>CANTUR010000328.1:0-600000 GCA_947683625.1 Mallotus nudiflorus | reverse complement strand
GAAGCATCTTTGCCTACTTCTTCATTCTTAGAAATCAAATGTTTTTGGTGATGTCCATCATAAAGTTGATTATGCTTCTCTTGCTTTAGCTAATGTTCAAAAATATATTTTCAATAAGGGGATTTTGAGAATCTTCATAAGTAAGAATTAGATTGTCATAAGGTCTTGGATGATTTTCTTATTTAGCAAGAGTTATTTTATAAGGAAAAGAGCAAAATTCGATGGCTACATGTGGGGATTGAAATACTTGTTTCTATCATTCCTATATAGCTCAGAAATGATCTTAATTAGGTATTAGGTTTTTGGAAGAAAATGGGTCTTCAATTGACAATCCAGATATTATTCAGTCTAATGTTATTTCTTTTTACCAAGACTTATTCTCTGACACTTCTAGCCCTGCTCCCTGCTCCTCTTGATTTAATTAGTGACATTATTCCTAGCCTTGTTATAAAGGTTGACAATATTTACTTATGGGGGTGCGTAGTAAGGAGGATATTTTTGCTACTATTAAGCACATTGATGGTTCAAGCGCTCCAGGTCTAGATGGGTTCATAGGTGATTTTTTTAACTCATTACTAGGACATTGTTGGGTTTGATATTTGCACAATAGTTCAAAATTTTTTTGTTCATGATCAACTTGGACAAGGTTTGAATTCAAGTCACATGATTCTTATTCCAAAAGTCCTAGGTGTTATTTCTATTATTAAATTCAGGCCTATTATTCTTGGTAATTTTATTTTCAAAATTTTTACTAAGATTTTAATAGATCGTTTGGCTAACATAGCTGTTAAGATTGTCTTTAAGGAGCATTTTGGTTTTATTAAAGGGTGACATATAGAACACTATATTTCAGGGGCTTCTGAATATGTTAATGTTTCAAATAGAAACTACAAATTTGGTCACTTGGCTATGAAGATTGATATTTGTAATGCTTTTAATACAATGAAATGGGATTTTATTCTAGAAGTTCTGAGATGGTTTAGTTTTGATAATAAATTCAGGTTTTGGATTTTGTATATTTTTAATTCTTGGATTTTCATCATTTAAAATTGTTATTTGAAGGTTTATTTTTTATTTTCAAGGGGAGTGTACCAAAGGGACCAATTTTCCCCTTTGCTTTTTTTGTATTGATGAAGATTTTTTAAGTTGGTGATTTTTTAGTGGACAATGGTTCTTTTCATCTGATGGATGAGGATCAACGTTTAAAGGCTCCCTCCCATTTTCTATATGCTGATAATGTGTTGTTATTTGGTAAAGCTCATCTCATAACATCAATTTGATTATTCATATTTTTTATACTTATGGAGCTCTCTTAGGCCAATGTGTTAATTGGGAGAAATAAGATCTTTTCCTTAGACCTTTGATGTCTAGGCACTATGTTGCTTCTCTTTTGAACATTTCTCCTATGAAATTGTTCTCTTTGCCTTTTAGATATTTAGGTGTTCTTTTATTTTATAGGGCCCTTAAGTCTTCCCATTTTCAGTCCATTACTGATTCGATTTTGTTAAAATTTGATAATTGAAAGGCAAATTGCTTTATATGGCGGGTAGGGTTTGCTTGGTGAATTCATTGATTCAGAGTTCTTTCATCCACAGTTTTATGGTGTATAAATGGCCTCTTAAACTCTTAAAGAGGATGAATAAATCCATTCATAACTTCATCTAGACTAGGTCTGCTACCTCTAAAAAACTTATGACAATTTATTGGTCCTCTTGCTGTTCTCCTAAATCAAAAGGTGGTTTGGGTTTAAAGAATTTATCCATTATGAATAATTCTCTTTTATATAAATTGGCTACCTTTTTGTATTTGTTAGATGGATTTATTTTTTCTTTCATTCGAGTAAGGTTCTTTGATTGTATTAACAAGCCAAGGATTGTCCCTTCTTCTATGTGGAGCTCTATTAAGGTGATTTATTCCCATTTTTATGCTGAATCATTTTGGATTTTTATTGCTAGTTATCAACTAAGTTTCTAGCATGATAATTAGATGGGAAGTAGCATTACGGATAAGCCTAATTTGCCTATTTATCATTGTAAGTTCCTTTTTGGTATTGTTTTAGATTTTTATATTAATAGACAGTGGAAGCTTCATAGTTTGCTAACTATTTGTTTCCCTAGCTTTCAAATCAGACTATTTCTCATTTAACATCTTCTTTTGAAAATGATATACTGGTATGGATAGGCTTTTCTAATGGAACTATGACTACAAAAGGTGTGTATCATCATCTTTAGAATTGTCATTCTCTTAAATGATGGTGGAAAGTCATATGGAAAAATTTTATTCCTCCTTCCCGTTCCATTTTACATTGGAAGATATTCTTGGACAAACTCCTGACTTAAGATAATTTACAGAAGAAAGGCATTCAATTTGTCATTTATGTTGGTCTTCTAATGAGACTACCTATCATCTTTTTATTGGTTGTCATCATGTAATGGCATTGTGGTATGCCATTGGTATTTTTTGGTTTAAAGTTTCAGCTTCATCATGCTTCACCTCTTTTGCTTTTTAATTGGGTATGTGAAGTTTGCTTAAGCACTCAAATGAAGTCAATTTTCATTACTGCATTGGTTTGGGTTTTTTGGACTATCTAGGATGCTAGAAATAGAGCTATCTTCGATAATAATTTAGTTTCAATTTTTCAGTCCATTCGCTCAGTTTTGCAAGCAGCACATAAGTGTGATACCTTTAAAATTAGTTCAGTCAATGGCTTTTAATTTAAATTGCTTTGGTTGCGTCAGCTGGGTATTTCTTCCATTCCTCAAATGGCTCCCTATATTATTATGGTTCATTGGAAATTGCCCTCGCCTGGTGTTCTGAAAGTTAATATTGACAATTTTGATTTGGGGTCTTCTAGTAGTATTGATGGAGGTGGCATTTTTAGAAATAGCCTTGGTCTGATTAAAGGTTGTTTTGCTATTCTTATGGGTAGTGGATTTGCTTTTGGGGAAAAACTTAGCTTTGCTATTTATGCCATTGATAAAGCGTGGGATTTAGATTGACACGATCTTTAACTTAAAAGTGATTCTTCTTATATGGTTAATCTTTTTCGACCTTCTTCAGTTAATGTCCCTTGGCATTTGCTTAAGGATTGGTCTAAATGTCTTCATCGGGTTTCTTTTATGTGTTTTCATGTCTCTCACATTTTTAAGGAAGGAAATATGGTTGTCGATCATTTGGCTCATAAAGGCACTTCTATTGATAAGGAAAGATGGTGGCATAATGCTCCTAATTTTGTAATGGTTTCTTATTTCATGGCTTTGGTCATGAGTAGTATAGATTTTTTTTTAATTCTTCAAAGTGGTTCTATTTTATTTTTGGCTTTTAATAATATTTTTAAAGATTTCTTATGATGAAGGATGCTAAAAGGGTGTCAGCCTAGTTGAGATGCTCTGGTGCACCTTTGAAGCTTTCTCCAAGCTTTATTAAAAAAAATATATGTTTCATTTTGTAACAATTTGGGTCTTATGTTTGTTGTCGTTTGACAATTTCCAGTATACAAGCCTAACGCCATTAAATAAGTCTAACACATTGTACAATCCAACTAAAAACAATTAAAAGGAAGTATTGAAAACCACCTTTGTGGTTTCAATGTTTAGCAATTTTAAGTATGTGTTTCACTTCTTATAACAATTTGGGTCCTGTGTTTGTCATCGTTTGATGATTTTAGTATATGTTTTTCACTCATTTAACGGTGTTAGCCTCATATACTAGAAATTGTCAAATGGTGAAAACACATGACCCAAATTGTCACAAAATGAAACATATGTTTAAAACTCTAAAACCGTGAAACTACATGATGGTTTTTTGTACTTTTCCCAAAATATTATTATAATTTTTAAAAAATTATTAAAAATTATTTTTTATAAATATTTTTTTCAAACATTCAATACATAATTTTAGTAATTTATAATTTTTATTTTATAAATTTTAAAATATAACTAATATTTAAAGATAAAGGGAATCAAAACTCCTTTCTTAAAAATACAAATGGAACAATGATTCCCATTGATGAGGGAATCATGTTTACATTTTTATTTTGAATTTTTGCCAATCAAATACTAAAAATTAGAATCATCCATTATGATTATGCTTCCCACCTCATTGTTTACCAAAAAAAAAACAATCCCTTCATACTTTAGGATTTAAATTAAAATGGGAATTAGAATAAGAAGGAATCAAAAATGGGAGTGAGAATTTAAAAAAGGTGTTTGGTTCACTAGGGAATGATTATGGAAATGAGAATTAAAGAAATGGTGATTTTCATTCCCATTTAAGGGTGTGCATCAGTTAATTTAGTTTGGTTTTTACCATAATACTGATGAACCAATCGGTTAAAAGGAAGTAATAAATACAACCGAACTAATATGAATTATATTAAGTAATTGATCAATGGTTCGAAAGAAAAAAAGGATTAGGTTTATTCAACTCAAGAATTCAGTTCGGGCCAACTAGGTTGGGCTTTAAGTTTTAGGCTTTAAATTAAACTAGTTTAAACATTTATAAGAAATTTATAGTATTGAGTTTTGACCTTTTAGGCTTAACAGTATATAAATCCTACTTACAAAAAATTGGTCTTCCACCACCCAAATGAATTAGAATGCCAAGCATGCTTCCACTAGTGTTTTGTTTTGCTTTAGTAATAATTGCACATTTACAATAATAAAAGAAGCAAATTTTGCATATACAAAAAAATACAAGTGGGAATTGATATATGAGAAGAAAGTGCTATAAAAAAAAGGCTTCCATTTGAGTATAGTAGTATACTTTCGCCACTTATGTTGTATGAGTATATATTATGTAAAAAAAAAAGAATTATTGAGTACCTAAAAAATTAAGCAGCAATAAAAAATATTAGGTCAGTAACCCTATGTTATTATCCTGCAAAGCATAATGCAAGAAAATAAATTATGTAAGGAAAAAAGAAAATAAAAGAGAAATGAAAATTGAACTTCAGGCTCAGTTTGCAATAGTTAAGCCACATAGAATACCAAATGTTGAATTTTTGGCAGTAGGTTGAAAAAATTATCAAGATGTTTGCAACCAAAGAAAGTGAAGCAAATAGCATGCATTTTTGTACTAAGAAATAAAGAGTTAGAAGCACATCATCATTGCCTTAAATTTAGAACAGAAATGTCCAAGTCAGAAGCTCAAATAATTAAAACATAAAAATAGAAACACATGAACATAATTAGGTAGCTAGAAGGTAAAAAGAACCTAACAATCAATGTAGTAAGCAATAAGACTGTAAGTAAAAGGTTTAAAATAACAAAAATAATGTCATTAAAACAGAAGAGAAGGAAGAGACTCAGAATTAAGATTATTAAGTCATATAAAAGAACATGTCATATTTTAGGTAACATCAATAAAATGTCACTAATGAAACTTAAGCAATCATTCTTTTTTATAATAAGACATAGTGAGATAACAACTACAACTTGTACAATAAGATGGTCACAAGACTTATATTCACAAGCTTAAAACATAGCACATTAGCACATAATCAAGCGATGTAGCAAACAAGAGCAAGTAAATATAATGAGTTAGGAGTGATATAAGTAAATTTATTGAAGTTATTAGCAAAATAAGCTAATAAACAATGATGCAAATACATTACTTCATGTTAGTGAAGGGCCATTGCCTAATTAAGGTAGTTTTACCAATAAGAAAATAAAAGAACAACTAGAAAGTACCAATACAATTGGAAATTATAAAAAAGTATACAAAACTACTCTTAACCTTTTTCAAGGTTATCAATATCATTAATGGCTTTTTTAACTAAAATTGGCTTATTAGACACTCAAAACCAAACTTATGTGCAAATGAAGGCTTATATAAGCTTTGGAGTTAAAGAACTCCTAAAGACATTAAGTACTTTAACCCTTGTGTTAAATGTTAATTAGAAGCAATAATTGAAATGGAGACTAGTAATACATCCTTAGCCAAACGAGAAAGAACTGGGAGTCTTTCATAATAAAGCTTCGATCATCGTAACACATCAATTCCATCCTCCTTTACCATGGGCTTTATTAAGATAACTATTAATTTTAAATTACTTGCTACCACCAAGGCCAGTCTCCATTTTATGCATTTTGTACTTACCTTTCAAGATTAACAGGGGCTTTCTAGTAGTAGAAGACATAGGAGTAATGGAAGTTAAAGACTGACTACTTCCAAAACTAGCAAATTGAAACTTAGAAATAGATTTAACCATAAGGTAGTCGAAGGCTTTATAGTCCTTAAAAAATTTAAATATAGAGGACTTCATAAGAGAATGTAATATTCTTCCACTTCCCTATACATTAGCCCCTACTCAAGCTTATTAGTAGGATCCAAAATATTCATAAAGAAGATAATGAAATTTATTTTTTCTGGACCCCCCTAATATTTATCAAACTTGGCTTTCACATTAAAGCAATGGAATTAAGACTAGCATTAACTGATTGCATCCACTCACTTAAAACACAGAATATATTAAACATTTCATTGAAAAAGTATATAATGCCAATCAAATATATTAGGAACATCCTCACTTAAATGTGCCCTAAATGCAGACTCAGTCTCATCATATTTCTCAAACACTTTTTCATATAAACAAGTTTTTTTAAGCATTAAAGTGGCCCATCAAGAGATAACGATGATTTGCACTCCACCTCAACCAATTTAATCAATTCTTTAAACTTTCTATGCCTCGCAGGTGAATTCATTATATACCTAACTGCCTCCCTAACAATTTTTTTACAAAAATATTCACATCTTTTAAATCATGTATAATGAGGTTAAGAATAAGTGTAATGTGCATAGCATGCAAGTATTTTGCCCTAATAGAGCTTGCTCCCCAAGACAAATCTTTTTTCTTAAAATATGACATTGCGATGTCATTACTAAAATCATTATCAATAGTCACAGTGAACACATTCTTTAATCTACAATCAAGAAAATAATTTTCTATTGTCTTCACTATATACTCACCTCTATGTGAGGTCATAAGAACAAAAAATAAAATATTCTTATAAGGCTTCCAATCATTGTCATGACTAAATTGATAGTATAATTTAGGTATATTTTAAGTATATTTTGTTTATTACGCCATCTCATTGATATGATCCCTTAAATTATCACATGTAGTTGTAATTTGGCACTTGTCGAATGCATGTGTGCATGTATTGCTTGCTTAAGGTAGAAGTTTGATTGTCTTGAGAATCGAATCACCTCTTCACAGAGGCAATTGCTACATTAACAGGCCTTCAGATAGTTTGGTCATCTCTCTTTTATGAAAATTTGCATGATTCTCATCTTGCATGCCTTTTTTCTTTCTATCACTCATAATTATCATGTTATATGATGCAGTATGCATGATAATATTTTGACCATCTGAGGACTTTTTCTTAGTTTGTATTGAAAAATCCCTTGAGAATATTATTTGTAAAATATTGTTATATATGATGTCGTGCTTTACAAGAAGGAACTAATTGTATGTTTATTGCAGGAATTACTTGATGATTTCCATCATTGAGTAGTCACTGTCATTAGCTAACTCTTTTGAGCATTTCACTTGTGTAAATAGTTTATTATTAGTTTACTCTTAGTACATGTATGGCTTATTTTCTGTATATTATTCTTTTATTTTGCCCTAAAGAATTGTAATCCTTAATCCCTTCCCCTATTTGATTTGAATGTATGGTTGTAAATTATTACTTATTTTATTTTTGTTGAATGTTGGGACTTAAAAGCATGAAAAAGGATTAATATGCAAAGCTAAACTTTATTCTAAAATTTGGTGATTCCTTGAAAGTAACAACCATTCGTGTGTTAATAAGGAAATAATTAAAGGTAATAAAACACAAAACACAAACAGAAGCCAATTGCAAGGTTGAGTGAGCATTCAAACGCTCATACCTAGTTTTCGAACCCGATATCTAATGACGGCTTCTGGGAACCTCTGTGGAATCCAGTTGCTCTACAATGTGTCTTGGTTTTAGTCCAGGTAGTGACTCTATCTCCGAATAGACCCAAGACCTATATCGTATTTCCAAATGGGCCTCGAGCCGACATAATGTCGTGGTCGCCAAACACTTCGGCACGTGCTAAACCCTGTCGCCTACAACTACTATAACCATTTTAGAAAGTTTTTTCCTAATTAGGTCTTGGTCAAATTTCCAAGTCCCAATTACCCTAACAGTCTAATAGCTAGATGCTTTCACCACATCAAGTTATAAAGTTAGCAAAGATTTCCTAGAGTCTTTACTATAAGGATTTTTTATGCAATTCAGAATGTGATTTCTTAAAGATGATGTATCATGCCTTTTAGTGTGAGCATTAAAAATTTTAGCACAATAAAGACAATGAGATTTTATTGTAAACCTAGTTGCATTTTTAAGCCTCTTAAAATGTTCCTATGCTTTACTTTTGGAATCGATCTCTTTTCTTTCTTTAGAAGCACCATAACTGCTATTTGTAGGGACTTATTGTGCTTCTACCTCTTATTGTTGTCTCATAATATTAGATTGCTAAGATTCCATATACAGAAAATATCATAGACAACAACTACATTAGACAATAAGAAAGTAAATAAAAACATGAACAAATATTTAATTCAAAGGTCAGAATTCACCTTTGAGTTTCATACCTTTATATGCTTCCACTGAATCAAATTTCTAACAAAAAAATATAAAAGAATGTAGAGCTTCCATCAATTCTTTATCTTTTTTATCAATAGATTCCACAAATTCAATTTAGTTGATTTTCAACTAAAATGATGAAATACCACACACAGAGGGAATAATTAATAAAATAATTATCATATACACACCATAATAGATATTAGGGGCATAATTACTTCGATAACTCATTTACACAAATAGACGAACACCAAACATTAAAAAGTTCTTGTTAAAAATGAGATCGTAGTTCATAGAGAATAAGAATAAAAAAGTATAATATATATACACAAAACACATTGAAAATATGATTTTTATTTATAAACATGGAACAATAAAAAAAAAGATTCACAGACACATCAACATAACGTAAAATACTGCAAAACCATAAATTTTTTTAAAGACAAGAACCATTTGAAGTAACAGTCACATATACATCAATAACACACTGAAATTTTTTTTTATAAACTATTAAACACAGTGTCATAGAGACATCAACATATGTATACAATACACATATTACATATGAAACATGAATAACCATATTTTTTTTATTGGAGATTTGATGATTTGTATTTAATTAATCGCTAGATCTCAACAACACTTTTAAAAAATATACATTGAAAAAAAAATCAAACATTAGATCTCAACAAGATTTCATATAAAAAAATTTTAATAAAACGCTGGAGCTTAAAAATATTTTAAAAAAATTGATGCTTCTGCTAGATCTCAACATTACTTGAGAAAAACTTTATGCTTTCACCATATCTTAACATTATTTTGTATAAAAAAATTAATTAAAAACTAGATCTCAACGATACTTAAAAAAAAAATTAATACATCCACTAGATCTAAACAATACATAAAAATAATTTACTAAAATAAAATATTTAAATACATAATTACCTCTATAACAAAACATTTATTTTTTAAAAATTGTAATTTATTTTTAAAAAGATTAATAGTTAGAAAACATGCATCTATCCTTAAGAAATCAAAATGAACATAGACCTTTACCAGATGATTCACAATAACACTATTATTCTTTTGTCACTAGTCGTTTTTATTTTTATATGGGTTTTTTAGTTTATTTTGATGGAATATGAAGAATAAAAGCATGAAAGAGAGAGAGATCATTCCATTTACATGGACTCAGAGAACATCAGAGGGGGTTATAGGGGCCATGGTTGTAAGGGAGACTGTGGAGATTAGGGTCTAGATGAGGTAGAAGACAAGGAAGAATCAATAGAAGAGGAGAGGTAATGAAAGATTAAGAGAAAGGGTGCGGTTGTGATATGAGTGAGGGTTAGGGTTTAAGAGAGTTAATAATAATAATAATAATAACAATAATAATAATAATAATAATACATACATACATACATACATACATACATATATACATACATAATTAGCAACACCATTTAGCAAGTAAGTTTTTTATGAAAAAATATTTTATAATTACTTTTTATCTATAAAAAATTAACATTATAATTATTTTTATATATTAAAATTAATATTATAACTAATGCAAAATATTTTTTAATTATTGTAAAAATATTTAATAAATATCTTTTTATACATACATTTAATAAATATTTGTATTAATTTATATATTTTATTTATAAAATTTAAATAATACATGATAATATTTAATATTTAAATTTTTGACTAATTTATACTTGATTTGACTTAGTTCCCAAGGGAGTTAAAGCTCATTCCTTAGAACATAAGGGGAATGGTGATTTCCATCAATATGGAATCATATTCTCATTTACATGCAGAATTTTAGCCAACCAAACACTAGGTTTTTGAAATCATTCATTCCAATTCTGATTTACACCCTTACAATTTATGGCCAAACAAGCAGACCCTAAGTTTTTGTATGTAAAATGTTTCTATAATCACATTACAAATCTTTATAACCTTAGTCATGTTATGGTTAAGTCAGACTTACTACCTATCATTTAGTATATTTGATAAGATTAAAGACTTGACTTAAACATGGGATTGATAGTTGAAGATTGTAAACAGTTGTCTAATGATAAAGGTCATATATGGCTTAGTTTTATGAGATGATCTACAAACAACGCAACCCTTTGCCTTGTAAAGGTTGCTTATTTCTTTTATAGGTCTAGGGTAATGGTATATTTTTTTCCCTTCCCTATTGAAAATGTATTAGCATATGATGTTCTTCATTATTAATGTTTCCTTTCAAAAGAAAAAAAAAACAGAAAAGAAAAAGATCACCAACATTCTCTTCATCAAGATCTGAAATTCAAGTCTTATGTATAAGAAAATATGCGCTGAAAGAGTTTTGTACTTTAGAATAGTCGAAAACTTTATGATTAGAAATAAATAAATATAAAAACATAAATAAATAAATAAATAAATAAATATATATATATACTCTCTAAATTTTTACTATTTATTTTATTGAGCCCCTATATTTTATTAAATTTTTATATTATTATTTTTGTTTTAGTAAGGACTTTTATTTATAGAAAATGAGCTTGTGTAAAACCCTCACAATTAAGAGAGAGTAAACTTTAGAATTTTAAAAAATATGAATAAAATGCTAATTTAATTCCTAAATCTGAATTAAAAAAGACATAAGAATTATAGGTTCCACAAAATCATTATTCCCACTCTTTACTCTACTTTCCCTCCTTCCTCTTTTATCTTTTGCTTGCCTTCTTTCTTTTTTTTTTTTTCTTTTCACTAGACATTCATTTTTTTTTGTTCAAAGAAAAAACATTCTTTTTTTTATTGATTGACAAAAAGGAAGTTAGAAGGAAAAAATTATCACTGTTCAAATCCTTCCATCTCCTTATCATAGGGTCCCCATCATTTATGTTAGAAATTTGAAGAAAATGAATAAAAAAATACACTAATTAGACTGTTGTCAAACTTAAAAGCTTAAGCTATTAGGATGTAAGAAAGTCGTATCTCTTCAAAGCATTGCCTAAGGCAATATTCATAAGAAATGCAAAGGTACGTCTTGAACTGGGTATGCCAGAAGTATCTTAGAACATCTATAAGATTTGAAAAACACTCAAAAGTAGAGTGAAATTGTAAACTTGTGAGTATCAAATTTTGTTAGAGTTCTAAGAGAAAATGGAATATCTTACTTGACTATAATAAAGATATTTCAGATATTAAAATTTTACAGATTATGGAATTTTAAATTTAACACTGATTTGGGGCCCCTAGGATATAATAACTCAACAAAGGGGATCATAGTCACTATTCCTTTAATGAACCCCCCCACATTAAACACAACCTAAAGGTCTTGCATCAGAGATATAATGGGAACTATGAGGTTGCTCCTCCTTCAATTGGAGAGAGTTGTGAAGCAGCGAACAAAAGTGAGCCTCGGTGAGGGAGTGGAGTAAAGGGAGTAGAGTGAAGCTGCTTGAGCAAAGTGAACTCCTGGCCCAACTGTGTAGGACAAGCAAGTCATTTCTGTTGTAGTCAGAAATGACTACTGAAGCCAAGGGCGTTGCGATGTCAACGAGAAATAGCAAGGAATGAATTGGCAAATATTTATTATATATTATTAAGTCTTTATAATATTATTTTTACTTTAGTAAGGACTTTTATTTATAGAAAATAAGCTTGTGTAAAACACTCACAATTAATAGAGAGTAAACTTTGCAAGTTTTATAAATATGAATAAAATGCTAATTTAACCCCTAATTTGAATTAAAAAAGGCATAAGAATTATTATTATATATGTACTCCCTATCTTAATATTAATTATAACTATATATTAATAAAGTACTAATTTAATCCCTATATTTATATTATTATATATTTATTATTTTATTAAATCTTTATATATATATATATATATATATATATATATATTATTTGACTATTTTAATCCCTATCTTTATATTATTATTTTTATTTTAGTAAGGACTTTTATTTATAGAAAATAACCTTGTGTAAAACACTCACAATTAAGAGAAGAGTAAACATTAGAAGTTTAAAAATATGAATAAAATGGTAATTTAATCCCTAAATTTGTATTAAAAAAGACATAAAAATTATAGGATTCACAAATTCATTATTCCCACTCTTCAGTCCTTTACTTTTCCTCCTTATTCTCTCTCTCTCTCTCTCTCTCTCTCTCTCTCTCTCTCTATATATATATATATATATATATATATATATATATATATATATATATATATATATATATATATATATATATATATATATATATATATTAGCGCTAAGTAATGAGAATTCGTGAGAATCCAAAACCCATAGTAAGACTTAAAATATAAAAACTCAACAAAACATTAACATAAATATGCTCAGAATTAAAACTTATAATAATGAAAAACAATCTCTACAAATTATATATTACTAAAATATTTTACAATATTCAAAATACATAACCACCATTGATAACAACTAGAGAATACAACAAGTATACAATAATACTGTAGTGTTTAATAATATAAGGAAAGGATAATTTAAAGTTTACATAAATCAGCTAGAGAAAAAAGGGTCCAGCAAAGGGAACTATTATGAGAGGTCGGACGAGAAGAATCCTAAAAAAATAATTGAGCGGGTCAGACCTCGTTGAGTGAATTGCTATTATATATATGCATGCAACCTAAGAACACAAACATTCAAGCATCCATATAAATACATAAATAAATAAATTATATATATATATATATATATATATATATATATATATATATACATGCATGTCTTACAGATGCTCGAAATCATATTTCACAATAAACAAATAAATGTAGAAAGATTTTTTAGTGGAGGACCGGAGCATAATCGTAAAATATTCCATAACCTTGATAACTAAACCTCACTGGCAAATAAGCTAATTTAATTCTAAAAATATTTCTCTTCTCAAATTTTGATAGTAGACTAGCCTCGAGATACTGAGTTAATCTAGCTCCTGCAATCTCACTGCTGGTATGATTGGCCCCGAGACATTAGGTCAATCGAGGTTTCACAATCACACCACTCTCTCACCAAAAATCTCAATAATCAATTTAATCATATTTAATATCAACAAAAATTTCATAGCCTAGTATCTAGCATATTGTTGTGTAACAGCCCTAATATAGCCCACTAGGTAACATGTTCTACAACTATCCTCCAAAATAGCATTTTATAAATAATAATAAAATCATATATTAAATATGGACATCATCCAATTTATGCAAATAAATATTCACCTTTATATATATATATATGTGTGTGTGTGTGTGTGTGTGTGTGTATAAACACTTAATGCAACATAGCATAAATAAATTCATTTTTATTGAAAATATGGATGCCAATAATTTTTCTACATGCAATGCATACATATAATAATAACTCACAGGTGGAGTGCACTCCTTTAAAATGACTCGAGTGGCCTAGTCCTGTAGGTCTTGGTCTCGACATAGCTATAGAAAAAATAATAAATAAACAATTAGGATAAATTCTTAATCTTATATATTCTAGATTTCTAAAGAAAACTTGACTCTAATAACACTCAAAACCAAACACAGACCTGATATCATATTTTACGAGAAATCTGTTGAAAATTCGGCGGAGTCTCATTTGTAAAATTGACATCTCTCTACTAAAAGTAGAGTCATTTATGCACAAAAACACACTTAAAATAAACTATAACTTAACATCTCGGGTTAGACTCCTAAACTACAATTCACGCCTAACTGAGAACTAACATCACAAAATATACAATAAAATAATATAATTTCTCAAATCATCAAAATATATCATAAAAATATTAAAGAAATTCATTTTCCAAATAAATAATAAAATTATAATTATGAAATAATATTTTTCTAATAGAATCCATTAATAGCATAAAATTTCCATTTTACAATTAAATTAGCATAAATTGTAAATAATTATTAAAATCACTTATTAATATCATAAAAATAAAAAATAATGCTCATTTAAGCTGAAATATAATAAATAAATTTATTTTTCATAAATTTTCTCAAAATTGCTACTTAATAATTAAAATTGGGAAATAACTATAAAAATTGTTTTTACATTTTTATTAATAAAAAATCAGTCTAAATAGAATAATTAACAAAAATTTCAATTAAAATCAAATAATCAACATTTTATTATTCCTATTCTTTACTCCTCTACTTTTCCTCCTTCCTCTTTTGTCTTTTTCTTGCCTTCTTTCTTTTTTTTTTTGTTCAAAGAAAAAACATTCTTTTTTTATCAATTAACAAAAAGAAAAGGAAGTCAGATGGAAAAAATTATCACTGTTCAAACACTTCCATCTCGTTGTCATAGGGTCCTATCATTTATGTTAGAAATTTGAAGAAAATGAATAAAATATTTACACCAATTAGACCATTGTCTAACTTAAAAGCTCAAGCTATTAAGTGGAAGTATCTAATTGTTATATAAACCCACTTAATATAATTTATGAAATTGATGTAGAATTAATTGTTTTTAACACAACTCCTTGACACATGCTAGGCCCGACTATCATGTGGCATAATGGCCCAATGAACTTACTAGTGGAAATTTTTTAGATACTAGGCCAGACCATGCAACGAAAAGAAAGGCAATTGAATTAAGTATGATTGTGTGGGAAGAATGTGTTTTTGAACATTGACAACAACTCTACTATGTTAAAAAAAATTCTTCCTTCATCGATTGACAACAAGAAAAGGAAGTTAGAAGGAAAAAATTATCACCGTTCAAATCCTTCCATCTCCTTGTCATAGGTTCCCTATCTTTTATGTTATAAATTTGAAGAAAATGGGTAAAAGAAATACACCAATTAGACTATTCTGTATATATATATATATATATATATATATATATATATATATATATATATATATATATATACCCTAAATATCTATTATATTTTATTAAATCTTTATATTATTACTTTTATTTAAAAAAGACAAAAATTATAGGTCTACACTATTGACGGCGGGGTTTAGCGTGTGTCCAAGATTTTAGTAACTGTGACATTGTTTGAGCTCAAGGCCCTAGGGAACATACTACTATGTCATAAAGACATAGCATGAAGATGAGGAGTCACCACCGAAGGTAATAATTGGGACAAATCAAAAGGTGGTATTTAATTCTTTAAAAGAAAGTTAGCACCATAACCAGGAGATTTTGGGAATGGAATACTAACTTCTCTTAGTCTCGTGTTCATTTAGAATTACTTTATGATTTACTATCTTATTCTTTAATTACATGCAATTTTATTTAAACCCAAATCAAACATCCATCTAACCCAAAAGGTAACAGGTCATAAAATTACATGAAAAAAGTACATACAAAAGGTAGCGTCCATATGTCTAAACTAGATTAATTTTATTAAATAAAATTAGTTAATTCTACATATTTATTTACAAGTTAATTGGACTAGAGATGAGCCTACATTTTAAGATAATTAATGAGTCTAAATTTACTTGTTTTAATTCTAAAAAGTGGGCCTAATTCTATTAATTTTAAGAAACAAAATAGAAATTAATTAGAAGGCTTAATTCTACTTAATTTTGAGTTAAGTGATGTGATCCTAAATCTATTTATTTTAAAAGAAATGAAATTAATGGGTTGAGCTAAGTCTAAATTAATTTCAGTTAACCTAAAAATGGGCTTAAGTCTAAATTAATGTTATTGGACCCAAATTGATTTTAAAATTAATTAAACCTAAAAATCCAATTAAAAGCCTATTTATTAAATGGGTTATAATCTGACATGGGCTTGGGGCTCAAAGAGAATAAAACATGCAAACAAACTCAAACAAGAAATTAAAGCAAATAATGAATAAAAAACATACATTCTGTGATTTCTAACCTATTTTTAATTGCATGCAACCTAAATTAATCTAAAACCACCATTGATTTTAATTGAATTTTATCAAATTGAGCCTAGATTACTAATTAATTTTTAGTTCAGAGAATTAAAATTCCACTAATTTCCCTTTATTGGGGCTATTACAAACTACAGTGCAGGAAATTAAAATAAATTAATTGCAACCCAATAAAGCCATGAAAAAAATACTATAGAAAATAATAAATCCTAAATCCTCTGGGATTTTACAGATCTTAATCCATGGCATTTCATGGATTCTTCCAATGGTCACTACCCAAAATCACATATCTCTAACCTCATTTCCAGAGTACCAATAAACATCAATTAAAACAAAACAAATAAAAAAATTAATCAGTAATGAATCAATTAAAAATAAAATAAAGAAGTCAAATCCAAAAAAAAAGAGAAAAAAAGAAAGAGTAGAAGATGCTGTGCAAATGTTGTTTGAATGCCCCTCATATTAGGATTATCACCATTTTGAGATTCATTTTGTTGTTTTTTTCTTGATTCTCTAGACTTCAAAAGCAAAGAACATTTTTTTTGTAGTAGCTAATTAGGGTTTTTATTCTTTCTGCTTTTTTTTTGCAAGGTTTTATCGTAGCTTTTTTTAGGGTTTTCTCGCTGCCCTTTTTTTAGTTAAATTATAAAAAAGGTCCTTGAAAATTTCTAATTTTTCAATCCAATCCCTAAAAACCCAATTTACAATTAAATCCACAAAATGTTGTAATTTAGTCCTTTAAATCATGAAACTCGTCACAAGATATAAATTCTTAATTAGATTTTCATTATAGGAGCTTTTGTCGCATGTGTGCACAATTGCATCCCGAAATTGGGTGCTTACAGTTGCCCCCGTTTGTCATTGTTTGCTAGAAAAATTGTAATAAAACAACAGTAGCACACAATTTTATAAGAAAGAATTAGGGTACTTCATTGTGTTCTAATTGACCGGCTGATGCTTAAATTGTTAAGCAATTTTAAGCAAGATGTTATGTTTGGCATACTTCACTATATACGTCTAATGAGACATATGCAAATGAGTTTTGCTACATTCCCTGTGGGACATTTAGCATTTCATGATTTGAGCACATGCTATAGCTCTTATGGAACGTCTAGCAATAATGTTATAACTATTATGTAGTGTCTGGTGAAATGCACTATATTCTTTTTAGGACGTCTAGTGATAGTGGATTTTGTTATATTCCCTGTGGGGCATTTTTATGAAATGAATGCAATGATTCTTGCTATATTCCTTATGGGACATCTAACGAGCCTTGATATGAAAGAAGTGTTATAGTTCTCATGGAATGTCTAGCGATTCAGTGATTTAAAATTTTGCTATATTCCCTGCGAGACATTTAGCAATTAATGATTTAAAAAATGTGTTATAGTTCCTGTGGAATGTTTAGCAATGATACCATAACTATTGTGTAGTGTATAGTAAACTGCATTATATTCCCTTGGGAACATCTAGTGATAATGAATTTTATTGTATTCCTTGTGGGACGTTTAATAAAATGAATACGATGACCCTCGCTATATTCCCTATGGGACATCTAGTGAGATTTGAAAATTTTTTGTAGTTCATATGGAATGCCTAGTGATTTAAAATCTACTATATTCCCTATAGGATGTTTGGCGACATCATAATAACTACTGTGTAGTGTTTGGTGGTAAAAAGTTTAAAAAACATCATGTTATAACCGCTATTGAAGCATATAATATGTGGAATTTGAAATTCATGTTATGACTATTGTGCAACACATAACATGATAATTTTGAAAATTTATGTTTCAGCTAGTGTGTAAAATGAAATGAATTTTGACATTTGATTGAAATGATACATGTAGAAATGCAAAACTACACTTCGTAATTATATTCTACATTCTGTACTTGATAGAAAAAAATTCAAAATTTAAATACAGATGTAATTAATAATAATTCATTTATTAATGACATGAGTTGAATGAATTGATTTAGGAATCAAATCCTAATCAAGAAGAAATTATGGATGAAACTGTAAAGAAAAAACTTGATTTTGAATGCATGTATAATCAAGGGACCAAAATGGATATTTTCCATTTATAAGAAGCTTCCCTCCTTATTTTCGATGCTATTCTTTCATTTCCCTCTCCATTTCTTTTTTTCTTTAATTTTCTTCTTTTAATTTCTTACTCATCCAAAGTTTGATTCATGATCTGTCGGATCCTATGGTTAACCCGCCACATTGGCTACATAGAGAAGCAGAGATTCTAGCTGATCTGGCCATTGTGCCTTTTCATTTTCCTCTGAACAACCTCAAACTTCAAGAGAGTTCTACTATGTTTCCTTTGACTCGCCTTCACCTTCATAGGTGCACAGATGTGGGTAATGAGGTAACATTCCCTCATTTTTATTTATTTCTGCAAAAATTTATTCATATGGCTAGTAATTAGAATCAAATTTTAGAATACAGACTAGTGTGTGCACTATTGAAATTAGGCTAAAAATTATTAAAAAATGCATGAAAATTTAAAAATTAAACCGAAAGTATTAATTTTTAAGTGAGTAGTCGATCAAAAGTCTGAAAATCAAAGTAAAAAATCTAGAAATCGGTCAACATTTATGCAATGTCGATTGGCATTATATAATGTTGATCGACATTCTATTTTGCCAATCCAAATTTATTATATTTATTTAAATTATTATTTTTTTAGTCAATTAAGTATTATTTCTCCCTCAGAATTCTCTTAGTAACTGATGAAATTCATGAGTTATTTTCATATAGCTCGTGAATTATTTTACGGGTTGTCAAAGAATATGGCACAGATGGTGTGGGCCTCTAGGTTTAGATGATTTATTACTAGGCTTCTGACAACTCAAGGGAGGTCCAATCGCCATTCTTTATTTGAATTAATTGAGCAGTGGATGGACACCACCTATACGTTCCATACTCATATAGGCAAGTTGACTATTTTGCCTATTAGTTTTTTTGCGATCACCAGGATTGGCTTCAGAGGGACTCCCATTTCCTTTGATATCAGTTACTGCAGTCTTCCTGAGCATGCGCAAAGTTAGTATGTATGAGATTTGATTGGGTTCACTTCAACATGGAAGAATCAGAAGAATGTTCTTCTTTCATCATTAATTGAGGGATTCAGATGCTTTCCTACCACCACTCCTAGTCATATTGCCCATAAAGTCAGGTGTCTCCTTCTGATATTGCTTGGCATGACCCTTTTCTGTGAGACTGGTATGGGGTCACCATTGCCCTTCTTAGTCCTCTTCGAGACTTAGACCGAGTTATCACCTTTGATTGGAGATCTGAGGTGTTGGCTTATTTGTATTACAAATTGGACACTATTTGTAGAGGCGTTGTCACCATATGTGGCCTATGGCATGTCATATATGTATAGATGTCCCCTTTTCATTTCTCTTTTTCTCTTTTCCTTTCTTTCTTTTTGTTAACTTACTTCCTCTTTTAGATTTGGAGCATAAAGATTGCGTTGATTCGTGGCTTCGAGGCTATCAACTCTCACATAATTCTCCCCTTGATGTAAAGATAGGGCTCTTCCTATCTAGTGAGTGTTAGGAATACTCTGCAAACCTACTGTGATCATCTGAACACCGTAAAGTGGGACTTGGTAAGAAAAAAAAATCATTATTATTTATGAATTAATACAAGTTAAAATTAATTAATCCTGATTTTGCAAATCTATTTTGATTGGCTGGAGGGAGTTGATGATGTCCAGTGATATGATTTCATGGATGCCATACTACGACTTGAGGAGATAAGGGTTCTGCTCCCTAGTTATGGCTATCAGATGTGGTATTTAGGAGAGTAGGTATATCAGTGGCGCTCTAGACCTTCCCAACGTCATATTCCTATTGTTGTCCCTCACTTGATGATTTATAGTTCTCGACTGATGGGTTCAGAGTTAAGTGAGGCGTTATAGGGCTATAATGCCATAATTTTTCTAGAGCGATCCCATCATTACTGACAGTTCATCCATAAGAACCTATTGGAGTAGGTTCCTACTGATAAGGCTGAGGTAACTTATGATCATTTATTTTCTAGAACTCTCTAATCACTTATTCTTTTCTCATAGTTTGCTTTTCATAGATTGAGGAGGTTCACTCCCATGCTGATGAAGTGATGGAGGAGGCAGTTGGGGCTGATAAGGGGTTTGAGACTATGTAGGAGAGTAAGGTTGCCCCTAAGCCTGAGATTGCACCTGAGGTCCCTTGACTAAGTCTTGGTTATGCACATCACACTCAACATGTTAGGACCAACTATGAGGGAGCTTTTACTGATGCTATTTTAGGTGATGTTCCCCTTCTTGACAAATCTATGTTCTATTATGCTCCTACTGTTCAAGCTCCAGTTGAGCAATAGATACATTTCAGTGGTGTTCAGCTCCCTTACTTCTCCAGCAGATACTTCTCATGTGAGTTTATCTGACTTATTTCTTGTATTACATGTACACTTGATATTGATGTTAATATAACTTTACAAAATAGGTTCCCTTGACACATGCAGAGTATTTACACAGACTCGCCTTGTCTCAAAGGTTATTTACCATGCAGGTCACAAATAGTTAGTGGGTAAGCATATACGCTTATTATGCAAATGTATGCATGGTATGCATATGATATGATGTTTCCTATATGTGCAGAGTTATTCTAGGGATCTAGAGCAAGAGATTGAGATGCTTCACTAATGGCTTGCTGACTCAGGCCTTAACCCCTACAGTACTGGTACTTCATATGCTAGACCTCCAAATACGTATCATTGTCATGACCCTAGTAGAGGATGGAGCCAATGGCCTGATTCTGGAGCTCAGGATGACTAATTCCAAGCTATTTTCTATTTTATAGTTAGGACAAGCTATCTTTTGTATTACTCTATTTCAAACTTCCCTTTCCTGAAATTAGACTTGGATGAATAGATGATCCTAAGTGAGTTAATTGATTTTTTTATGCCTTAACTTTTGCCTAATCTGCCCTTTTGGGTTTTTAATTTAGCGGGCTTTTTACTTTTTAAATCTTGTTCATGATACAAGTTACATGATAATTGCATTTTAAAATTAATAATTAGACTCATTTTAATTTAATAATATCTCACTTTAGGTGCATAATTTTCCATTTTCTACATAATTATTCATAGATTTAGCATTTAGAAAATATTAGTACATTTAAATTAAATATAGACATAATCATGCATTAATTAAATAAATTAGGAATTTTATATTTTTTGTTTAAATTTTGTATTCTTATCACTGATTTTTTATTTTTTTTTGTAGAAATTAAATGCGTGAATAAAAGTCAAAGAAAGGAACACATGTGTGCATTGATCATGCATGACCATGCGATGCAAAACATGGCCGTGCTAACATTTGGGAAGAAAAGAGCATGACCATGTAATGCTTAACACAATCGTGCTAAAAATTAAGAGAAAGGAGCACGACTGTGCAAGCTAGAGCATGGTCATGCCATTTTACAAGAGGGAAAGAGCACAATCATGCAAGGCTCAACACGGCAGAACAAATTCATAAAGGAAAAGTGCACGACCATGTAAGCCATAGCACGACCATGCCAAGAAGTCCATGCATATGTGCATGGTTGTGCAAGACCAATTTTGGTTTTACATAGCCATGCTTATACATTTAAGGAATTCCACTCGCACGTATGCATCATATGCAACCCTAAGTTTGAGGATATAAGAGCATTATAAACTCACAGAGTAGCTAATAAAGCAAGAGAGCAAAAAATAATGGACAAAGAAAAATACAGAATGCAGAGAGGACAGAGAGTGAAGCTCATTCATCGACATTAGAGTACAAGTAAATAGTGAAGAGACTAGTAATAGGGAACTACATTGACAAGGATTAGGGAGTTTTCTCTCTTCTTATCTTGTGTTTTGATGATAGTAGCTATATCTATTTATTGTTTTCTTGTTCTCTGTATAAACAAGGTAGCTTAATCTCATTTTATACTAGAGTTATTTAAGTAACTTGAAGATGTATTGAACTCATATTTCTTTTTAAATATATTCTCAGTTCATGTCATATTTTTGGTTTTTATTTTTATGCTTCATGAATTATTCAATTATTTAAGCATGTATATTGAGATCAAGAGGAGATTTATATGTACAGTTGTAATGTTTATAATGAGTCATCCTATGCTAAGAGTATTAAGACTGAGAGGAGATTTACACTTAGGGATCAAGAATAACAACTATTAAATCTTAATTTGAGTAGAGATATCGGTTAAGAGTTAATATTGCATTTTACCTTTAGAGTTTAAGTTTGTTATGGATCTATTGATTAGAGTTTTATGAGGTGAGAGTCCCTTTATTTGAATCAATAATTGAAATAATAAGCTCACCTTATAAATGCTCGAGAGAGATTTATGAGAATTGTAGTTATAGCATCTTAAACATGACTTTGAGAGAGATTATATAAATTAGATTTTGAGTCAATATAGATCCAGGTGAAAAAAGAAACTCTAGTATATATTGTACACTGCTTATTCTTCAGAAAAAATAATTAGTTTTAATTTTAATTGCTTTACAACATAAAAATTGATTTGTTTAGACAAACATGCAAATTAATCGAACTAGTACTTATCCTTTTCCCTGTGGGATCGATATCTAGACTTATAATCCTATTATATAACTTGACCCATATACTTGTGGAATTGTGATCAAGTCTTTAGCGTTGTTGCTGGGGAATGAGTTTAATATTAAAAGTAGCTTAATACTGTTTGATTTAAACATTTTTTGTTTTATTTTTCTTTTCTTTTGTAGGAACTAGGTGTATGCACAAAACTCGAAGCCTTGATGAAGATTTTGAAGCATTCAATCCTGAAATTAACAAAACTTCCATAAAAGGAGGAGAGAGCAATAAGTAGCTATGAATCAAGGAAACAATCATATTGACACTAATGGTGGAGGAGAAGGAGCCAATAATATCAACAATCAAAATAATATAAATTGCCTCCTCAACCAACACTAGAACCCTATAGACAACAAAACCATGAGAGAGTTTCTGAACTTTAATATGTAGCAAGATCATAATCCAATTATGGCTTTGGCAATTGCAGCAAACAACTTTGAGATCAAACCTACCATGATTCAGACGATCCAAAGTTCACAATTTCATAGACTACCATTATAGGACCCTATTGCATATATCATTGATTTATGGAGTATTGTGGAACTCTGCAGATGAATAGAGTATCTTCAGAAGCCATCCACCTTATTTTATTTCCTTTCTCTCTCATAAACAAAGCAGCTAGATGGTTTGCTAGGTTTCCTTTAAACTCCATCAGAACTTGGAATGAGATGTACACAGTCTTTTTCAACAAATATTTTCCTCCTGCTAAAGCTTTAAGAATTAGAAGTGAGATTAATTCTTTTTACCAGAGAGATGATGAATCACTTTTTGAAGCTTAGGAGTGGTTCAAGGACTTATAGAGACAATTTCTTTCACACTTAATTCCTACATGGGATTTTGTGCAATCTTTTTACAAAGGCATTAATCCGATGGTAAGGTCCAATATAAATACAACTTGTGGAGGCTCTATCAAGAATAAAAATCTAGAGGATATTCTTGAGTTGTTTGAGGAGATTGCTACAGCTCAATACCTGTGGAATAATAAAGGAGCCACGATAACAAAGAAATAGGATGTCATGGGACTTGATGGGTTAAGTATGGTCACTGCCAAGCTGGACGCTTTAGCCCATAAACTGAAAAAGATGAATTTTAATGCTCTATAGACAACTTCCACTTTAAACTATGAGTTGTGTCAAGGGGAGTGTGGGACTAGTGAGTGAGTTTTGACACAAAAGATGGAGCATGCCAATTATGTACAAAATTGAAGCAACCCACATGGAAATACTTACAACTCATCTTAGAGGAACCACCCCAATTTCTAATGGAAAAATCAAGGGAGCAAGGGCAGAATAGACAACCACTACCTGGTTTTGGAAATTCAACTTTTCAGAACCTGCATCAACCAGCTCAACAAAACCAAAACTCATTTCTTAAAGGCAAGATAGACAAGTTCATAGAGATGATGGACAAAAGGATGACTCTTCAAGAAGATTCGAACCACAAGCTAGAGGCAAAGGTAGACCTAATTCAAAAAGATACTCAGTTGATGTTCAAAAACCATTCTTCTTCCATTCACAATCTGGAAGTGCAATTGGGCCAGATAGCAAATGCACTGACATCACACAACTAAGGAAACCTACCAAGCAACACTGAGACAAATCTGAGGGAGAAAGTGAAAGCTATAACCCTGAGAAGTGGTAAAGAAGTGGAACTACCTATAGAGCCTAACTCAAGCAAAGGGAGAATCTAGTGAAGCGAAGGGAGAATCTAAAGGAACGAAAGAGTGTAAAGAAAGAGTGTATGAGCCACCCATTCCCTTTTCTCAGAGGCTGAAGAGGACAGATCTTGATCCTAAATTTTTAAAATTCCTAGACATGCTTAAAAAGATCTAAGTTAACATAACCTTTATGGAGGCCATAGCTCAGATGCTAAAGCATGCAAAATTTCTCAAATACTTGATTTCCAATAAAAAGAAGCTTAAAGAACTGGAGACAATGACTTTGACAAAGGAATACAATGCCTGGATTTCAAACAAGCTTCCAAGTAAGCTTAGGCATCTTGGAAGCCTAACTATCCCCTATGAGATAAGGAGTATGCAGTTTCAAAAAGTATTGTGTGATTTGGGAGCCATCATAAACCTTATGCCTTTATCCATTTTTAGGAAATTAAATTTAGAAGTGAAGAACATCAATATGATTCTTCAACTGGCAGACTGTACTACTAAGAATCCACTAGGGATTATTGAGGATGTGTCGGTAAAAGCGGGCAAGTTTATATGTCCTGTTGATTTTGTTGTTCTAGATTTTGAAGAAGATGAGGAGGTGCCTCTAATCTTAGGCATGCCATTCTTATACACTGCCAAAGCCTGGATTGATGTGCATAAAGGAAATCTCACATTGAGAGTAGAAGTCTTTGACATTTACAAGGCAAGTAGACGACCTGTTGATGGAGACTTTTGCATGTAATTAGATGTAGTAGATAAATGTGTGGATGAATTTTTCCATACTCAACTACATGTAGTTAAAGATCCTCTACAAGTGGAGGAGAGTTTGAAAGAAACTTCTAAACTTAAACCTTCCTAAACAAACCATCCTCAGAAGCATACATCACTGACTTTAAATATCCAACCCACACAACGCTCTATTATTTCACCACCTTCACTTGAATTGAAACCTTTACCACCTTACCTTAGATATACCTTCCTAGGAGACAACCAAACTCTACCAGTCATTATCTCTTCCAAACTCACCTTTGAGCAAGAAATCTTACTTATAGAGATGCTAAGGAAAAGGGTGAAAGCTATTAGGTGGTAGATCTCTGACATCAGAGGAATAAGGCCATCCTATTACATGCAAAATATAATGATGGAAGATGGATGCAAACCTATTATTGAACGGTAGAGGAGATTGAATCCAAACATGCAAAAAGTGCTGAAGCTTCTTGATATAGGCATTCCATACCTGATCTCAGAATCTAGTTGGGTGAGCCCTATTCAATGTGTGCCAAAGAAAGAAGGGATGACCATATTGGAGAATGGTGAAGGAGAGTTAATTCTAACAAGAGTTGTTACTGGTTAGAGGGTGTGTATTGATTATAGGAAGCTTAACAATGCTACAAGAAATGACCACTTTCCATTGCCATTCATTGACTAGATGCTTGAGAGAATTGCATGACATAATTTCTACTATTTCCTTAATGGCTACTCAAGCTACAACTAGATTGCTACAATTCTAAAGGACCAAGAGAAAAAAAAATTCACTTATCCTTATAGTACATATGCCTATAAGAGAATGCTTTTTGGGTTATGCAATGCCCTTGCCACATTTCAATATTGCATGATAGCCATCTTTTCTGAATTAGTTGAGGATATCATGGAAGTCTTCATGGATGACTTCTCAATGTTTGGAGATTCATTTGATGGCTGCCTCAATAATTTAGACAAGGTATTGGCAAGATGTGAGGAAACTAATTTGATACTAAACTGGGAAAAATGTCACTTTATGGTGGATGAAGGAATAGTATTAGGACACAAGATTTCAGCAAGGCAAATAGAGGTTGATCGAGCCAAGATAGAGACAATTGAAAATCTTAATTATCCAACTAACGCAAAGGGTATTAGAAGCTTCCTTGGACATGCCGACTTTTATAAACACTTCATTAAGGATTTTTCTAAAATTTCTAAACCTCTTTCTCAGTTACTAGAAAAAGATGTTCCTTTTAAGTTCACTAATGATTGTAAATCTAATTTTGACAGGTTAAAGAAGGAACTCACATCAGCACCCATTATGGTACTACCAGATTGGAGCCTTCCATTAGAACTAATGTGTGATGCCAATGACTAAGCCGTAAGAGCTATTCTAAGGCAGCGTAAAGATAAAAGGTTGCATGTGATATACTATGCTAGCAAGACTCTCTCAGAAGCACAACTCAGCTATGCCACAACAGAGAAGTTGATGTTAGCTATTGTGTTTGCTTTTGATAAGTTTTGCTCTTACTCTTCTAGGATTAAAAGTGATAGTGTACACTAATCATGTGGCTATCAAATATCTATTATCCAATAATGATTCTAAGTCGAGGTTGATTTGATGGGTACTTTTACATCAAGAGTTTGATATGGTGATCCAAGACAAGAAGGGCTCGGAGAACTTGGTAGCTGACCACCTCTCTTGCTTAGAAAAGGAGAATAATGATGAAGCATCCAACAAGGAGACTTTTCCATATGAGACACTATTTGCACTTGCATTTATCCCTTGGTATGCAGACTTAGCTAATTTCCTCTCATGTGGGCAACTCCTTAAGAACTTCTCATATCAAGAAAGAAAGAAGCTTATGCATGATGCAAAAACCTATGTGTGGGATGATCCTTATATGTGGAAATTATGCAATAATGGCTTGGTGAGAAGGTGCATTCTTCACTCAGAGATATATGATGTGCTATACCACTGTCATAGTTCTCTATATGGTGGACACTATGGACCAAACAAGACAATGGCTAAAATACTTGAAAGTGCATTATATTGGCCTTTTGTATTTAAGGATGCTAGAAACTTTGTCATGAACTGTGATAAGTGTTAGCACAGTGGGGGACTTTCAAGGGAAGAGGAGATGCTACAAGCTGGAATTCTAGAGGTTAAACTCTTTGATTTATGGGCTATACACTTTATGGGATCATTCCCGTCCTCTCTTAGGAGTCGATATATTCTTATTTGTGTTGACTATGAGTTAAAATGGGTTGAGGCTCAAGCTTGTGTTACTAATGATGCCAGAGTGGTATGCAAGTTTTTAAAAAAGATCTTCATAAGGTTTGGGACTCCTCAGGCCATTATAAGTGATGGAGGAAGTCATTTCTATAATAAACAGTTTGAAGTCCTCCTATCAGGATATAGTGTAAAGCATAATGTCTCTACATCGTACCATTCACAGACCAATGGGCAAGTTAAAGTGAGTAATATAGAGCTAAAGAAGATTCTGGAAAAGACAGTGAACATCTCTAGGAAAGATTGGGCACTTAAGCTTTATGATGCATTGTGGGCCTATCAAACTACTTTTAAAACTCCACTTGGAATGTCACTATAACATTTAGTATTTGGAAAGGCCTGTCATCTTCCAATGGAGCTTGAGCATAAAGCATACTGGGCTAGAAAATCCCTGAATATGGATTAAAAGAAAGCAGGGGAGAGGTGACTTCTCCAACTAGATGAACTGGAGGAAATCAGGAATATGGCTTATGAAAATACCAAACTTTACAAGGACAAGACTAAAAGATGGCATGATGCAATGATTAAGCCAAAGCAGTTTAAAAAAGGGGACAAGGTTCTTTTATTTAATTATAGACTCTGACTCTTCCCTGGGAAGCTAAAGTTTAGAGGTTCTTTTAAAGCTAAAGTATTTCCCCATGGAACTATGGTAATTCAAGGCAATAAAAGTGAACCTTTCAAGGTGAATGGACAATAACTTAAGTTGTATTTTGGGGAGGAACTATCATAACTCGTAAGACATCGGGACTTATAAGAAGCACCTACAGATAAGACAGGTGCACCACAACTCTCATCACCTGTAATGAAGTTGAAGGAGACTCTGCCTTCGCCAATGAAATGAATAACCACATGGCTACAATAAAGCTTACGACCGATAATAAACAAAGCGGTTCTTGGGAGATAACCTAATTGTTATTTATTTGCTCTTTTTAATTTTTTTAGTTAGTTTGATTCCCTTGAGGAGCTTTATTCTTCATGCAGATTTTTGAATATTTGGGATATACAAGCAATAAAGATTATTCTTAAGTTATCAGTGATATTCAGAATACAAATTACTGCAGCATCAAGAAATAAATTGGGGAAGTTTTCTTTACTTTTGTTTATATATATATATATATATATATATATATTATTTGTGTGCTTAAATGTTTTGTTGACTTTGAAAATATTTGGAGTGACTTTGAATGATAATTTTAAGTAGGGACATATGTTACTATTCACATTTATGCATGCACATTGAGGGCCAAGCTTCATAAAAGTAACATGGGCGTGCCATAAAATGACACACCTATGCAATCGAGTACCAAAAGATGGTCGTGCCTCACTTAGCATGACCATGCCATTTTGTCCCTTCAGTCAACATGGTTGTGCCCTATCCAACAAGGCCATGTGATATTTGTGCCTTTAATAAGCACGACCGTTCCCCCTAAGCATGACCATGTCATTCTCATGCACATATTGTGCACGATCATGCTTTAACCAATACGGTCATGCAATTCTTGTGCTCATAATGTGCATGGGCGTGTGCATTATCCATGCATTCATATGCAGCATGAGTGTGTAGATTCATTTCAACTAGTAATGTGACTTTACATTTTCATGTGGACCATGTGACACCCCCCTTTTTTGACCTCCATTGTCCTAAAACCTCCAAAACACCTTTCTAAATTCTTATCCTTATATATATATATATATATATATATATATATATATATATATATATATATAACATTTATTTATTTATTTATATTTATATTTTTTATATATCTACTTATATTTTTTTACATATTTCTATCTATTTATTACTATATTTATATTATCTATTAGATTGTATAGTATAATTATTAAAGTAAAACTTTTCCTCTCCTTGTCTTTTTCCAAACCATTCATTTACTCGACACAACCTTTCACTTACTCATTCATTAAACAATAAAAATCTTTCATTTCTCATTCTCACTAAACTACACATTCATGCTTTTTCCCAAAAGTCATATGTCATGTCCCTTTCCCTTTATAAAGTCACATACAGCTCACACTTCTTTTTCATTGTTAACCTCATTTTCCCTTCTACAAATTTTCTTTAGTTTCTTTCTTTTCATGCTGAAACTTATCCCTTTATGTTTCCTTTCATAATTCTTCTTCCTAAATTTCTTCTCTTTCAATTTTCTTTATTACCTTTCTATTTACACAAAAAAACCCATTTTTGCATCCGCTTTTGTGTCTCACTTTTCATTTGTCAACATGAGTAGTAGTGGAAAATGCCCCATTAAAACCCCTCTAAAAAGGTATCCACCCACCATTCGATTCCAAAATGCACTCTAAGAAGTCAATTTCAAAAATTTAGCAAAGAGAACCATATTGCCCAACAAATGTATGGATGTTGATGCTTTAAAATTGATTGGTTTATAGAAGGAGGTCGACATGCATCTAAAGAGAATCGGTTGGCATGTATGGGCTGAGTTGAGTTACCCTTCATATAAGCAACTGATTTGTGAATTCCTTACTTCTTATGACTATGACTACCAATAAGGAAAAATAACCTTTAGGCTCGGCAATGAAGCTTTTTCTTTTAGTGTCTTTGACATCAATGATTTCCTTAAATTGCCTCGCGAAGAAGATGGTGTGGGTGTATTCGACAAGCATAAATTTTGATCACAGATCACGGGTACTAATGAGAGGTACAATGCTAGGATGGCTAAGGAGGCTAAAATCATATCCCATGCCCTTTGGTATATTCATCAGTTATTTGCTCACACTATCTCTGGCCGAAAGGAGAGTGATGGTGTTGTGAATTCAAATGAGTTAACCTTGTTGTACTGTATGGTTAATAAGAAGAAAGTAGACATGGCCACTCCCATTGCCTACAAATTGCATGATGTTAAATGTGGGGAGCACAGTGTTATTAAAATAGGGGGTATTATTATTGCCATTGCACAGTTTGTTGGCTTTGATATTAAGGTGTTGCCATTTTTAAGTGTTGAAGGAGACTACTCCCTTGGGTTGACAATGATGAGCAATATGTTTAACTAAGTTTGAAGAGTAGTAACCAGTTGTAAATGGTGGGGTTTAGCACGCGTCTAAGATTTTAGCAATCATAACACTGTTTAGGCTCAGGGCCTTAGGGAACACACTATTATGTCACAAAGTCATAGCGTGGAGAAGAGGAGTCGCCACCCAGGGTAATAACTGGGACAATTTGATTGGTGGTACTCAATTCTCTAAAAGAAAGTTATTACTATAACCAGGAGATTCTAGGAATGGAATACTAACTTCTCTTAGTCTTATGTTCATTTAGAATAATTTTATAAATGATATTTCATCCTCTAATGACATGCAATTTTATTAAACCCTATTTGACATCCATTTAACCCTAGGCATCTAGTCAATAAAATTACACATAAAAATGCACTCAAGATCGCATTGTCCTTAAGTCTAAACTATGTTAATTTTATTAAAAAGTTAGCTAGATTTACATATTATTTACAGGTGAGAAATGGACTAAAGGTGGGTCTACATTTTTTATCAAATAGTGAGCTTAGATCTATTTATTTTAGTTTGTCTAAGGAATGGGCTTAAGTCTCTTCAATTTTAAAGAAAAGTTAAATTAATGGGCCTAAGTCTAACTTGGTTTTATTTTAAGTGAAATGTGAGCTTAGGTCTATTTATTTTAAAAGAAATGAATTTAAGTGGGCTGAGCTAAGTCTAAACAAGTTTTAATTAATTAAGTGGGCATAAAATCTAATTAACCTAATGGGCATAAATTAATTTTTATTATTTAAAACCCTAAATCATTTTTAAGCCTATTTATTAACTGGGTTAGACCTAAACATGGGCATGGGGCCCAAAAGGATAAAGAACATAAAAAACAAGCCCAAAACAAATAAAACACAAAAAATGGATTAAACAAACATTATAGTGATTTTTTAGAAACCCTAAATTAATTACATGCAAACCCTAATTTAAGCTACTACCACCATTGATTTTAATTTGGGGTTTTACCAGATTGAACATAATTACTAATTAATTTTAAACATAGAAAATTAAATCTTTCACTATTTCCACTACTGGGGCTATTACAAACTACGTACAAAAACTAAAATTAAATAATTATACTCCCATGAATTAAAATAACTACACAAAACACATAAATGCAAAATGAAAATTAAAACTCTAATATCTACTGAAAAATAGTACTAATTATTCCATGGCATTCCATGGATCTTCTATTCATTTGAACAGAAGTAATATCCTCCTCAATCCACAATTGAACGTCAAAATAAAAAAAAAACAAAAAATTATATTAGTGAAATTTAATACTCAAATCAATAACAAAAAAATAAAACAAAAATCATTAAGGAAAGAAGAAAAAAAAACTTTGATGATTATAGATGATGTGCAAATGCCCTTTTTAGCCCCTCAAACTAGGATTTTCACTGTTGAAATTAAATTATTGTTGATTTTGGATTGGGATTTGATTACTTTTAAAGACACTGATAGTATCCAAAATTAAGGTTTTTTGAAAGACAAGAGTGTGTGTGAGGTATTCTTCACGTCTAAATTTTTAAGGTTTCTGGGTTTTTTCTCTCAGTCTTTGTGTGTAAAAAGCTCTTCATCTGTGTTCAAGTCCTAAAAAAAATCCTTTCTCACACACGCAAACTCTTTGTTTTTTAAAGTAGAGTCTGTGTGTACTAACTTCCCAAGTTTGCAGGAATGCCCATCTCTTTCAAAATAACTTGATAAGAATTTTTATTTTTGAAAGCTATTTATGCATTTTGAACGTGTTGAAATTTTCATCAGATAATAATAATATTATTATTAAATTTTCAACTAATCAAAACACTAAAAAAATTGACAAAAAAATAAGCAAAAAATTGAAAAATGGGACTTTTACGCATCGACATTGCACAATGTTGGTCGACATTGTGTAATGCTGGTTGACATTACACCAATGCCGATTGGCATTAAATGTCAACTTTTTTTAACATTTAATTACCGAAAGACCCCTGAAAAATTGACTTCCTTGTAATTAAATCATAAAAAATGTTGCAATTTAGTCCTAAAGTCCAGAAAATCGACAACCAAGTTCAATTTTTGAATAAATTTCATCATAAGGGCTTACATCGCAATTATGCACAATTGCGTCCCAAATTTGGGTGCTTACACTAGTACTACTTCCTCAGCCCCTTAGTGCTCAGCCCCCACATGCCTCTGGTGCCTCTTCCTGAAGTGCACCCCTACCCTCTATGGATGAATTGGTTTCCTGGATGCAATGTTTTGACACTAGAATGACCATCATAGAAGGAGTGGTAAACAGAATGAATCATAACCTCACTGCCTATTTTGGCCAGAGGATGAAGATGAATAATTTACGTGGATAACAATGTCTTTTATTCTATTTTTTTTATGTTTTTTTATTGGTGTGTTTTAATTTAAGTCTATGTTTTCTTTTCTTTTTTATTTCAATATGCTTCTATTTTATTTTATTTTTATGTTTGTTGAATGTCAATTCATGTACTGTTTACATTTTGTTTATTAATAATTATGTCTTTTTTGTGTGAACTTTTCATTTTATATTTTATTCTTTATTATTTGATTTCTATTTTCTTTTCATGGATTTCAGACTTTTCCTTCCACTTGCAGTGCAACACATTGAGGACAATGTACAATTCAGGGGGGGGGAGTATTTACATACTTTACCTTTTTAGTATTTTATCTTGTTAATTTTGAATCATCTGTTATTTATTTATTGCAGTTCATAAAAAATAAATAATAATAAAATAAATAAAATATCCCACACTTTTATTTTTGTTAACTTGTTATAATTATAAGCTCTGTATATTAAAATTAAAATTAGCTAGTTTAGTTGATGCAATATGTGGTTAATTCTTGTAGTATATAGTTTAAAGCTTTGTTAATGTTTGAGAATTAGACTTTTAAACTTTTAATCAACCTTAATATATACCTCTCTTTTGTTTTATTTAAAAAGGATTTTTGGATAAAATTTTTGCAATCAAGAGATTTGGATAAATTTTTATTATTAGGAAAACCTTTTTTCTATTATATGATAATTTAGCTAAAAAAAAGGGATTAGAGGAGCAAAAAGCTCCATTATACTCCAATGCTCAAATTGAGTATGAGTAATCCAAAGGTACCTAACGGTAGTATTCATGTTCAGTAATACAGGAACGATAAGGAATACTAAAGTTGGGAAGGATTCTAATCCAACATAAATAAATAAAAATTAAAAGAAAATAAAAATTCAGTTGGTTATCATATTTAGCTTAAGGTTTGACTATTAATTTAAATATGTTTGACTTTCCTTGGTTTATAAGTTTTAGTTCATCAATTCTTATGAATAATTCATTTGAGAGGTATGCTTCACTTGGTAATATTTGTAGTCTTTTTCTCAGCTTATTAACTTAGTTTTGCCAAATAATACTTGTATTAACCCATTACTGTATTGATTAAACTATCTATAATTTTATTTTAATATGCTTATATTATTGTTATAGTAAGGTTCTTGCTTGAGGACAAGCAAAAGTTCAAGTGTGGTGGTATTTGATAATTGCATTTTTCAAATTAAAAATTAGACTCATTTTAATTTAATAATATTTCACTTTAGGTGCATAATTTTCCATTTTTTGCATAATAATTCATATATTTAGCATGTAGAAAATATTAATACATTTAAATAAAATATAGACATAATCATGCATTAATTAAATAAATTAAGAGTTTTATATTTTTTTTGTCTAAATTTTGTATTCTTCTCACTGAGTTTTTATTTTGTCTGTAGAAATTAAATGCGTGAAGAAAAGTCAAAGATCAAGAAAGTCAAAGAAAGGAACACAAGTGTGCATTGATCATGCACGACCATGCGATGCAAAACATAATCGTGCCACATTTGGGAAGAAAAGAGCACAGGCATGTAATGCTCAACACGATCGTGCTAAAAATTGAGAGAAAGGAGCACGACTGTGTAAGCTAGAGCATGGCCATGGCATTTTATAAGAGGGAAAGAGCACAGTTGTGCAAGGCTCAACACGGCTGTGCAAATTCATAAAGGAAAAGTGCACAGCCGTGTAAGCCATATCACGGTTGTGCCAAGAAGTCCATGCATATATGCACGGCCGTGCAAGAACAATTTTGGTTTTGTACGGCAATGCTTGTACATTTAAGGAAATTCCACTCACATGCATGCATCACATGCAACCCTAATTCTGAGGATATAAGAGCATCATAAACTTGTAGAGTAGCCAGCGAAGTAAGAGAGCAGAAAATAACAAATAGAGAAAAATAGAGAATACAAATAGGACAAAGAGTGAAGCTCATTCATCGACATCAGAGTACAAGTAGATAGTGAAGAGACTAGCAATAGGGAACTACATTGACAAGGATTAGGGAGTTTGCTCTCTTCTTATCTTATGTTTTGATTATGTTAGCTATATCTATTTATTGTTTTCTTATTATATGTATAAACATGGTAGCTTAATCTCATTTTGTACTAGAGTTATCTGAGTAACCTAGAGATGTATTGAACTCATATTTCTTTTTAAATATATTCTTAGTTCATGTCATATTTATGGTTTTTATGTTTATGTTTTATGAATGATTCAATTATTTAAGCGGGTATATTGAGACCGAGAGGAGATTTATACCTACAGTTGTAATGTTTATATTGAGTCATTTTATGCTAAGAGTATTGAGACTAAGAGGAGATTTACACTTAGGGATCTAGAATAAAAACTATTAAATCTTAATTTGAGTAGAGATACTAGTTAAGAGTTAATATTGCATTTTACCTTTAGAGTTTAAGTTTGTTATGGATCTATTGATTAGAGTTTTATGAGGTGAGAGTCCTTTTATTCAAATCAATAATTGAAATAATAAGCTCACCTTGTAAATTCTCGAGATAGATTTATGAGAATCGCAGCGATAACATTTTAAACATGACTCTGAGAGAGATTATATAAATTAGATTTTGAGTCAATACAGATCTAGGTGAAAAGAGAAACTCTAGTATATATTATACATTGCTTATTCTTTAGAAAAATTAATTAGTTGTAATTTTAATTGCTTTACAACATAAAAATTGATTTGTTTAGAAAAGCACACAAATTAAGCAAACTAGTACTTATCCTTTTCCCTTTGGGATCAGCATTTAGACTTACAATCCTATTCTATAACTTGACCTGTATACTTGCAGAATTATGATCACTACAGAGGCACCCAGATTTTGTAGATAAAAGAGGATTCAAGCTTTACATGATGAATCTCAGAGGAAGAATCATAGGTGCCACTAAAATAAAATGGTCTCATAGAGCTAGTCTTAATCTTTTATGTTCTGTTTTCCTTTCTAGTGCTTATGTATTATAAATAAGATTAAACATGCAATGTCATCACTAAATTTCAATTTCAATAAAATTCATTAATTAGGGCAAAAATGAGTACATTTGCTACATCACATGACATAACTTCTGTTATCAGCTAGTCCTTTCAGATTTTCTAATTGAAATATTTTTCGCTCACATTTTATTTCCTTAATTTTTTCCTAACCAACCCTTCGTAAGTTTTCTAATTAGCATGACCTTTTTTATTTTATTTTATTCCCTAATTTCACTTGCCAGCCCTTTATGGGTTTTCTAAACAATAGGAATGTCCTAATTTTTACATAACTAGCCTTTTTAGGTTTTCTAGTCAGTTGACTTTTATTTTCTTTATACTACTTTCATTTATTTTTATAGATAGCATTTCTTGGGGCAATTCAGGTTAACAGTGTTGGTGGTATGCACTAGGTCAATCATTTGATTATGCATTGACTTTCTTATTTTATTAATAAAGAGGTATTTCATTATCATTTGATTTTATGATAATTATATGAATGGTTAATTCTTACTAAGGCCATCAAGTATGTGACTTGATAGTAAAACCCTTAGATTAAAATAAGAGTTCTATTCTAATTATCCCTAGCCATTTATTCATTATATAAATATTAAAGTATTAAGGCTAGTATGATGTTGACTGATAGTTATGTTTTGCTAATCATGAATATGAGATATTAAGTTAAATCATACGTACATGATGAGAGATCATGTACTGGATTGACCCACTATGAGAATACTACATAGATTATTGTCATAAGTATTTCTCATCACAGTAATTTTATTTCGGTCCTTTGACCTTGAAATCATCATGGATTTCTATATAGCTATTTTATGTTTTGACACATTCTAACATTGTCTTTAATCGGACGATTAAATTGGAATGTTGTTGGATATGAAATTAGTTATGTGAGGAATGTGAGTGATTCAGAAGGAATTTATCCCTCATTAATATGAGAAAGGTATCTATGGGCCCCTTGATGAAATAAATTGAAGAAAATTGCATGGCCATGCTGAAATGAATTGATAAAGAGTTATCATTTTTAGTCTACTTGGAATCAAGTCATAATATTGAACTATATAAGGATGACATTCTATGCCTTATGTTCAATTAAGATATCATATGATAAAGGGACGATAAAATTCATTGTAATTAGGTTATGTCAGATTATTAACTTCATATGACTTGGGTAGTCATAATGTCTTGCTAAAGGCTAATTATGACTTATAGGCCTAAATAGAGATTTAGTCACACTACCAATGTTATGTGAACCTATAGGGTCACATACTTAGAACAAGCCCAAAATGAATATGGGTTTAATAAGCCCAAAATAAACTCTGTGGAAATAAATAATTAAAGTGTTTTATTTATTTGTTTATTTATTTAAGATAAATGTTATTTTAAATAAATAAATAAGATATTATTTCTGATTTGTTTTTAAACAAAATTAGAATATAATAAATAGAAATTACCAAAAGGTCATTGGTAGGTGAAACCCTAATTTGGAGTCTATAAATATGTTATATTCTCTAGGGTTTCATACACTTGTTTTCTGCCTCAAAATTCATTTTCTTTCTCCTTAGAAAACAAAGACATAGTTTTTCTTTTATTCTTGATTTGTGAGACAATCAAGGAGGTTGCTAGCACACACACTCCAATTCGTTTTGTGAAGGACTATTCGTGTGGATACCTATAGAGGACGCATCCTTTTGGAGACGTCTTGATCCGAATAATTGAGCCAAAAAGCTCGAGGTAAGGTGTCACCAGTGCGAACCTCCTCTCATCCTTCCAGAAAATCTTGCCTCTTCTACGTTTTGGTGAGATTCTTGAAATCCTAGATTTAATCAAGTAGTCGAATTACATGGATCCAGGCTTGGATACGTGATAAAATTTTAATTTTTTCGCTGCGTTTGTATCATGAATCCCAACAAACAGGCTCCATGAACTCATTCTCTTTAAGATCAGATATCATGGCAGCTCTTTTTGGCAGAATTGACTTGACTAAGTATGGTCCTTCTCAGTTTGGTCTGAACTTTCCTCTTAGATCACCACTACTCTAGATTGTTTTAGTAACATATCCCCAACTTTCATCTTCTCTGGCTTTACCTTCTTGTTAAATGCCCTTGCTATCCTCTTCTGGAGTATATGGGTATGAAACAAAGCATTCATCCTTTTCTCATCCAAAGACACCAAATGATTATATCTTTTTTGTGCCTATTCACTTTTGGGCTTTTTAGCCTCTATAACTACTCTTAGAGACTTGATCTTAGTTTTTATTGGCAAAACTACTTCATAGTTGTACACTAGGGAGAATGAAGCTTGGTTTGTGGTAATTCTGGGTGTAGTTCTGAATCCCCATAAGGCAAAGGGTAGAAACTTAGACCAATCCTTATAAGTTTTAACTATCTTAGAGAGGATTTTCTTAATATTTTTATTTGCTACTTCCATTGCTCCATTAGTATGAGATTGATATGGCGAAGACTTATGATGCTTGATTCTATACTTCTACAATAATTCTACCGTTTCTACTGAAAACTGAACCCCATTGTCTATCACTGCATGATGTGGAACCCCATATCTGTAAATGAGATTCTTCTCGATAAATCAAGCTGTCTATTTTTCCTTTAGAGCATTAAGAGACTCAACCTCTACCCATCTAAAGAAGTAATCAATTGCCACGACTATGTACTTATGCCCATTCGATGTTGTTAGCCTTATTTCTCTTATGATATCAATGCCCCACACTGCAAAAGGCCAAGGAGATGATAAACTATTTATCACTGTTAAAGGAAGGTGGTTGAGGTTCTAATAGATCTAACACTGATGGTATTGTCTTATGGTTCTAATACAATCCTTTTCCATACTGATCCAGTAGTACCCCTATCTAATTATCTTTTTTATTAAGATTATCCCATTCATGTTAGAACTAAAAGCCCCTGCATAAACCTCTTTCATCACCTCTTTCACTTCATCTTTCTTAAGACATCTGAGCTGTATTCCATTTGACATTCTCTTATACAACACCCCATTATGACTTGCAAAATTACATACAAGAACATGCAGGGCATATCTTTCTTTTGAAGTGGCCACATCTGGATATTTTCCTTCCTCAATGAACCTCTAAACATCATAAAACTATGGCTTCTCTTGAGGCTTTATCTGAATTCCCATAATCTGCTCACCCCCATAACACGAAGCCTTTGATTTCATGATCACTAATGGCCTTATAGTCAACCCAGTCACACTATCCCATATTAAAGAGAGTGTTGCCAGTGCATTTACCATCTAATTGTCATCTTTTAATAAATGGATAAAGAGACATTTGGTGAAATTATTTGTTAAAGCTTTCAAATAGCAAATGTAAGGTTTCAACTTTTCCTCTTTCACTTCCCATTCCTCATTAGCCTGGCTGATAACCAACATAGAATCCCCGTATACTAACAACTCCTTTGCCCCAGCTGCCATCATCGCTTCTACTCCATGAATGCATGTTTCATACTTAGCCATATTATTGGTTACTTTGAAATCTAGCTTATTGGCCATTGGTATGGTTTCTCCCTCTAGCGTGATGAGGTCACTCCTAACCTGGCTCCTTTGTTATTTATTGCTCCATTAAAATAACGCTTCAATTCTCGATGCTTTATAACTGCTAGATTCTCATCTAGGAATTCTAGGCTCCACTTTTCATCGCCTTTTATTTCATTTTGAGTTAGGATTTATGCTACTTCCCTTCCCTTAATAACATTTGTGGTAACATACTCTATATCAAATTCAGTTAGGAGAATGAGCCATCGGACATCCTTTCAGTCAAAGCAGGTGTCTGCAGTAAGTATCTTAAGGGGTCTATTTTTGAAATGGCATGAACCCTGTAAGATTGAAAGTAATGCCTCAATTTCTTATTGCCTAAATAATTATCAAACATGTCTTCTACACTAAATCATACTTTATATGGCAGGAACTTCTTGCTGACTAGTACATTGCATGCTCTATCCCATCTAGCCTTTCTTATGCTAACATTGCCTCCATTGTTATTTCTTCTAGAGCCAAATATAGGATAAAGGGTTTACCTAGCCTCAATGGTTTAAGTACAGGTGGATTAGTGAGATACTCCTTTATCTTATTAAAGGCCTTTTAACAGTCATCATTCCACTCTACAAGTTTATCTTTTCTTAGAAGCTTGAAGACTAGGTCATAAATATTAGAAAGCCTTGTAATAAACCTACTAATATATTAGAACCTACCTATGAACCCTCTTATATCTTTCTCTATTTTTGGTGTTGGCATCTCCTGAATGGCTTTTGCTTTATTTGGATCCATTTGATTCCTTTGCTACATACTATATACCCTAACAACTTCCCTAAAGTAACTCCAAAAATGTATTTCTTTGGGTTAAGTCTTAAATTATACCTCTTAATGCGTGCTAAGAATTTGTCCAGAGCTTCAAAATGCCCCTCTCTTCTTTCTGATTTGACCATCTTATCATCTACATATACCTTCACTTCTTTATCATCATATTGTGGAAAATAGCAATGGCTGCCCTTTAATATGTTGCACCTACATTCTTCAACTTGAAAGGCATAACCTTATAGCAATATATCCCCCAGATCTTATCCATAACTACCATCATTATCTGATTATACCTAGAGAACCCATCCATGAAGGAGTACATTGCACTTAACGCCGCACTATCCACTGTCACATCAATGTGAGGTAAAGGGAAGTCATCCTTCAGACATACTTCCTTTAAATCCCTAAAATCAACACACATTTTCTTCTTGCCATCTTTCTTGGGTACCGGGACTATATTTGCTAGCCATTGAGGATAATCTACTACCTCTAAAAAGTTAGCCTGAATTTGTTTAGCAATTTCTTCTCTTATATTTTTAGTCCATTTTGGTCTCAACCTGAATAATTTCTATTTAACTAGTTTTATTTCAGGATGATTTGGAATGTGATGGTCTGCAATGTCCTTGTCTAAACCTGGCATGTCTTTATAGGTCCAAGCAAATACTATATTTCTTTTTGTTAGTATTTTCTTAAAATTTTCCCTCTCTTTAGGAGTTACATCATGTGATAGAAATGTTCTTTGGGTTATCATTCATGCCCATGTTAAATGAATCAAATTGAATTGAATTAATGTTAAACATACATGAACGATCAAAATTATAATGCATAAAACTATTAGGATGCACATCACACAAGTAAGCAAAACCAGCATTCATATCATTGACCATGGAAAAAATATAGTTTTCATCCTCATAGAGACCGGATGTAATAACATCGTCATGGACATTATTACATTAGTTGCTTCATAAAAAACATTAGTAAAGCTATCACTAATAAGAGTAGTTAAATCCTGGGGTGGCTCCTCTTCAGGTGGCAGACACAATAGCTCTTTGACAGCAACATCCCCCATTCTTCCAGCTACTTGCTTCATTACTTTTTTTTTGTTGCTCTCGACTACATTTTCTATAATCTAGTCCTTGAAAATCTCAAACCTAGGAGCATTTTTGCTAGTGACATTAACGAACTCCTTAGTGCCCAAATAGTACTTGCCCTTTCCTGGCTTAATGAAATTCTCACTTAATGGCCTAACTCTCCCCAAAGGCTTATTTCTCTTAGCCTTCTCCTTTTTTATTGCCCTTATGCTGGAAGATCCTTTCTCAGCACACCCTAATCCTTTAGTGTCATTTTAACTCTTAAATTTTAGTAGTTTAGGACTTCCAAGTTAGTAACTCATGATCTCTATCATTTTTGCAACCCTTGGGTCCATCTCAGTCTTATAAAATATCCCAGAAATTTGAAAACTAGGAGGAACACACACTTATTTCTATTTTTCTAGTATGGTGGCCACAGCTGCATTGGTTCTTACTTTGATTGTCACTACATCTCCTTCATAAGGGAATTTTATCTTCTAGTGCATAGTCAAAGGTACCCCTCCCAAAGCATGGAACCATGGCCTTCCCAATAACAAGGTATAAGTAATTGGTATATCCAGCATGGTGAACTCAATGGTTGATTCCACAAACCCTGTTTTAACCAAAGTTTGGAATGTCCCCTCCACATTCTTAGTGTTGTCATCATAGGCTCTAATTATAAGTTTTGAATCTATCAAGTCTTTAACTTTCAAACTTAAGTTAGGCAAGATCTTTAATGGGCATACATTAATGGCAGAACCACCATCAACCATTGCAAAGTTGGTTCTTTTCCCTTTTACTTTAGCTGGGATGAACTGTGCCTTGTTATGATTTCTTCCTTCTAAAGGCGGGTCATCATCTGAGAAGGTTATTAACCCGCGTTTCTTTTTTGTAACCTTTGCTACCATAGCCTCGGGTGTGGTTGCTATTGCAATGTTCATATTCGAGAGAGCTTTCACTAAAGCTCTTCTGTGGCTGCCTGAGTGCATCAGTAGTTCCCAGATAATGACATTTGGTTTAGCCTTCTTTAGTTGTTCCAAACTCAAGTCTTCCTTTTCCCCTTCTTCTATTTTGCATCATCCGTCACCTCTCTTTTTATAACTCTCTTAGTCTTCTTTTTTAATGCCTTGTAATTCATCCTACTTCTAGTGATATGATTCACTTTGGGGTCATTTGCTCTACACATCCAGACCAACGGGACTTTCTTCATTAGAGTCATACTAGATGTCTATAACTCCGATAATTCTATCCCTCTTTTAGTCCTTCCATACTTCTACTGTGCATGGTTCCTTTCCCTCTATGCTAAGCTTTTCCATATGTGCTCTCAGTAATTCCTCAATCCCCTGTTAGGGAGTTAGAGACTCCTTATTCTTTTCTTTTGTTAGCCTATCAACAAATTCATCACCCCATCCTAAAGGCATAATCCCTTTAAGATATATCACTGGAAGTAGGCTTTGAATATAACACCCTATAATCAAATTTGCCTGAGGGCTACCCTAATAAATCCTCAACTCTTAGCTATTATGGGGTTTGGATTCTTTCTTATCATTAAACTCATCACCGTATCATAAGGACACAATTAATTTAATTAGGATATCTGGAGAGGGTGGTTTGGAATAGAACACCTTATAGTTAACTTTCCCTGAGGGCTGCCCATCAAATCCTTAACTCCTCTAGAGGTATCAGGAAATTCTCCATTAGGTATAGTGTTTAGGTTTTCAAAGGAGTTTAGCACTTCTTCTTCACTCACTTCTGAGTTAATAATCATGGTGGCTGGTGGTGGGACATTTCTATAGTCAAGGAAAGGATTATTTCTAGTGTTTAGGTTGGAGTTGGATTTTTTAAGGTCTGTGATTTTTTTGGAGTCTATTAGGTTTCAGATTTCATGTTTGAGGCGAATATAGGTGTTTTTGGAGTGGCCAGCTACTTAGTGAAACTTATAGTAGCTATTAGGGTCATAGCTTAAGACATTCGAGTTAGGTGGTTTGGAGAAGGCTAATGGTCAGAGTAAGCCTTTTTGGATCAATCATTCTAGGACTTTAAAGAGTGGTTCATTGAAGTTGGAGAATCTCTAGATTTGCTAAACTATGCACACCTCCACAGCTCGGCTAGTACTTCCATGTTATGTGCCCTCGGTTAGGTAGTTTCGGGTTACAATGCCTCTAGAGCTTCTTTTCTTATCATTCTCAATCTCTTCTACTTGAAGACCATCATCATACAGGTCTATGAAAGTTTTTGGGTTCATTAACTACAACCTCTTGACCAGATTATGTGACACATTTCAAACTATCATCCTAACTTGATCCTTTTTGGCCAACTTATTCTTCATCAACCCTACTTTATTCATGAATCTAGTAGTGAAATATGAGAAAGATTCATTAGGTTTCTATTTTTTCAGTTCTAGATCTCTTATGGACACTTCTAATAGGGTGTTATAATCATATTGTCTTAAAAAGGCACTATATTGTTCTTTCCAATCAGCTCTCGTAGATTTTTCTAGCCCATAATACTAGTTTACAACCATTCCCTCTAAGGATAACACAAATAATTTAGTAATCACTGCTAATAGTGCTTTAGTAGTGATCATGGTTGTTGTGTACTAGTTGAGATGAATCCTCGGATCTCCTCTCCCATCAAATTTATGTATCTGTGGCATCTTGAACTTGTCAGGTAGCCTAGCATCTTCCATTTGTAGTATGTTATAGAAGTCAAATGAATACCTCATGTCTTGTCCCTTGATCAACTTTTCCATCTTGGATATCTTCTAGGTCAGTGCTCACATTTGCTTGGACTCATGGTCATGTACCAGTTCAAGTGATTCTCTCTTTGCCTTTTCTATCATGTAGTTCTTAACATTCTTAGGCTTTACATCAACAACAGGTGGGTTTCTAGCAACAGGTTGCCCCCTAGCATTATTAGTAGTAGGTGGAGCATCTGCAGCAAGTGGGATAGCTATAGTAGTAAGTGGTTGCTTAATTGTAGGTGGTAGTATGACGGCAACAACAGATTGCATCAATCCAGATAAAGCCTATCTTAGCTCATCTTACATTATAGCCCTTATGTCATCCATCAGAGCTCCCTTGATGTCTTCTAAGGTCTAGTTCCTTTGTTGTTATTCCATTTATTCATATTTAAGTGAAGTTGGTTCAGCTTCTAAGTAAAATAGGTTAATAGGTTTCTTTCCAGTCTATCCAGTATGTTCAGGATTTCCTTTTCTAAGGCTTTAGGACTTTGACTCGTTCTTCTTAGTCTGCTACCTTGTCATCCCCAAATATGAGAAGACCTGGATGTATCTATGATGCCTGCAAAACAAGGTGTTAGTATAATGAATGAGATGCATGTATGTGTGATGCACATGCTATGCGACAAGTAGCAAGTATCAATCAAGTGTACAGCATAGATCCTTCCAACCTTATTCCTCCCACACACGTGTTCAATGGCGAGTCTCTTGTCCTAGGATTTTTGGTATTGGTCTTAATATCAATGGGGGATATCAGGGACCGACGTGCATGCCAGATCTCTTTTAAAGCAGTAAAGCATAGAAACAACATTTCTAGGTATAAAGGTCTAGCCCAATCTTCATTACCCAAGGGGCTTTAAAAGTATAGGCCTAAGCTTTTATAGATAGAGATACCTCATGGTAATAAGCATAGAAATAAAATTTCTAAGTATAAAGGTCTAGCCCAATCTTTATTGGCCGAAGTGGACTTTAAAAGTATAAGCCTAGGCTTTAATAGATAGAAATACCTTATGGCAAAAAATCATACAAGCAATTTTTGGTAGATCCTAAGGGAAGTAACTAAGCCATTATATGTGGTTAGGGTCCAAAAAAAAGTTAAGGTTCCTTTTGCAAGATGCCCTTCTTTAGGACTTGAGTTATAGGCCAAGGTCAGAGGGGCCGAGCATCCTTTGCAAACTCGAGAGAAGAGTACCCCCTTTAGGACTTGGGTTATAGACTCTGGTTAGATGAGGCCAGTAATCTCTCTTGAATCGAGTTAAGGCTAAGAGTGATGGTTAGCCAATTTACAACTCCATGAAGCTAGTGGAATTATGGAATTTAAACTAACACCATCAGTTAATAGGAACATGCAGAATGAATGCAAGAATAAAATAATTCTAAAGAACACAAGTAGAATCAATATCTTTTATCCCAGTGGAGTCGCCACTGTAGACAACAGGATTTAGCGTGCACCTAAGATTTTAGCAACCTCGATACTATTTGGGCTTAAAGCCCTAGGGAACAGAATACTATAGAAAATAATAAATCCTAAATCCTATAGGGATTTTACAGATCTTAATCCATGGCATTCCATGGATTTTTCCAATGGTCATTGCCTAAAATCATATATCTCCAACCTCATCTCCAAAGTACCACATAACATTAATAAAAAAAATAAAAAAATTAATCAGTAATGAATCAATCAAAAAATAAAATAAAGAAATCAAATCAAAATAAAAAGAGAAACAAAGAAAGAGTAGAAGATGTTGTGCAAATGTTATTTAAATGCCCCTCAGATTAGGATTTTCACCATTTTGAAATTGACTCTATTGTTTTTTTCTTGATTCTCTAGACTTTAAAAGCAAAGAACGTGTATTTTTTTACAGTAGCTAATTAGGGTTTTTATTCTCTTTAGTTTTTTTGTAGCTCTTTCTTTCTAGGGTTTTCTTGCAGCCCTTTTTTTAATTAAATTATAAAAAAGGTCCTCAAAAGTTTCTAATTTTTGCAATCCAATCCCTAAAAAACCAATTTTATAATTAAATCCATAAAACATTGCAATTTAGTCCTTTAAATCGTGGAAGTCGGCACCAGAGATCAATTCTTAGTTAGATTTTCATCATAGCAACTTTCATCATATGCGTGCACAATTGTATCCAAAAATTGGGTGCTTACACACACATTCATTATTTCCACTCTTTACTCCTCTACTTTTCCTCCTTCCACTTTTTTCTTTTGCTTGCCTTCTTTCTTTTTTTTTTCTTTTCAGTGAACATTCATTTTTTTGTTCAAAGAAAAAACATTCTTTTTTTTTATCAATTAACAAAAAGAAAAGGAAGTCAGAAGGAAAAAATTATAACTGTTCAATTCCTTCCATCTCCTCGTCACAAGGGCCCCATTATTTATGTTATAAATTTAAAGAAAATGGATAAAAAAACACCAATTAGACTGTTGTCTAAGTTAAAAGCTCAAGCTAATAAGTGGAAGTGTCTAATTGTCACGACCCAAAACTATGAGTCATGATCGGCGCTAGGGAATAAGAATTCTTTCGAATCTAGAACCCGTAGCAAGCCTTAAAAATGAAAACATGCAATAATAATAATAAAATATGCATCGATATTAAAAATCTCAAATCAATAAAATAAAATAAAATAAGCTCTTTCATATCATAAAGAAATATCTTAATACAATCTTAGAGAAAAGCCTCTGAATTAAAATCACATACAGCGATTATAAAATAAAACTCACTACTGATACAAATTGTAACTGTAGTTTTCTAGAGTACAATATAAAATAATTAAGTAGATAATTTACAAAATAAAGTCGGGGCAGAAGAAGTCCGACGAATGAGTTTACTGCTGAGGTCTGAAGAAGAAGACTTTCCTATAAAAATATCAACTGAGGGGAGTCAGACCTCACTGAGTGAATTGTTATAATATGTATACACACATTACTATATGTCAAATGCAATCAGTAATCAGTATATATAATAAATATATATACAAGCATATACACATAGATATTGAAAGTCACTTTATATATAATAATACTAAAAAACATCAATTTATGAAGGCTCAAACAGAAACCTATTTAATCGCAACCTCAATTAATAATAATGTCACTCTAGCCATACAGGCTCACTTAATTCCAAATAAGTTCACTTAATCCATATGGGCAGTAGATTGGCCCCCATACATTAAGTGAATTGAGCTCTAGCAGTCTAGCAGTCAGTGTGATTAGCCCCGAGACACTTGGTCAACCGAGCTCTAGCAATCACACTATCAATCACATTACATATCAATCAAATCAATCAAACCATGATTCCATAAATAAGTTAGTAATTCAACCCTACAATTTATCATATCGGTATGTACTTGGTTCTAGTGTTGCCCACTATGTAGCACGTTCTATCAATATCCTTCATTTAAAATAAATCATACATTCGGAAAATAATTAATGCATAATATCATTCATAATAACCAAATAAACCATATATATACCGGAAATATACCTAAAATAAACTACGTATATTTCAAGTATATATATGTAAAATAAATTTAAATAAATCATGGAATATAGTAAAGTAAACCAATAATATACTTAAAAATAATTTAGGTGTAAATCAAAAGTAACATATGCATTTATTTCAACATATACTAAAAATATACTAAAATATACTCAAGCATTTAAATAAAAAATTATGCATAATTATACAGTTAAAACATGTATTTCTAAAACATGCAACCTAAGCACAATGTATATATAAAATAACAACTCACAGGTGTGCGCTCCTTGAGATTGGTCTGACAGGCTCGGTCCACTAGGCCTCGGTCTCGGTGCAGCTAAACAAATAAAATGATCATGAAAATTAGAATACATCTAACTTAACTTCTATAGACTCGGTCTAGAATTACAAAATATAGATAAACACATAATTGACCCCATGTCAAATTTTACGAGAATTCTATCAAAAATTTCGGCAGAACCTCCTCTATAAAATGAACATCTCTTTACTAAAAAGTAGAGCCAGTCCTACAAGAAAAATGCACTTTGCATACTAGAATTCAAACAACCTTCGGTTGGGACCCCAAACTACAAAATTCCTCAACCGAGGTCAACAATTTAACACAAATCCAAATAATTCAATAAATATATTAAAAATCAATAAATGCCACAAATACCCTCAAAATATAACATATTTAACATTAAAACACCAAAAATAATTATTTTCTCAATAATTATGTAAAAATTCTGACATAATAATATAATATTATAAAATCCAATTTTCTCGATAATTCAATATAATTTAATAAAAATTCACTTTACTAATCCAAATAACTTAATTAGTCTAAATACATATTCAAAATTACTAAAAACCCACTTTATTACCAAAATAGTATATAATATATTATTGGAAAATAATTTTTGAAAATTAGTATTAATTAGTTAAAAATAGTAAATAATTTTTAAAAATCATTTTAGTACCTTAAATAATATTAAAACCAACTAAAATGTATTATTTAGCTATAATTAGCACAAAATTACATATTTACCCCTATAATACAAAAATATACATTATATACTATTATTACTCAGAAATTCTATAAAAATTATATAAATGCATAAAAATTATTTTCTCAACATATATATTATTAATATTAACTAAAACACATATTTAAACCAATATTTCAATAAAAATCCAGCTCTAACCTAATTATTCAATTTTGACATAAACAATAAAAATTCATAAAAAATATATAATATTCTCAAAAATTAATTTCTCAACATGAAAATTAATAACAATATATAATATCACTAAATCAACCAATTTTATAATTTAATAAATTAATTTATGGAAATTAATAAAATAATAATAAAATATTCAAAAATTCACAAAAATCAAAATAAATTCCAAAAATCAATCAAACATTCATAGAGGTAGATTAAGCTACTAGGAATCACATTTGTAAAGAGATTTTGTGTGAATCATCCATTAACAACCCTAAAAAAATTCAAAACCCTAATGTACCATAAACTAAAAATCACACAACACCCATTCAAATGAGGTTTAAAGTTAAAAGGAAGCTTGGATTCACACTCATCGGCACCTAGGGAAGAGAATGGGACTGTCGGTGAGGAAACTGGTGGCCAAAAACGCGATTGACGGTGAGAAGCTCAACACACTACCGCCGCAACTTTAAGCGATCCAGTGAGCTTATAGTGGTCGAACGACATCGTGGGAGGAAGACGGAAGAAGGAGGTGACCGATCGGAGGAGAGGGAGGCATAGTGATGATCATGGAATGGGATGGCAGCGGAGGTAGGGGAGAAGCACAGTGATTTTTGCATTTTGTTCTTAGTTTTGTAAGTTTTTTTATTTTTTTTATTTTGGTTTCTTCCTTCAATATATATGGTCCACGTTCTATTTCTTTGTGTAGTGTGTTGGTTAGTGAATGCATAAGTATATGGGTCTTGCATGCATGCATGTGTATATATATATATATACACACATACATTAACATATATACATAAAATAACAATATATAATAATAGTACGAATAAAACAATTAATGTAATTTATCTAAAAATATAATATTAAAATAATACTATCCAAAATAATATTATAAATAATGCAAATTAAATGTCCAAAATAATAAGTTTAAAAAAAATTTACGTAAAAAATTATAACTAAACATAAAATAATGAATATTAACCACAAAATAATTAAATAATTAAAGTTGACTTGTAAAATTTATTAACACTGTAAATCTCATTTTAAAATAAAATAATTTAAAAATATGGGTCATTACACTAATCGTTATATAAACCCACTTAATCTAATTTATGAAATTGATGTGGGATTAATTGCTTTTAACATAATCTTTGACACATGCTAGGCCTGACTAGCATGTGGCATAATGGCTCGATAAACTTACTAGTATAATTTTTTTAAATACTAGCCTAGACCATGCAATGAAAAGAAGGGCATTTTAGTTAAGCATGATTATGTAGCAAGAATGTGTTTTTGAACATTGACAATAGCTCTACCATGTTAAAAAATTTGAAGAAAATGGGTTACCAATTAGACCTTTATCCAAATTAAAAGTTGAAGCTATTAAGTGGAAGTATCCTATTAATATATAAACACACTTAATCTAATTTATGAAACTGATGTGGGATTAATTGCTTTTAATGTGAACCATTTGACACATGTTAGACTTGTTTAGGTTGTGGAACAATGGTCTAATAATCTTAGACCATAACACAAGTCAATTAGTTTTGTGTTATATGGGCTCAACCCTATTTATTAGTCCATATATATGTGTGTGAGTTAACACTCTCAAGGCCCATGGACTTATTTTATTAACACTCCAATAAGCACAAATAATTGATATTAAATTTCAAAGCATAGGAGTTGTTCATATAACATTTGTGGAGAAATGTAGAATAGAAAATTTGTCTAAAAGAATTTGAATTTAAGAAAAATGAAAAATAAAAAAGTGTTTAAAGAATAGACTAAAGTACAATTAAAAGAAGAAATGTTTACAAGTTGTTAGGTTTTTTACTTAAACTTTAAGGAATCCAATTGGATTTGGATTAGGAAAATTAATTCTTAGGAAAGGAATTAACTTTGGAATCATTATGAAACTTCTAAAAAAAATTACTTAGGGCCAAAGTTTTAGAGGTTTATAAATATAAGGTTTTTCAAGATGCCAAGATGTGACACAAAACATAATGTCAAGGTGTTGTGTGGTGAAAGCCATGAAGCCAAAGACATAAGATAACTTGGGATTTGCAAGTTTGAGTATGAGCTATACTTTGATATAGGAATAACTTTAAGGGGCTTGGGCATATGAGTAACATTTAAAGGAGCTTAGGGCTTTAGGATTATTGTATTTGTTCTTTAGGCTTTCTAAAACCTCTAGGGTTTTACAGGGTTTTTTCTTTTAGGATTTTAAAAAGGGTGGTATATCTCTGTGTGTAGAGAGGTTCTTTAGGGTTTCTAAAAGAGTGGAGAGGAGTGTGAATTCTTGTTATTTATATGAAAGGGTGATACAAAATTATGGGTTTGGATTTAATCAACTCAAAGGAAGTGATAATTTATTATATTAGTGTTTTTTCTCATATAGTGAACGATTGGTATCTTTCTGTGGATGTAGGCAGTTAAAAGCCAAACAACATAAAATCTTTTATGCTCATATTTTTTTGATTTTAGTTTTTATCTTGACATATATATTGATTTTTTTAATTAAAACAAGCTTTTCCTAATAAGTGTATTAGAGCTTTGGTTGAAATCAATAGATGTATTAAGTGGTTTACTTGTAGTAAAGAATATTAAAAGATCTTTTAGTTTAATAGGATTTGGAACAAATACTAAAGGGAAAAGAGGCAAAATTGGAATAGGTGATGAAGAGCTTAAGAAGTTATGCCAGATGAGGTAGAGAGATCTCCATGGAGTAAAGGAGCATCTTGACTAGGTTTCAGCTACACATGATGTATTAGTCGTGGTTGAATCAAGGTGTGTCACCAAAAATTTATTTGAGTATGTGTAGTTGGGTTGTTAAGGCCAATATGTACTCATAATTTTATTTAAGTTGGAGATTTGTTAGGTTTTTTACTTAAATTGTAAAGAATCCAAATTAGATTAGGATTAGGAAAATTAATTATTGTGAAAGGAATTAATTTTGGAATCATTCTAAAACTTCTAAATAGAATTACTTAAGACCAAAGTTTTAAAGGTTTAAAAATACAAGGTTTTTCAAAATTCCAAGGTGTGACATAAGACACAATGTAGAGGTATTATATGGTAAAAGCCATGAAGCCAAGGACACAAGATAACTTGAGATTTGTAAGTTTGAGTGGGAGTTATGCTTTGATGTGGGAATAACATCAAGGGACTTAAGTATGGGAATAACATCTAAAGGGGCTTGGGGCTTTGGGATTCTTGTATTTGTTCTCTAGGGTTTCTAGAGAGGGTTTCCTCTAGGGTTTAGAGGGTGTTTTCTTCTATAGTTTTTAAAAGGGTGGTATATCTCTATGGTTTATAAAGAGGTTCTCCAAGATTTCTAGAGGGGTAAAGAGAAGTATGAATTCTTCTTGTTAATATGAGAGGGTGATAAAAAAAATTATAGGTTTGCATTTAATCAACTTAATAGAAGTGACAATTTCTTATATTGGTGTCTTTTCTCATATAGTGAAGGATTGGCATCTCTCTGTAGATGTAGGCAGTTAAAAGCCGAACCACGTAAAATCTTATGGTGCTCTTATTTTTTTATTTTGGTTTTTATCTTTTCATATTTATTGATTAATTTAATTGGAAGAATTTTTTTCCACACTAGTTTTATGGAGAAATTTTATTTCTAGATGGTGGTAGTAAAGGTGATAATGCTAGCTGTATAAATGGGTGAATGTGGTGGTAAAAGATGGTAAAGTGTATGTATAATTATAGAGAACCCCTGAAATTTTAATAATTTTATAAAAAAAATTCCTTATTGAAATGAATAAATACTTAACTATAGGGGTAGCAATACTTACCGAAACCCATCCATATTAAATTGGTATGGATCATTAGTGGGTAATAATAAAAATTAAAGGTAAAATATTTAGGCATGTTTCATATAAAATTTTCTTTAATTTTTACATGATTGGTTAAAACAACATACATTTTGAGTTTTATCTAAGCCAATTGGAACCATGCATTACAAAATGTGTTTATTTAGTAGAAGAGGCCTATCTAAGTTCTCATGATCTTCCACAATTGAGAAACTCACACAAGATGTTGATGGCTATGTTCTTATCACCATTGTTATAGGTCCAAGATTTTAATTTTTTATTTTAATAAATATATATACATACACACACACACACACACACACACACACACACATCTTTTTGCTTTAATCTTTTTCTTATGTATCATTGTATTTTAGGACTATTCCATCGATCCTTTCTTTTTGCTTAAACCTAAGAATGTTTAGTCTTTTTTTATTGTGGTTGTTGTTGGTAAAGGTAGAATGTTTTATGATTTTAGATAAGAATGGATAATGAGTAAAGGTTGCATTAGTTACTTTATGTTAAAGTCATTTCTAATATAAAGCCTAATTTTTTTTTAACAAATCAATTGTCCAAGTTCATTAAATCATGTAGAGAATTTCACTAAATCTTGAAAATATTTCATCTAAAAACAAGTGGACAACATGCAAAGAAATACATGACAAAAGCAAATCTCTTACTTGATTTTCAAGGTTGAATAATGGCTATACAAAAACATTTGTGTGGCAATGTGAAGCGAGAGCAATGAGTGGTAGAAAGCAAGTGAGTTGTGTGTGAGAGAGAGAGTTGTACATAAGTTAAAGTGTTTGCTATAAGTGGTAAAGTGAGGTGTGCAGAGTGTATGAGATTAATAGAGATCAAAGTGTGAGCACAGTAGTATGAGTGCTATAGCAAAAAAATTATAAGTGAAAATAATTTATTTTTCCCATAATAGTAAAATAAATTTAGTTAAAATATTTTCTTGTTCAGTATTCTATTGTCCTATTTCTCATATGCTAATAATTATTTTATTATTTACTTTGTACACTCAAACTTGACAAGTGGTATTAGAGCTTACTCAATTGAGGGTCTAGCTACTAAGATTTAACATACAAAAGTAGTTATACATGCGAGATTTTGGATGTGTACAACTTGAAACTATTAAGCTCATTGGTTCAAAAGCACACTTAGTGAAATGCAAGGTTGCTAAATCGAAGTCATTATGGTGAGATCAAGTAATATCAATATTATTAAAAATTGAATAATAATAATCATAATATATGGAGAATTTGCATGGAGTCATACCTGCAAGGTCAAGGCCTATAGAAGATTGTTGCTATGATTTAAAATATATCACTACCACCAAATGATGATGCTAGAAATCTCAAAAAATTGAGAATTAAAGCTAGGAAAGCCATGCTTGCCATCAAAACAACCATTAAATAAGAGATGATAATGCACATCAGAGATACAACCATACCAAAGGAAACTTGGGATTCTTTTGCTCTATATTTCTCAAAAAGGAACAATGTTAGACTTCAACTATTGGAAAATGAACTAATGTCTATCATAAAGATATGATAATAAGTTAGTATTTGAGGTTGTCTTTTCTATATGCTTTCTATGGTTTCGTTGTTATAGTGTGCTTTACACAATCGATTGGATCATATAGATATCCCTTTAACACAACATAGGTCATTAAAAGGATCTTAAAGAGCCACCAAAGCATAAAAGCTAGGACATTTCAGAAAATTGATTCCTATTTAAAAAGTGCATAACTACATGGATAAGCTTATACTAACCCGTCAATTTGGGAACCAATTTGGAATTTTCTTGGAAGGTGTCAGGAAAGAATCTAAATGTAATAATATTGATTCATATAGATATAGATGAAAAATTTCTTAACTTATTCAAATGTTATAATGATAGAGATAGTGAAAAAGGAAAGAAATTAAAGATTTCATATATATATATATATATATATAAAGGGTCAAATTAGACCCTTAACTTTAATCTAAATCCTACATTGGACATCATTGTTTTTTTGTGCCCAAAGGGACTTTAATGTATGAAAAATAGCTAAAAAAAAGACCCTTCGTTAATAAAAAAAAGATGATGTGGCCCAAATAACCATTAAGAGATTATCATGTGGCAAGTGGGCTCCACTCCACTTGATGAATTAGCTCATGTGTGTTTCAAATGTGTTATTAAAAAAACATGCAAAGCTGCAACAACACCATCTCCACTTCCAATCTTATCGATACTTACAAAGTATCTCTTCCTTTAGCAATAAGTTCCTCCCACTTAGTAAAAAATGGTTTGAATTGACACCAAATTCTAAAATGGTGAATGAATCTATGCATGATAACATATTTCACTCTAACTCATTCACCTTTAGTGCTGAACTTGGCCATGTCTCATCCATTTCCAAACTCTTGTGAGGTGGAAATTGTGATAGAGAGAGAAATTTCAATTAAGGAGCAAAACATAAAGGAGGGAGCAGTTATGACAGCTACAAGAGCCCTGATATGGCAGGGGACATACTGAAGGGTAGTCATTGCATACACACTAAATACGGAATAAAACATATAGTGAAGAACAGTTGTTGTGGGCGGTAGTGGATGTATAAGAGGGGGCTGTGTAGAGGTGGTGGTTTTGGTGGTAGGTGTCATGCATATCACATATAAATAAATTCATGTATAATTTCTTTAATATAACTGACTCAATGTTAGGCAAGCTAGACCTCTTTATGTAACAAAAAAAATAAAAATTTGTGGTATGTTTTGGTGGTATTTTTTGTCCTTTGCTTATCTCTAAACTTGACAAAAGATTTTGGTGAATGGGTTTCTAGCTTGGAAAGCAAGATGTGTGTTCTAATCGAAAGGAATTTACATTAAATAAAAATAACCCATTTATTAAAAGCTTGTTTGTTTGATATGCAGAAGTAGAATTTAAAAGCATTTCCACTTTTATTTTTTTGGTATCAGTTTTCATGCACATTCAACTTCCATGGCCATGTATAGAAGAGAAGTTACTTTATGTTGTTAGTTTGATATGGTTTTAGAGTACTGCAAATGGCTTGTTATCTCATAAAGGTGTAAAATTTGAAGATGGGTAATTGGAAATTTTTTTATTTTTTTTGTCAAAATTTAAATCAATTTGTGTTTTTATAGTTATAAAAAACAAGGAAGGTGATGTTGGTAGTTTTTTTTTTCTTATTTCAATACAAGGCTTAATAGGAATAAAAGCCTCTTTGCATGATTTATTGAGGATTTATTTTTTGGGAATAAAAGCTTCTTTAATGGGAATATAAGAACAAGGAAAGTTCTTGATGATTTATTTTTAGGCATAAGTAGAGATTGTTATAGTACTATGAATGATTTTAATGAGTATGTCGGACAACTGCACAACCACCCCAACCGTTGATGATTAAGAACAATCCTTTATTACTTAAAGGCTTGAAGAACAACACCATCATTAATCATTAAAAAGGTTTTAGGTAGGCAAAAGGACTAGTTTAAGGTTTTTTTTTTAATGCAATGTGAAAGGGATATAAGAGGGGATGTGTTGGCTAACCTGATTTAGTAAGGGGATGTGAAAGGGTGGGTCCTATATGCCACTTAATACAATTTAATGGAGACATTTTCCATGTCAATTTTTTTAATATTGCTATTAATAGAGGGTTATAATTAAGCCACTTTTGAAACATTAAGGTCCATTTGGGAAAAAATAATAGTATCCAAATTATGATTTGTCCCGAAATTAAGTATCGAATTTGGCCCTTTATATATGTACAACAATTCTTCCAAACCACTACGGTGTCTACATTAACTACATTTATTTCATAAATATTAATAACATTACAATAACCTACATAGAGTAGCCGATGAAGAATGAGTCTGGAGTAAAGCAAGAGAACTAACAATAGACTTCTAAGATCTTGGAAAAATGGTTAAGGGGAGTCATACCTCACTGAATAAGTTAATATAAGGAAATGCATGCTATTTCAAAAATACCCTTCGCTAAAATAATTTATAGAAATATAATTTTTATAATTTTTGTTTAAAACCCTTAGTTTACCAAAATCATATTTATAAATCTAAAAGAATTTGATAAAATCTCATAAACACCTTTGGAATAAAATAACCTTTGTTTAAAATGTATTTAAGTGGAAAATTATGGTAGAACCCTAAACCACAAATCTAAAAGCCCTTCAGTTCACTTATTCATCAAAGGACTGCTGGTTCTTGAAAGTTAAGCTTCCATTGAGCTACCAGCTACGGTTAATCACTTATTCTAAATATTTATTGGTAGTTCCAGAGAGCTAAGCGTTAACCTAGCTATCAATCCCAATAAATAATCAATTATAATATGCTCGAGAGCTATGCATCAACTAAGCCTTGAAATACCATAAGACTGAGAGCTGTGCATTAACCAAGCCTTTCAATACCATACGCTCGAGAGCTATGGATCAACTGAGCCTTTCATTACATATCCAAATAAGGTCCCAACTCAATGATTGATACCAGTGTGCACAAAGTCCTTATGACACCCATCAAGTAGCCTATTCTTCTAATATTTGCCAAAAATCTTTATGTAAACAATATGCAATAAATTTTAAAGAATGCCATGAAATACAAATACAAATAAAAGTATTCTTATTTGTCCTCTATAGTAATATCTTTACCATAGCTCATCATATAAACAATAGTAATTACATTATAACCTTAATAATATTCAAAACATAAATAATATCTCAAATTCAATATTTCGTAAATACCAAAATTAATAAACACTTCAAAATATTAACTTACAACTGGAGTGAGCCAACTAATGTAACCTAGTCTACCTAGTCTCTAATGTCCTAGCTCTTGTATTCTCTATAATGAATAATATTTATTTAAAATATGTTTATATATAACAAATAAATTCATAATAATTCCCAAAAACTCTAGAACAATTACTAAAATTAATGAATTAATAAAATTGATTTGAAAACACCATAAATATAATATTTGAAGCTAAAAGAATTAATTTTGATGAGTTAAGACAATTTAAATAGAAATTAGGAAATTTCCACCGAAACGATTTTAGAATTTTTATCTCCAAATACATGAGGAATAATACCTAGCTCTAGCTATGAAATTAATCCTCAATATTTATACTATTTATTAAAAATAAAATCAAAATTTTTAAGGCTAGTTTCATTATTCCTCACAGAATCCAATTGGGACTTAATAGATTTTCTCGTCAAAAAATATTATTAACATAAAGTAGATATATCTACAATTTCCCAACATCAAGGGGAAGCTAAAAATGTACTCAAATACCTAAATCAACTTTCAAATTATTAGATCAAGTAAAAAATAGTAACTTATATATCAAGCTCCATTAAAGCATCAAACGACAACACCTAGACATGTGGTCAGTCTCTATAGACTCTAAACAGTGAGAAGAGTTTAATGGTGGTGCTTGTAGTAGTTGAAAGTCACCGAAACTAGAGATCCACCATCAAAAGTGAATGGCTAAAATTTTGAACTTATTCTGGGTCAATTTTCATAAAATAAAAATTACAAGGATGTAGAGGAGGTTCAGAAGGATCTATGGTTAAAATTTCATGGCAAACAAATGTCATTTGCCTAGTAATCGAGGGGGAAGTTTCTAGTGCTACAGTGGACACTAGGCAAGAGTTCAAGGGCTTAAATGAACTTTTCATTGCTAAAAAATATAAAATAAAGAGGGAGATAGAAAATTACCACTTTGGTTGTCATATTTTAGCAAAATTTCCATTTGATCCTTCCACTTTGGATGTCTAAATAATTGCTAGCAATTAAATGAGTTAATATCTTTTTCTATTGGAAAATTGCTAGCAGTTATATATAATTACACCATACAACATAATGACAACCACTGAACAACCTAAAAACCACTTAACAATAATAGTAACACATGTTTTTATTTATATGTTTGTTGGTTATTACATTCTTCTCCCCTTAAGAAAATTTATCCTTGAATTTTACATCAATATGAAAATAAATAGAGGTATCAACTGTGCATATCCACCTCTATCTCCTAAGTATAGTCCTCTGTCATGTGGTTGCTCCATAGCACTTTTACTATAGGAATCTCTTTAGTGCAAAGTTGGTGAACTTTTTGATCCATAATAGTAATAAAATACTCTTTATAAGATAAATCTTCATTAATCTCTACTGCTTGTGGCTAGAGAATATGAAAAGGATCAAAGATATACTTCCTTAACATAAATATGTGGGACACTAGATGAATTTGAGATAGTTCATGTGGCAACGCCAATCTGTAAGCCACCTCTCCAACTTTAGAGCAAATTTAAATGGTCTAACGTAGCTTGGAGTTAGCTTGTCCTTTTGACTAAATCTCATTACTCCTTCATTAGTGATACCTTTAGAAATACCATATCTCCCATAAAGAATGATACATCCTTCCTTTTAGGATTTAGATAGCTCTTCTGTCCATTAAATGCTATTTTCAATCTATATTGAATAAGAGGACTCTTTTCTAAAGTCACTTGCACTAATTTTGGCCCTATTAGTTGCCCCTCTCCAACTCTCTAAAATAAAGGGATCTACACTTCCTACCATATAATGCCTCATATGGAGCCATTTCAATATTTGAATGATAATTATTATTATACGCAAACTCAATCAATTGTAAGTGTAAATCCCATTGACCACCAAAATCTATATCACACATTTGACATATATCCTCAAATATTTGAATGGTCCTTTCTAACTGACCATAAGTTTGAGGATGAAAAGTTATGTTGAAGTACAGTCTCATACCCAATGCTTTATGCAACTATTGCTAAAAGATTAAAGTAAAAGTTACTCCTCTAACATTATATTCTCTGGCACCCCATATAGTTAGAAACTTCGGTTAAAGTATAACCTAGCCAACTTATCTAAAGTATAAGTCTTCTTAATTGGCAAGAAGTGAGTTAACTTGGTTAACTTGTCAACTATTACTTATATGGCATTATACCCACTTGATCTATGAGGCAATTTGAAAAAAAATCCATCATAATCATGTGCCACTTCCACTCGGGAATGGATAACTATTGCAGCAATCTCAAGGGTCTCTTGTTCTAAATTCACCCACTGATAACTGAAACACATAAATACCAACTCTGCAATGTCTCATTTCATCCCATTCCACCAATATGTTTCTTTAAATCATAAGACATCTTTGTAGAACCTGGATGAACACTATAAGCAAAAAGGGATGCCTTTTTGATAATCTATTTTCTTAAATCATCCTTATTCATCATATATAACTTAGTGCCTAAGAGCATAACACACCCTCACTGTCAATTATAAATTCTTAAGAATGACCTTGTTGAACTCTAGTTATTATCTTATATAATTGTAGGTCCCTTCTCTGAGATGCTTTAACTCTATCTAAGCACACTAGTCATACTTTGAATTAAGCTAAAAGAAATTTCTTAATTACTTTCCATTGTAACCACTGATCAATCAGCTCATAGAATTCTTTAACTGACAAGAAGCATAACCAACCACTCTTCCATTCTGCATTAATACACGACCTAATCCTACATGAGAAGCATCATAACATATAGTATACCCTTCATTCTCTGAAGGTAAAGTCAACACTAGAGCTGGACTCAACTTACCTTAGAGCATCTGAAAGTGTGCCTAACATTTATCAGTCCACATAAACTTAGTATTCTTCTAAGTTAGCTTTGTTATAGGTATGACAATCTTGGAGAAATTCTTCATAAATCTCCTATAGCAGCCAACTAAACCCATAAAACCCCTTACTTTAGTGACTGTTATGGGTCTTGACCACTTTGTAAAGGCTTTAATCTTTTTAGGATCCACCTATATGCCATTTTTGATACTACATGGCCTAAAAATGCCACTTAACCTAACAAAAACTCAAACTTTAAGAACTTCGCATACAATTAATGTTCCCTCAAAGCTTGAAGCACCATCCTCAAATGCATGGCATGTTCCTCCTTACTCTTAGAATACACTAAGATGTCATCAATAAACACCATTACAAATTGGTCTAAGAATGGCCAAAACACCCAATTCATTAAGTCTATAAAAGCTACTAGGGGGCATCAGTGAACTCAAAGGACATCACCAAGAATTCATAGTGGTTATACCTTTTTTAAAAAGTAGTCATGGGTATCTCTCCACTTGTAGTGCCTAACTAATGATACCCTAACCTTAGGTCAATTTTGGAGAAACACTGATCTCCTTATAATTAGTTAAACAAATAATCAATCCTTGGAAGAGAATACTTATTCTTAATGGTAACTTTGTTTAACTGTCTAAAGTCGATACAAAGTCAAAGGCTACCATCTTTCTTCTTCATAAATAGCCCTAGTGCACCCTAAAGAGATGTATTGGGTTTAATGAAACCCTTATCTAATAACTCTTGTAGTTTCTCTTTAAGTTCCTTCAACTCTACAAGCACCATCCTATAAGGTGGCATAAACATAGGATCTATACAAAGTAGAATATCAATACCAAATTCTATCTCTCTTTATAGTGGTAATTTTTATAATTCTTCAGGCAAAATATCAGGAAACTCACACACAATGGGCACAGTCTCTACATCCCCTTATCTACCTCTATATCTTTGATCATAACTAAATGCCCTTGACACCCCCTTCTAAGCATCTTTTTAGCTTGTATTGTAGAAATAAGATTTTAAACCATTGAACTCTTATCACCTTTGAATCGAAATTCCATATCATTTGGAATTCAAAAAATTACTTATTTCGCCCAATAATCCAAAGTAGGATAGTGTGTCGAGCTAACCAATCCATCATTAAAATTGATATCAAAATTAATTACATTTAAAACTTCAGTCCCTAGTTTATATTCCAATATATGCTAGACCCAATCCTATAACATATAGCTCTACCACTCTCTTATTATCTTGCATCATGTCTATGACATGACATAACAATCTAAAGAACTCATGGGTGTATTCCTCCATTGACTTCTTTGCTTTAGTTATGTGCAATAGTTGCCATATGAAATTATCCCTCATAAAAAGTGGACAAAAATATCTCAAAAACTACTCCTTAAACTCCAAACATGTCGTGGTAGTCATAAATAGCTGGATGGATTGCATAAACTAATCTTGAGTTGTAGCTTATACTGATAGTTCCGCAATTATTATCCTTTGATAATCAATTTATGTTGTCCTAGTACTAGCCTGAATAGTTTTTATGAAATCCAATGCATCTCCTATACCATCAAATGGAACTCTTCCAATCCTATCATACAATAAAGCTATATCTACATCTGCCATTTTATAATTCCTATGATGTAGCATCTAATGTATACTAGGGGCATGGCTTGATTAAGTACTATTAGTCCTTGATCCTGCTACATTAGCTGTCAAAACCTGTGGGATCTATCATAGGAGCTTTTTGCTCTACTTATAGTTTTTGCTCTTATCTTTAAGCTACTACTGTTCTAGGTCTACCGCTTCTTCTAGCTGGTGGGATAGATAGGATCTTCATCTTGAAATGATGGCTCATCATCATTAAATATTGCCTCTACAACATAAGAAGCTTGTGTTTGCCTCATTTTAAAAAGATGTAGAAATCAATAAGATTCAAGACTTAATAAGGATACTAATATATACATTGAATTCTAGAAGCAATGATGACACCAAATGACAATTACCACATAATCACTATAGTAGTTTTAAGAAAAGATTGACACCAACGACTAAAAGAACAAGGAATGAACTATTACTTTAATACTAACTTTGTCTCAACTCGAACCCCAAGGGCATGTGATCGGTACTAGGGAATGAGAACGTGTGAAGCTTCCAAAACTAATAGTAAGCGTCTAGAAATTTATCATGATAATTAACCAATTAAAATTCTAAGAGAAATCCAATAGAGTTTCCTTTGTACAGGGAACAAACTCAAAACCTGAAAAAAGCATTTAGTTTTTTTTTGGATTATATTAAATTTTCTTTTCTTATTACTTTCAGTAGCTCATTGTAATAGCCCCAATAGTGGCAATAATTAAATCATATGTGTGACTGTGTGTTTTTATTTTAATTATTCGGTTAGTAAAATTAGGGTTTTAATTAGGTAATATATTAAAATTAATGGCTATAGAAGTCATTAGGGTTTATTTTAATTAAAATTGAAATAGATTTAAGTGTATAGAATTAAGGTTGCTTGTTAATTATTTATTAATTTATTGCTTAAAGTCAATTTCATTAAATTAGGTTTTTTAATAGATTTAATTGATTATTTGATCGTTTTGATATTTGTTTCTTATTGTTTTTTTGTGCTTGTTTATTTATGTTTATGTGTTTCAAGCCTTAAGCCATTTAAATAAATTTAGGGGTTTTAGGTTTAATTAGTTAAAATGCATATTAGATATGTAATTAATTAGATTTAGGGTAGAGGTAATTTAGGCCCATTTAGTTAATTTAGATATAGGCCCACCTAGGATGATTAAAATTAATTTAGACTTAGCTCATTAAATTTAAGCCTTTTACATAACTTGTAGATTTAAAATCACCTTAGAATTAAAATACATAGAACTAGGCCAACTAATTTAAATATTTCATAATTTGTAGATTTAGGCCCATTTTACAATTAAAATGAATAGACTTAGGTTCATTTAATTAAAATTGAATAGGATTTAGGCCTATTAGTCTTTAGTCTCACTTGTAAATTAAAATATGTAAATTTAGCCCATTTAATTAAAATCAATGTAAATTAGACTAACTTAGGGATTATGAACTTAAATGAGTGCATTATTTACATGTATTTTTCATGACTAGCTTGCCTGGAGTTCATGAAGCAATTCTAAAAGAACACAAGACAGAAAGAAGTTGGTATTCTATATCCAGAATCTCCTGGTTGTGGTGCTGACTTTCTTTTAGAGAATTAAGTACCACCATTTTTTTATTTGTCCCAGTTATTACCCTGGGTGGTGACTTTTCATCTCCACACCATGTCTTTGTGATAGTGGTTAGTGTATTCTCTAGAGCCCTGAGCTTACAGAGTGTTGTAGTTGCTAAGATCTTGGACACATGCTAAACCCCACCATTTATAGTGGTAACTCCACTAGGGATAAGAGATATTGATTCTTCTTGTGTTCTTTAGAATTATTTTATTAATTATTATTTTATTCTTGCATTCATTATGCATGTCCCTATTAACCAATGGCATTGGTTTATGGCTCCATGATTCCACTAGCTTCATAGGATTGTAAATTGGCTAACAATCAATCTTAGCCTTAAGTCGATTCAAGAGAGATTACCAGACTCATCTGACTAGAGTCTGTAACCTAAGTCCTAAGGGGGGGGGGGTAATCTTCTCTTAAGGTTGCAAAGGATGCCAAGCCCCTCTAACCTTAGCCTGTGACTTAAGTATTAAAGGAGGGCATCTTACTAAGGGAACCTTAACTTTTCCACTAGACTCAACTCATGTAGAGGCCTAGTAACTTCCCCTAGGATTACCTAAATTGGTTGCGAATGTTGCCATGAGGTATTTGTTTATAAAGGCATTAGCCTATACTATAAAAGCCCATTTGGATTAATAAAGATTGGGTTAATCTTTTATACCTAGACATTCTATTTCTATGCTTTTAATGCTTTGAGAGATTTGATATGTGCATCGATTCTTGATATCCCTTGTTGTTATTAAGGCTAAGACAAAAAATCATAAGAAAAGAGACTTGCCATGAATATGTGTGTAGGAGGAATAAGGTTGGAAGGATGTATATATTTGACTTGTTATTTGACTTGACTTGCTACTCGCGACTTTTTGCATAGCACGTGCATCATGCATACATGCATTTCATACATCACACTAACACTTTACTTTTCATCAATCATAGATTCACCTATGTTTTCTTGTGTTTGGAGTTGGAAAGTTGGTAGACTAGTAAGAATGGAATCCTTAGCAGACTGGAAAAGAATCCCATCAATCCACTCTACCTAGAAGTTGCATAAGCTAAACAAGTAAAAGAAATGGAACAATAAGAGGGAGGAAACTGGACCTTAAAGGACGTCAAAGGAGTGTTAATGGATGATATGAGAGTAATGATGCAAGATGAACTAAGACAACCTCTGGCAGGATTAATAGCACCACCTATTGTTGTTGCACCTCCTATTGCAGCCAATCTAGCTATTGTAGGTGCACCACCTGCTAACAATGACAATGCTGCTAGGAATATACCTACTATGGAAATAAAATTAGAGGATATTAAGAGCTACATTGTTGAAAAGGCAAAAAGGGAATCACTAGAGCAAGTTTAAAAGCTGGAATCCAAATAGATGAAAGCACTAACTCAGAAGATGTCCAAAATGGAGGAATTAATGAGATCACAGGGCATTAGATATTTGTTTGACTTTGATAATATGATGCAATTTGAGGAGGGCAAGCTACTGATTAGTTCAAGATGCCACAACTACAAAAGTTTGATGGTCTAGAGACCCAAGGATCCACCTTAATCAATATACAACTACTATGAATTGTAGTTACCAAATTGTTTGTACTATCCTTTGAGGGTAGGGTATTATGGGTTAGAGAAGTCTATCTGAGTGGACTAGAGAGAATTGTGCACCACTTTTTTAAAGTAATATAACTACAATACTGGGCTTAAAGTGTCCATTAGGGATTTAGATTTGACTAAACAGAAGCCTAATGAGTCATTTTCAGATTTTCTGACTAGATTCATGAATAAAGCAAGATTAATAAACAATAAACTGGCTAAGAAGGATTAGGTTAGGATGATACTTCAAAATGTGTCACCTAATTTGGTTGAGAGGTTGCAGACGATGAACCCCAAGATGTTTGTAGACCTTTATAATGATGGGTTGCGAGCTGAAGAGATTAAAAGCGAGAAAAGGAAGATTACTAGAAGTACCAGAGTAAGAAACTACTCAACTAGGGGCACATAATAAAGAAATGCTAGTTGGGTTGTGGGAGTCCATGCTATTCAACAACCCAAGAGATTCTCAAATTTAACCAACCCCCATCTTAAGTAATAGACCATTTAATCCAAAAAGGCCTCCTTAGACCCTTAACCCCCTCTAAACTGCCAAACCTAAATCTCCCTGGCTTTAACATAAATAGCTACTATAAATTTCACTAAATTATTGGCCATTCAGCTAACTCTTGCATGTGCCTTAAACATGAAATTTAAAATCTCATAGACTCTAGAAAAATTACAGACCCTGAGAAATCAAACCCAAACCCAAACACCAAAAATAATCCTTTCCTAAATTAACAAAACATGCCACCCCTAACCACCATGATGATTAACTTAAATGTAAGCATGGAGGAAGTGCTAAGCTCCTTTGAGGACCTAGACCTTAAAACTAATGAGAGATCTCCTAATTCCCCTAAAGATAAAGAAAGAGTATAAGACTTGTTGGGATAACCTTTAAGCAAGTTCGACTATAAGGTGTTTTATTCCAAACCACCTTCTTTTGATATATCCATTGAGTCAATCATGCCTACTAGATTGGATGATGAGTTTAATGATGAGAAGATGCCATATAAGAAAGAAATATGCATGTTGAAGGTGTGGAAAGATAGAAAGAAGGAGAAGACTATTAGGGTTATTGACATCTAATACAATTATAATGAAGAGGGCACTGAGGGCTATAATGTATGGGCTGATAATGCATAAGTTAGTTATGTTACTAGAAGTGACGAGGGTTATAAACTAATGAGAAGGCTATAGAGAGAGAAGAAATTGTTGAAAGAGAAGACTTAGATAAACATGATTATGACTTGATCCTTGAATATCTTAAGAAGGCAAAAGAAAATGTAAGCATTTGGGAGCTCCTGATGCACTTAAGTAGCCATAAGAAGGCTCGAATTAAGGCTCTAGCAAAGATGAACATTGAAACTACCACAACCTTTGAGGAAATAGTGGCTAAGGTTACTTAGAAAAAGCATGGTGTTATCAGTTTCTCTGACAAGGATTTACCTGTGGAAGGGAGGAATCATAATAAAGCCTTATTCATTCTAGCTGAAGTAAGAGGGAAAAGGACTAATTATGTGATGGTTGATGATGGGTTTGCAAGTAATTCTTGCCCACTGTAGATCCTGCATAATCTAGGAGTGAAGATGGAGGATCTAACAAAATCTAACCTCATATTTAATGCTTATGATGATAGCATAAAGAATGTAGAGGGAACATTTATGGCCTTTGTAAAGATCTGACCTATAGAAGCAATGGTGGAATTCACTATGCTAGATATCCCTATCACCTATGCCTTGCTTTTGGGTAGGCCTTCGTATAATATTTTGGGATGAGTACCTTCAATTGTGCATCAAAAGATGAAATTCCTACTTGATGGAGAAGTTGTGACTTTAGATGCTAGTATAGGCAAGACTGTATCTGCAGTTATGGATAGTCATAAGTAGGTAGTTACCCTACCTAGTTTCCAAATAGCCATGATCTTTGATAGAATTGAGATGGATCCAAGGGTTATGAGCATGATTAAGAAGATGAACTATCGGCCCAGGCGAGGATTGGGAAAGAACGAGTAAGGAAGCCCATAACTTCCAGATTTTAAAAGCCAAGATGATACAAGGGGTTGAGGTTATACATGAGTTGGATTTGGCAGTAAAGGAACTAGAAGAAGGTTTTTCAACTAGAAAAACTTCTTCAAGAATGTAAGACCGCTAAAAGATAGCTTTATCAAAGAAAGAAAAGAGAAGCTCTATCAAGGTGAAAAAGAGCATGTCCAAGTAGCTAGTGTGAATATTCCTAGGTTTAAGATCTTTATAAAGTAGATAGTTATGAGTCTGGTGCAAGATAACAAAGACAAGGTGATGAAGAAAGTTGTTGAGAAAATGAGAACTAAGCCATTAAAGAGTTGCTTTGTCTACCACCTAATGGAGAACCACCACAAGGTTTAGCTAGCATTATTAATAATAGTTTTAATGATGTTTTTTTATGAAGAAACTGATGTAATAACGTTTGATCTGTTTAAGGATTAAAACTCTATTTTTCCTATGATTAATGATATGAACTTTGGTTTGGCTTACTTGTGTGATGTTAATTCTAATGGTCTTGTGAATTTTAATAATGATCATTCATACATGTTTGACATTAATTATATTTAATTAAAATCATTAAACATGGGCATAATTGAACAACCAAAGCACATTTCTGTATATCATATGATTTAACTCCTGAAGAGAGGGAAAAATTAGAGAGAATTCTAATAAAAAGAAAGGTAGTATTTACTTGGTCCTATAAGGACATGACAGGTCTAGATAGAGAAATTGTAGAGCATCACATTCCAATATATCTAAAAGCTAAACCTGTTAAGCAAAACCTTAATAGGATAAGGCCAAAGTGGAATTGTAGATGGCGGTGTTTAGCTCGCATCCAAGATTTTAGCAACTACAACACTATTTAGGCTCAGGGCCTTAGGGAACACACTACTATATCACAAAGTCATAGCGTGGAGAAGAGGAGTCGCCACCCAGGATAATAACTGGGACAATTTGATTGGTGGTACTCGATTCTCTAAAAGAAAGTTAGCACCACAACTAGGAGATTTTAGGAACAGAATACTAACTTCTCTTAGTCTTGTGTTCATTTAGAATAATTTTATAAATGATTATTTCATCCTCTGATTAGATGTAATTTTATTTAAACCCTATTTGACATCCATCTAACCCTAGGCATCTAGTCAATAAAATTACATATAAAAAATGCACTCAAGATCATGTTGTCCTTAAGTCTAAACTATGTTAATTTTATTAAAAAGTTAGCTGGATTTACATTTTATTTATAAGTGAGAAAGGGACTAAAGGTGGCCCTGCATTTTTTATTAATTAGTGAGCCTAGATCTATTTATTTTAGTTTTTCTAAGGAATGAGCTTAAGTCTATTCAATTTTAAAGGAAAGTTAAATTAGTGGGCCTAAGTCTAACTTGGTTTTTATTTAAAATGAGAAGTGGGCTTAGGTCTATTTTTAAAAGAAATGAAATTAAGTGGGTTGAGCTAAGTCTATACAAGTTTTAATTAACTAAGTGGGCCTAAAATCTAATTAACCTAATGGGCCAAAATAGATTTTAATTATTTAAAGTCCTAAACCATTTTATAAGCTTATTTAAAGTGAGTTGGACCTAAGCGTGGGCTTGGGGCCCAAAATAATATAAAAACCTAAAAACATAACCCAAAACAAATAAAACATAATTTTTTTTAACTTTTAATTACCAAAAGACCCCTGAAAAATTGACTTCCTTGTAATCAAATCTTAAAAAATATTGCAATTTAATCCCTAAAGTCTAAAAAATTGACAACCAAGTTCAATTATTGAATAAATTTCATCATAGGGGCTTTATGTCGCAATTGTGCACAATTGCATCCCGAAATTGGGTGGTTATATTTGCCCCCCTCCCTTGTCACTGTTTGCTTGACAAATTGCAACAAAGCAATAGAAACACACAATTTCAAAAGAAAGGAATTAGGACACTTAATTATATCCTAAATGATAGATTGATGCCCAAATTGATGAGCAAGGTGTAATGTTTGACAAGTCTTACTATATTTCCTACTGAATGTCTAGTGGACTTTATGCAAATGAGTTTCACTATATTCCCTGTGGGACGTTTAGCGATGATAAATTGAAAACTTACTATAGTTCCTATGGAACGTCTAGCAATGATGAATTTCTTTATATTCTCTGTGGGATGTCTAGTGATGATAAATTGAAAACTTGCTATAGTTCTTGTGGAACGTCTAGCACTGATGAATTTTGTTATATTCCCTATGGGATGTCTAACAATTTACACTATATTCCCTATGGGACATCTAGTGATGATAAATTGAAAACTTACTATAGTTCCTACGGAACGTCTAGCATTGATGAATTTCATTATATTCCCTATGGGACATCTAACGATGTACACTATATTCCCTGTGGGACGTCTAGTGAAGTTGAATTGAAAATCTGCTATACTTCTTGTGGAATGGCTACCACTAATGAATTTCGTTATATTCCGTATGGGATGTCTAATGATGCACACTATATTCCCTGTGGGATGTCTAGTGATGATGAATTGAAAACTTGCTATAGTTACGGTGGAACGTCTAGCACCGATGAATTTCGTTATATTCCCTATGGGACATCTAACGATGAACACTATATTCCTTGTGGGACATCTAGTGAAGTTGAATTGAAAATCTGCTATAACTCCTATGGAACATCTAACACTGATGAACTTGAATGTTTATATCATAACTACCATGCAGTACATAACATAATGAAGGTTATGACTATTGTACAACACATAACATAATCATTTGAAATTCATATCATAGCTACTGTGTAGCATATGAATCCTTTGATTGAAATGTTGTATGTAAAATGCAAAATATGAATTCTATAATCTTGTTCTGTATTCTATACTTGATAGAAAATTCAGAATCACATATTGATTATGCATTTTTAATAATTCAATGAATTATAAATTTGATGAATGTCATGATTTAATTAGAAACATGTTCCTAATCAGAATGCAATTATAGACCAAATTGCAATGAAAGAACTTGGATCCATGTATAAGGACCAAAGTGGATATTTTCCACTTTATATATACTTTCCTTTTTGCATGTAACATTCCATTATCTCCTTTGTTCATTCATTCATTTTCTCTCTTTTCATTGATTTTCTTTCCTTGATTTCTTCATCATTTGACGTCTGATTTGTAATCCGTCTGATCCTATGGCCTCCTCATCACACATACAACATGAGAGAGTTGAGACTTCAGAAAGTCAAAGGATTTTGCCTCCTCATTTTCCTTAGAATGATCTTTGACTTTGAGAAGACTTAACTATCTTTCCTTTGACTCATTTACATACCCACAAGTGTAGAGATATGGGTAATGAGGTAACTTTTTATGCTTTTGTTTATTTCTGCAAAAATATCACATGTACAATTAGTAATCAGAGTTAGTTTCAGAGTAGAGATGGACATGTATATTAGTTAGCAATCAACATGAAAATGCATGATAGAATTGAAAATAAACTCTAAAAATGTGAAATTTAGCTCCTAGGTTGTCTATATGACAAATCAGATGTCTGGAATTCTAATCAGAATTCCAGATTTTCAATCAGCCAGGGAATGTTGATTGGCATAGTAGAACGTCAATCGGCAATCTGGAATGCAATTCCCAAATAGTCTTGTTGCTTTCTTTGATATGCCCCCAGCTATTATTCATCTTTTTTCCCACAATTCTGAGACTGTCAATCTATCTTCTTTAATTATTGCATGTGAGACTAAAGGCAAGAATAGTGCTACTTGGATTAGAATGGTCACTTTTTGCTTTTATGCTCAATTCCTCTTGGTCTCTTCACACGAAGATGTCGATTCTAGGAGTATTCTAGAGCTAGTGGAAGCTGGGTCTGACCCTATGCCAATTATTATTGCTGAGACCATTATTGGGTTGGACAACTTCCAGATCCATCATTGTCTTTTGGGCAGTTTGCTTCTCCTTCATGTGTGTAACCAAATCTTTTTTTTTTTTTTGCCTTAACTTTTGCCTAAGCTGTCCTTTCAGATTTCAAATTAGCAGGCTTGGCCTTACTTTTGCCTAAGTCACCTTTTTGGGTTTTCAACTTAGCAGGCTTGCCTTAACTTTTGCCTAAGTCATCCTTTTGGGTTTTCAACTTAGCGAGCTTTCATTTTATTTTTATGTGTTTTTTAGATCTGGTTACAAGAGAAGCTGAGCTTGCTTGTTGTTCCTGCTAATCCTTTATCTTATCAGCTTTATCAACTGCAATCTCATCCATTGAAGGTGAAGGACATGCACACTATGGACCAATGGGTGAATTGGTTACAAGGTGTTATAGATATTGAGATTACATGGACTTGCCCTTGTGGAAGCTGAAGTTTGTGACCCTTAACTTGTATGATCACTGTGTTCCTATCCCAAGGCTGCACTTCTCGACTTTCTTTTCTCCTTCCCAATTTTGTCGTCAGTATGGCCGTCCGTAATTCATAGTCACTGTTCTGACTAACTTTGAAGGCTTTTCGCTTAGATAGGATTTCCTAGACAGGGTCAAGAGTTTATTGCCTCACAGGATTCTTAAACGGAACATACACTCAGATGTTGATAGAGCTACTAATGATAATTACAAGACTTGGGTTGTGGTACAAGCTACCGAACCACTAGGATTTTCTAGATACAAGAGGACTCAGGCTTTACATGCAGAGTCACAAAATAACAAGCAAAGACATCATTAGGAATTGGTCTCATATTGCTGATTTTAAGCTTTCATGTTCTGTTTTCCTTTCTAGTACTTATGCATTTTGAATAAGATAGAATATGCAATGCTAGAACAAAAATTCAATTTCAATATCATTCATTAATTAGGGCCAAAATGAGTACATTTATTATGTCACATTATATAACTCCTATTATCAGCTAGTTCTTTCAAATTTTCTAACTGAACATTTTTCTCTCATAATTTATTTTCCTTAATTTTTGCATTACTAGCCCTTTATGGGTTTTCTAGCTAGCGGGACCATCTCTTTTATTTTTATTCCCTGATTTTGCCTGCCAACCGTTTACAGGTTTTCTAAGCAGTAGGAATGTCTTAACTTTTGCTTGACTAGCCTTTTCAGGTTTTCTGATCAGCGAACTTTATTTTCTTTATACTACTTTTATTTTATTTTTACAAGTAGTATTTCTTGAGGTGATCCAAGTTAACAAGCTCCATGAATTCATTTCCTTCTAGATCTGATATTTTTGTAGCTCTCTTAGGCAAAATCGATTTGACTAAATATGGCCCTTCCCATTTTGGTCTGAACTTCCCTTTTAGATCAAATACCACTCCTCTAAGCTGTTTTAACACCATGTCCCCGGCTTTTATCTTTCCAGGCTTCACCTTTTTATTGAATGATCTTGCTATCCTCCTCTGGTATATTTGAGTATGAAACAAAGCATTCATCTTCTTCTTGTCTAGAGATACAAGATGATCATACCTCTTCTGTGCCCATTCACTCTCAGGAGTTTTAGCTTCCATGACTACTCTCAATTATTGGATCTCTATTTCTATAGGCAAAATAGCTTCACAACCATGTACTAAGGAGAATGGTGTTTGCCTTATGGCTATTCTAGCTATAGTTCTATATCCCTATAAAGCGAAAGGAAGAAACTCAGACTAATCTTTATAGGTCTTGACCATTTTAGCGAGAATTTTCTTGACATTTTTGTTAGCTACTTCTACTGCTCTATTAACTTAAGGGCAATATAGTGAAGACTTATGATGCTTAATCCCATACTTCTGCAATAGTTCTGATGTTTCTGCCTGAAACTGGATGCCATTATTTATCATAATATGGTGTGGAACCCCATATCTGCAAATAAGGCTCTTCTCAATAAATTATGCCATATGTTTTTCTTTCATAGCATTGAATGACTTAGCCTCTACCAATCTAGAAAAGTAGTCTATTGCTACAACTATATACTTATGCCCATTTGATGTTATTGGCCTTATTTCTCCTATGATGTCAATTCCCCAGGCTACAAAGGGCCAAGGTGACGATAAACTATTCAATATTGTAGGAGGAAGATGGTTAAGATTTCCATAGGTCTGACACTAATGGCATTGTCTCACCATTTTGATGCAATCCTTTTCCATTCTCATCCAGTAATAGCCTTGTCTGAGTATCTTCTTAGCTAGAATCATCTCGTTCATATGAGAACTGCAAGTCCCTGCATGAATCTCTTGCATCACTTCTTCAACTTCATCCTTTTTTAGGCCCCTGAGTTGCATCCCATTCAGCATTCTTTTGTATAATACCCCATCATGACTCATATAGTTATATGCAAGAACATGAAGGGCATATTTCTCTTTTGAAGTCACTTCATCTGGATACTTTCCTTCTTCTATAAACCTCTGAACATCATAAAACCACGGTTTCTCTTTAGGCCCTATTCGAACACTCATAATCTGTTTACCCTTGTAACATGAAGCTCTTGATCTCATGATTACCAAAGGCTTCATAGTTGATCCTGTTACACTATCCCACATTGAAGAGAGTGTTGCCAGTGCATCTACCATTTGATTGTCGTCTCTTGACAAATGGATGAAGAGACATTTATTGAAGTTTTTCACTAAAGCTTTTAAATAGTAGATGCAAGGCCTCAGCTTTTCCTTTTTCACTTCCCATTCTTTGTTTGCCTAGCTAATCATTAGCATAGAATCCCTATGAGCTAACAGTTCATTTGCCCCAAATGGTAGAGCTGTTTCAACTCCATAAGTACATGCTTTATACTCAGCTATATTATTAGTCACCTTAAAGTCTAATTTCTTGGCCATCGGTATAGTCTCTCCTTCTCGCGTAACCAAAATTACTCCTGACCCAGCTTCGTTATTGTTTACAGCTCCATCAAAGTAGAGTTTCCACTCATGAGGCTCTACCACTATCAAATTCTCATTTGGAAACTCTAAATTCCATTATTCATTGCCCTCGACTGCATTCTGAGTGAGGAATTTTTCTATTGCCCTTCCCTTGATGACCTTCATGGTGATGTACTCTATATCAAACTTAGTTATGAGTACTAGCCATTAAGACATCCTTCTAGTTAAAGTAGGCACCTGAAATAAATACCTTAGAGGATCGATCTTTGAGATTGCTTAGACCTTATAGGACTGAAAATAATGCCTCAATTTCCTCATTGCCCAGATCATGATTAGACACATCTTTTCTACCAAGTCGTACTTTTCTTTATATGGTAGGAACTTTTTACTGAGATAATATACTACATGCTTTATCCCTTCTAGTCCCTCTTGTGCTAGCATTGCCCCCATTGCATTTCTTCCAGGGCTAAATACAAGATCAATGGCTTACCTTGCCTCAGTGGTTTCAATACATGCAGATTGGCAAGATACTCTTTAATTGTTTCAAACAACTTTTGACAATCACCATTCCACTTCATAGGCTGATTTTTCCTCAAGAGTTTGAAGATAGGGTCACAAATATTAATAAGCTTTGCAATGAACCTACTAATATATTGTAACCTACCAAGGTAACCTCTCACTTCTTTCTCTGTCTTTGGTGCCGACATTTCCTGAATAGCTTTCACTTTATTTGGATCTACTTCAATTCCCCTACTGCTAACTGTGTGCCCTAGAAGCTTTCCTGAAGTTACTCCAAAAATGCATTACTTCCAATTAAGCCTCAGATTATACCTCTCAATTCGAGCTAAGAACTTGTCTAGAGCTTGGAAATGTCCTTCTCTTGTTTCTGACTTAACCATCATGTCATGGAAAAGAGCAGTAGCTACCCTTTGATAAGTTGCACCTACATTTTTTAATCCCAAAGGCATTACTTTATAATAGTATGTCCCCCATTTTATAATGAAAGTTGTCTTGACCTTGTCCATGACTGCCATCAATATTTGATTATAACCAGAGAATCCATTCATGAAGGAGTACATTGCACTTAACACTGCATTGTCCATTATTACATCGATGTGAGGTAAAGGGAAGTCATCCTTAGGGCCTGCTTTGTTTAAATCCCTGAAGTCAACACACATACACACTTTACCATCTTTCTTGGGTACCAACACTATGTTTGCTAACTATTGAGGATAATTAACTACTTCTAGAAAATTAGTCTGAATTTGTTTAGCAATTTTCTCTCTTATCTTTTCAGTCCAATCCAGTCTTAGCCTGTGTAGTTTATGCTTAACAAGTTTAATGTCTGGATAAGTGGGAATGTGATGATCTATAATTTCCCTATCTAACCCTGGCATATCCTCATAAGTCCAAGCGAATACTACCTTTCTTTTTGTTAATATTCTCTTAAAATTTTCCCTCTCTTTAGGAGTAACCTCATGTGATATAGAAATGTTCTTTGGATTATCATTTATGCCCATGTTAAATTAATCAAATTGAATTGAATTAATGTCAAACATGTATGAATGATCTAAATTGTAATGCACAAAACTATCAGGATGCACATCACACAAGTAAGTAAAACCAGCATTCATATCATTGACCATGGAAAAAATAGAATTTTCATCCTCAAATAGACCAGACATTATTACATCAGTTTCATCATAAAAGACATCAATAAAACTATCACTAATAATAGTAGCTAAATCCTAGGGTGGCTCCTCTTTAGGTGGCACACACAACAGCTCTTCAACAGCAGCACTACCCATCCTCTCATCTACTAGCTTTATGATGGGTTTCCGTAAGTATACGGATTCATACAAGTAGTAATTAAATATTGATCCCACAGAGATTGCAAATTGATTACAGTGATACTAATTGTGTTTCTTTGTTTAAACAACGAAAAAGGGTATTTTTAATTAAACTAAAAATTAAACTAAGACAAAACCTAAAAAGTCATAATGAAATAACAATCACTTTAGAGAGCTAGGGTCCTTATTACCAATTCAACCTTTATTTAAAATCAATTTACTCCTAAGCCATACCTAACCTTAATCTAATTTGAGGGTTTCCTTAGAATCATAGGCTTTCCTCCTAAGATAACCCTATGATTAACCAAGTAAATTAACGTTCTTAGATTTAAAGCTCTCACCTACTAAGTGTTCGGTTGACCTGGTTTAAGCACTAAACCTTAATCAATATTAGTTGCTTAAGTTTTTCTCAACTAAGAAAGCATCTAACAGGTTATTGTTTAAATCTAATACAACCCATCTCTCGATCAAGTTTTATTGTGTATATTCAATCAAAGGTTGATCAATCCTAAAAAGACATTAAGTTCAACAATAACCAAAGGATCTAGATTAATGGCTTAGGTTTAATTATGATTAGCCCATGGTTGAATAGCAATAAGGACCCTAACTACGAATTTAGCTACTCATGTTAATTTTAAGAAATAAAGAGGAATAATAATAGAAAATAGACATCATCATTGAATTAAAATTAAGAGCGAATAATAATAATTGAATAGAATAAACCCCTTGTTAAATAGGAAGCTTGATGTTCTTCAATTTTTATTCTCCAATCTCCAAACTAACATAAATAAGAAAAAAATCTTTGTTTTCTCAAAACTGCTCTAAGAAAAATTGTATCACCAAAAAGTGATGATAAGAAAAAGAATCCTCCTGGTGGTTGCCCTCTTATAAAACTCTAATTACTAGCCCTAGGGTTACATTTGTGTGAAATCATCCTCTTGTCCTTCATGATTTAGTAATTAAATTCGCCTCTGACTTTCCTAATTGCCAAGTCACATGACCGTGTGCAAAATGCGCATGGTGGTGCACATCATTTTTTTAGCATTTCAACATATTGATCTCCATTGCTTTTTATGCTCGCTTCAAGTGCTTATGGCTCTTATATAACCTTCCTTTACTATTCTTTGATTTCCTTAAATACATAAAAATCAACCAAAAATAAACCAACTAATACGTAAAAATAAATAAACACATAAGACATGCAGTAAGTACCCAACTAAATAAAAATTGAATAAAAGAAACATAAACTTAACTGAAATTGAAATTTTCCTAAGACAAAGAGTAGTTAATAAAATGCATTTTTCACACTCATCACTTTATCACGTCCTCTTTGTTATCCTTCACTAAATTCTCCATAATATGCTCCTTAAAGATGTCAAACCCAAGGACATCTGCTCTAGTAATGTTAACTGATTCCTTGGCTCCTAGATAGTATTTACCTTCCTCTAGCTTGATGAAGTTTTGACTCAAAGGACCAACTTTTGCATAAAGCTTCCTATTTTTTGTATTGAATCTCTTCCTTACCCTTCTACCTTTTGTCTTTGCTTGCCCTGTAAAACCTAATCCTGTTGTGTCATCTTGATTTTTGAATCTTAGTAATTTTGGACTTCCTTGTTAATCTTCCCTAGTCCTTGTCCAAGCTGATAATTCATGCTCTCCATCATTTTTGCTACTCTCGAATCCATTTCAGTCCCATCAAATATCCCAACAATCTGGAAACTAGGGGGTGCACACACTTGTTTATGTTTATCCAATATAGATGCCACAGCAGCATTAGTCCCAGCTTCTATGGTCACAACTTCTCCTTCATAAGGGGATTTTATCTTTTGATGCACAGTTTAGGGTACCCCTTTTAAGGCATGGAACCATGGTCGTCCTAACTATAAGGCATAAGTGACTGGAATGTCTAGCATAGTAAACTCAATGGTTAATTCCACAGGTCCTATATTAACCAGAGCTTGGAATGTCCCCTCCACATTCCTAGTGATGTCATCATAAGCTCTAATTATAAGGTTTGACTCTGTTAAGTCTTTAGCTTTCAAACCTAAGTTAGGCAAGATTTTAAAAGGACATACATTAATAGCAAAACCATCATCAACCATAGCAAAATTGGTTCTCTTTCCCCTTACCTCAGCTGGGATAAACAATGCCTTATTATGGTTTCTTCCTTCTAGGCAAGTCATCATCTAAGAACATTATTAGCCCATGTTTCTTTTTTGTAACCTTTGCTACCATAGCCTCCCTAACCTAAGGGCTTAATTGATTCAATAATGATATTAGCAAAAGGTGATTTTGAGTAGAATACTCTATAATCAAACTTGCTTGAGGGCTAGCCCAGTAAATCTTACACTCCTCTCTGTGGTTATCCAAAAGGTTCTCCATTGGGTATAGGGTTGAGGTCCTCGAAGGAGCTTAGTACTTCTTCTTCACTAACCCCTGAGTTAATCATCATGGTGGCTGGTGGTGGAACATTTTGGCAATTTGGGACAGGGTTGTTTCTGGTGTTTGGGTTGGATTTGGATTTTTCAAGGTCAGTGATTTTTTTGGAGTCTATCAGGTTTTGGATCTTATGTTTTAGGTAGATACAATTGTCTGTGGGATGGCTAGCAGCTTGGTGGAATTTATAGTAACTGTTAGGGTCAAAACCAAGGGCATTTGGGTTTGGTGGCTTAGAAAAGGTTAAGGGTTAGAGTAGGCCTTTTTAGATTAGTCTCTTTAGGACTTTAAAGAGTGGTTAGTTGAAGTTAGAGAACCCTTAGGGTTGCTAAAATGTATGCACCTCCATAGCTCGACTAGTACTTCCTTGTTGTATGCCCCCAGTTGAGTAATTTCAGGTTGCTAAGCCTATAGAATTCTTCTTTTTCTCATTCTCTATCTCTTCAGCTTGTAGACTATCATCATATAAATCTATAAAGGTCGTTGGGTTCATCATTTGTAGTCTTTCGACCAAATTAAGTGATACATTATGAACAATCATCCTAACTTGATCCTTTTCAACCAGTTTATTTTCATCAGTCCTAGTTTATTCATGAATCTAGTGAGGAAATTAGAAAAGGGTTCATTAGGTTTTTGCTTAGTCAACTCCAAATCCCTGATAGACACTTCCAATTGAGTGTTATAATCATATTATTTTAAGAATGCAGTACATAGTTCTTTCCAGTCAGCCCTAACAGACATTTCTAACCTGTGGTACCAACTTATAGCCATTCCCTCCAGTGACAATACAAAAAGCCTAGCAACTACTACTAATGGTGCTTTAGTAGTAGTGCTCATGGTTATTGTGTATTGGCTTAAATGAATTCTAGGGTGGGTCTCCTCTCCCATCAAATTTCTGTAGTTAAGGCATTTTGAATTTTTCAAGCAGCTTATCTCCCTCCATTTGTGGCATGTCATCAAATTCAAAAGAATATCCCATTCCTTATCCTTTAATCAGCTCTTGGACATTTTCTGAGTTAGTGCTTGCATCTGCTTGCACTCATGATCATGGACCAATTCAAATGACTCTATCTTTGCCTTTTCTACCATGTAGTTTTCCACGTCTTCCAGTCTCATATTAGTAGCAAGCACATTTCTAGCAATAAGTTGCCCCCCAACATGTTAGTAGCAGGTAGAGGAGCTATAGCAACAGGTGGAGCTCCTACAGCAGGTGGCTATTAAATAGTAGCAGCAGGTGGTTATTCAATAATAGGTTGTACTAGTCTGGTTAAAGTTTTTCTCAGTTCATCTTGCATTATAGCTCTCATGTCATCCATCAAAGCTCCCTTAATGTCCTTTAAGGTCCACATCTCTAGTTGTTGTTCCATTTTAGTCTTTTTAATTTGAGTTGGTTCAACTTTTAGGTATAGTGGGTTGATTGGACTCTTCTCTAGTTCTTGAAGGATCTTTTGAGCTATTGACTTAGGGCTTAGATATGTTCTGATTAATCTGCCACCTTTTCGCCCTTAAACATGCGAAGAACCAGATGAATCTATAATGGCTACAAAATAAGGCGTTAGTATGATGCGTGGAGTGTATGTATGCATGATGCATGTGTTTATACAACAAATAGCAAGCAAGCACTTAGCAGGTAGCAAGTATCAAGAAGTAATCAACAAGCCATCATGCAGGTAAACCTTCTAACCTTATTTCTCTGACACATGCATTCAATGGCGAGTTTTTTTTTCCTAGGATTTTTGGTCTTAGCCTTCATATCAATAAGGGATATTAAGAGCTCACGCACATGCCAAATCTCTTTTTCTAAAAAAAAAGCACGAAAACAACATTTCTAAATATAAAAGTCTAGCCTAATCTTTATTAGCCTAAATGAGCTTCAAAGGTATAGGCTTGGGCTTTTATAAATAGAAATACCTTATGGCAATTCAAACAAACAAGCACTTTAGGTAAAAATCCTAGGGGAAGTAACTAGGCCATTATATGTGGTTAAGGTCCAATGAAAAGTTAAGGTTCCCTTAGCAAGATGCTCTCCATTATGGACTTTGAGTTACAGGCCAAGGTTAGAGGGGCCCAACATCCTTTACCAACTCGAGGGAAGATTACCCCCCCCCCCCTTAAGGACTTGGGTTACAGACTCTAGTCATATGAGTAATCTGTCTTGAATCGAGTTAAGGATAAGAGTGATGGTTAGCCAATCTATAACTCCATTAAGCTAGTGGAATCATGGAATCATAAACCAATGCCATTGGTTTAGTAGGCACATGCAGAATGAATGCAAGAATGAAATAATAATCGATAAAATAATTCTAAAGAACACAAGTAGAATTAGTATCTCTTATCCCCAGTGGTGACACCATTTTAGACAGCGGGGTTTAGTACGCGTCCAAGATTTTAGCAATCGCGACACTGTTTAGGCTCAGGGCCTTAAGGAACACACTACTATGTCACAAAGTCATAGCGTGGAGAAGAGGAGTCACCACCGAGGGTAATAACTGGGACAATTTGATTGGTGGTACTCGATTCTCTAAAAGAAAGTTAGCACCATAACTAGAAGATTATGGGAACGAAATACTAACTTCTCTTAGCCTCATGTTCATTTAGAATAATTTTATAAATGATTATTTCATCCTATAATTAGATGCAATTTTATTTAAACCCTATTTGACATCCATCTAACCTTAGGCATCTAGTCAATAACATTACACATAAAAAATGCACTCAAGATTGCATTGTCCCTAAGTCTAAACTATGTTAATTTTATTAAAAAGTTAGCTAGATTCACATTTTATTTACAAGTGAGAAACTGACTAAAGGTGGGCCTACATTTTTTTATTAATTAGTGAGCCTAGATCTATTTATTTTAGTTTGTTTAAGGAATGGGCTTAAGTCTATTCAATTTTAAAGGAAAGTTAAATTAGTGGGCCTAAGTCTAACTTGGTTTTTATTTAAAATGAGAAGTGGGCTTAGGTCTATTTTTAAAAGAAATGAAATTAAGTGGGTTGAGCTAAGTCTAAACAAGTTGTAATTAACTAAGTGGGCCTAAAATCTAATTAACCTAATGGGCCTAAATTGATTTTAATTATTTAAATTCCTAAACCATTTTTTAAGCCTATTTAAAGTGAGTTGGACCAAAGTGTGGGCTTGGAGCCTAAAATAATATAAAAACCCAAAAACACAACCCAAAATAAATAAAACATAAAAAAGGATCAAATAAACATTTTAGTGATTTTCTAGAAACCCTTAATCAATTGCATGCAAACCCCAAATTAAGCTACTGCCACCATTAATTTTAATTGATTTTTACCCAATTGAACCTAATTACTATTTTATTTTAAACGTAAAAAGTTAAATCTTTCACTATTCCTACTACTGGGGCTATTACAAACTACGTACAAAAATTAAAATTAAACAATTATACACCCATGAATTAAAATAACTACACAGGATACCAAAATGCAAAATAAAGATAAAAATCCTAAGTTCTACTGGAAAACAACATAGATTCTTCCATGGCATTCCATAGACCTTCTGTTCGTCTAAATACAAGCAGTATCCTCCTCAATCCACATTTGCACATAAAAACAAAAACACAGAAATAATTAGATTAGTAGTCAAATTGAATAATCAAAACAATAACAAAATAAAAATCATAAAAAGAAAAGAATAGAATAGAAAAGAACACTAATGATTTTAGATATTATGCAAATGCTTTCAGATAGCCCCTCATATTAGATTATCACAGTTAAAATTGACTCAATATTTATTTGATTCTGGACTGGGATTTGATTGCATTTGAAGACACTAACAGTATCCAAAATTAGGGTTTTGAAAGACAACGATGTTCTTCGCGTCTAGATTTTAGCGTTTTCTTATGTGATAGGGTTTTTTGCGTAACTCTCTTCTCTCTTTCACAGTCTCTCTATTTTTTCTCTCATCTTCTTTTTTTTTCTCAGTCTATGTATGTGTGAGTTTCTCTCAATTAGTCCATTTGTGTGAGTCTAGAGCCCCCCTTCACGCACACATGTAGACTCTTCGCTTTTTAAAGCAAAGTCTGCCTGTGTACTGACTTCTCAAATTTATAGGAACGATCTTATCTCTTCAAAACAAATAGATAGAGTTTTGACTTTTTAAAGCTATTATGCATTTGAATGCATTGAAATTTTCATCAGATAATAATAATAAAAAAATTAAATTTTCAACCAATCAAAACATTGAAAAAATTGACAAAAAAATTTTAAAAAATACGTGAAAAAATCAAAAAATGGGAATTTTTACGCATCAGCATTATGCAATATCGACCGGCATTGTATAATGCGGATCGACATTACATAATGCCGGTTGACATTGTGTAATGTCAATCCTAATTTTTTTAAAACTTTTAATTACCAAAAGACCCCTAAAAAATTGACTTCCATGTAATCAAATCCTAAAAAATGTTACAATTTAGTCCCTAAAGTCCAAAAAATTGACCACCAAGTTTAATTTTTGAATAAATTTCATCATAGGGGCTTACGTCGCAATTTTGCATAATTGCATCCCGAAATTGGATGCTTACAGGACTGAAAAGATAAGGGAAGAAATTGTTAAGCAAATCCCGACTAATTTCCTAAAAGTGGTCGAATATCCTCAATGGTTGGCAGATATAGTACCAATTCCTAAAAAAGATGGAAAAGTTTGAATGTGTGTAGATTTCAGAGATCTGAATAAAGCATGCCAAAAGGATGACTTTCCTTTACCCCATATTGATGTGATTGTTGATAGCGCAACATCTAGTGCAATATACTCTTTCATGGATGGGTTCTCAAGTTATAATCATATAATGATGGCAGTTATGGATAAGATCAAAACTGCCTTTATCACAAAATGGGGGATATATTGCTATAAAGTGATGCCATTTAGATTGAAGAATGTAAGAGCAACCTATTAAAGAGTAACAACTGCTCTATTTCATTATATAATGCACAAAAAAGTGGAAGTGCACATTGACAATATAATGGTCAAGTCATAAATAAAGGAAGGACATTTTGAGACTTTAGATAAGTTTTTGGCATGAATAGAAAGATACAACTTAAAGCTTAATATAAAGAAATGTATCTTTAGGGTCACTTCTAGAAAGTTATTAGGGCACATAGTTAGCAATAGAGGAATAGAGGTTAATCCAAACAAGATCAAAGCCATTCAGGAGATGCCAACACCAAAGATAGAGAAAGAAATATGAAATTTTATTGGGAAACTATAGTACATTAGCAGGTTTATTGTAAGGTTGGTGATCCAATCTTCAAACTCTTAAGGAAGAATCAGCCAATGGAATGGAATGAAGAATGTCAGAAAACCTTTGATAAGATTAAAGAATAATTTACTAAGCTACCTATGTTGAGACCACCAAGACAAGGTAAACCCTTAATCCTATATTTGGCTTTAAAGGAAAAAGAAATGGAGGCAGTACTAGCGCATGAAGGACTAGAAGGGTAGAGTATACAATGTACTATCTTAATAAAATGTTCTCGCCATATGAAGAGAAATATGATCTTATGGAGAAGACATGTTTGATTATGATATGGGCTATAAAAAATTTGAGACATTATTTCTAATCTTACAAGGTACAAGCTATTTCAAAGATAGATCCTTTAAAGTACCTATTTTAAGCACTAGCTTTAACTAAAAGATATTTTGATGGTTGGTACTTTTAACTGAATTTGATATTGAGTACATCATTACTAAGGTCATCAAAGGAAGAGTGGTAATAGAATTCCTAGCACATAATGCAATTGAAGGAAATGAGCAGTGGAATTTAGAGTTTCAAGATGAGAACTTAGTAGTAATATAATGATGTGAATGGAAGCTTTATTTTAATGGAGTTATGAATAATAGAGGAGTAAGGCTAGGAGTGATTTTTGTCACACTAAGAGGAGAAGTCATCCCTATGTCTAGAAAATGGACTTTAAGGTTACAAATAAAATGGCTGAGTATAAGGCATGTATCTAAAGGGTGGAAGCAGCACTAGCAGTCGGAGCTAAAAACCTACTAGTTTATGGAGACTCCTTGTTAGTCATTAGTCAGGCTAATGAGGAGTGAGAAGTGAAAAAAGAGAGGTTGAAACCCTACATTTTATATTTGAAGAAGTTAATGAGAAATTTTACTAAATGTCTTTTTCATGCATTTACTAAGAGACGAGAATCAAATGGCGGATGCCTTAGCAATACTTTCTTCAATGTGGGACAAAATAATGGGGTCGATGATGAAGCCTTTAGTAATAATGAAAATGAAAGCCCCATGTTATGGTGGAGAATAGGTTATGAGCATTTAGATAGGGCTAAAAGAAAAGCCATGGTTTTATGACATCCAGAGATTCATTGAGGAAAGAAAGTACCCAAATGAAGTGACTTCAAAAGAAAAATATGCTCTTCATTTTCTTGCACGCCATTATATAAGTCATGATGTGGTATTATACAAAAGAATGATGAACAACACACAGTTGAGATGTCTCAAGAAGGATGAAGCAAAATAGGCAATTAAAGAGATTTATACAGGTATTTGTGGATCTCACATGAATGGGATGATTTTGGCAAAGAAAATAATTTGATAAGGGTACTATTGGATGAGTATGGAAAAAGATTATATCCAAATAATGAGACAATGTCATCAATGCTAGATATATGGGAATCTCAATCATCTTCCCCCTACAATGTTAAACAATTTAACATATCTATGGCCCTTTGCAATATAAGGGATAGATATAATAAAGGAGATAAGACCAACATCATAAATCCTCACCTTATCGACCTTAGGCTAATGGTGCAGTTGAAGCAACTAATAAGAATATAAAGAGAATCCTCTCTAAGTTAGTGAAAATGCATAAAGATTGGTCTAGGTATCTTCCTTTTGCCTTGTGGGGATATAGAACTACAACTCGCACTACTACAAGACAAACATCATTCTTTTTAGTATACGGTTGTGAAGCAGTTTTTCCCATAGAGACAGAAATCAAATCCTTGAGGATCGTTATAAAATAAAAAAATCCATAAGAATGAATGGATACAAAAGAGACATGATCACCTTGTATCTCTATACGAGAAAAGGATGGACACTTTATTTCACACTCAGATTTACCAAAGAAGAATAGTGAGAGCCTTTAACAATAAGGTTAAACCTAGAAAGATAAAGGCTAGAGATATAGTGCTAAAGCATTCAAGGGCAATGGTGTTTGATCCAAGAGGAAAATTCAAACCAAATTAGGAAGGACCATATTTAGTCAAGATGATTCTACCTAAGGGAGTTGCAAAGATATCATATCTCAAAGGGAATGAGTTCACTAAGCCAATTAACCTAGATTGCCTTAAGAAATACTACCTTTAAAAAAAAGGGTTCCACTAACTAGAAAACCTGAAAAGGCTAGTCATGTAAAAATTAGGACATTCTCGCTGTTCAGAAAACCCGCAAAGGGCTAGTAGGCTAAAATTAGGGAATAAGGTAAAAGAGGTGATCCCAGTAATTAGAAAACTCGCAAAGGGCTAGTCATGCAAAAATTAGGGAAATCAAAGTGACAGAAAAATGTTTAAATAGAAAATCTAAAAGGACTAGCTAATAACAGGAGTTATATTATGTGATGTAATAAATGTACTCATTTTGGCCCTAATTAATGTATTAAATTGAAATGGAATTTTTATTGGATATTGCATATTCTATCTTTATTATAAAGCATAAAGACTTAAAGAGAAAACAAAACATGAGAGTCTAAAAAACCAGACATATAAGATCACTATTTTTTGTTTCTTCTTTTGTGACTCATCTAGTAATACTTGAGTCCTTTTGTACTTAGCAAATCTTGGTGGTTTTATAGCTTACATGGTAACCCAGGCCTACTAGTTATCATCAATGGTTATATCAGGATCTAAATGCATATTCTGCTCTAATTCTTTATGAGGCCACTGGCTTTTCACTTTGTCCAAGAAATTTTATTTAAGAGTGAAGCCTTTGAAGTTAGGTATAACAACCATAAAGAATTGTGTGCAACCATACTAATGACAAAGGCATAAAGGGGAAAAGAAGGGCGAAAAGTGCAATCCAAGAATAGGAACATAGTGTTCATACAGGTTGATGGTTACAAACTTCAATGTCCACTAAGGATATACCTATGTAATCTCAGTATCAGCAATGCCCTTCATCCAATCAATCCATTGATCTATAGCAGTCTTGTCCTTTATCTTTAATGGATGAGACTATAGATGATGAGGTTAATAAATCAAAGAATTGGTGGGATCATTAAGTAGACTCAATTTCTCATGTAACCAAATCTAAAAAATGCTAAGTTGAAAACCCAAAAGGCAACTTAGGAAAAAAAGGTTACATGCCTAAAGGAGAAGCAAACTACTTGAGAATCAATTATGAATCTTAAAACTATCTAATTTAATGATAGTTTCAGCAAGTATGATAGGCACAGGGTTAGCTCTAGTTTCCACTTATTTTAGGATACTGATAACCCTTGTGTCTCCATCTCCATGAGAAGCCACTATCAGAAATTAGGCATATAAGAAAAAGGAGTCTTAATCCAGGCAGCATTATTCTTGTCTCCAGTTCCACAAGAAGTGATCAGAGAAGAAACACTGATAGCCCTAGGGTTATATGCGTACATATAGATGTCACCTAGGGGCATATCAAAGAATGACACTAGTCTATTGGGAAACTGTATCTCAAGATCAAAAAGAGCAATCACAGTAGTTAAGTCTAAATAACAACCAACAATAACAACAAAATCTTTAATTAATGGGCATAACTCTTGTCTATTGAAGCTAAATATGTGGTCCTTGACATTCTAGAAGGTGGCAGCAGCATGGAGAAAATTATGATTTATTTTTACATGCTGAAAAGATTTTAAAGATTTGATATGATATACCTATTCCAATCATCTCCATTAAGGCTCTTGAGAAACTTCTTCATCAAATTAAGGGTGGCTTGTGTCATGATGAAACCCAATAAAAAGAAGGATATGAGACAATCCTTTTAGCAAGCCCTTTATATAGGCATAAGGGATAAGCTAGATGGGATTAGGATTTTACATTTTCAAATTGAACACAAATTAGGAATTAGAATAGAAAAGGAGTGAGGAACCAAAGTTGGACTTTTGATTAGAAATCTATAATTCTAATCGAAATTATAGAAATTCGATCAAAAATCTATAATACCAATTGAATTTCCTAAATTTTAGATAAAAAAGCATTAAGATTAATTAAACTTTAGGGTTTGATCAAAAATAAAAAGTCCACAAACTATTCAAAATAGGTGGAGCAATTCACAGTGAAAAAAAAGAAGATGAAGTATAGTTATGAAAAAACAAGCCCTAAAGATAAAAATATTAATCATTTTGAGCTCTAGTGTCTGACCAAGGACTAAACCCTTTAGTTGGATCATCGCTCTGATTAGGGGGTATAGAAGTCTTAGCATCATGACCATCAAAGGCAAGACCAACAAGCTATCTATGAAGCCTCTCATTCTCACTCTCCATATCTCTAGCATAAATCTATGGCATTAAGAATAGTTAAAATCATGCATATCATGCATAATATGCATAAATTTGTATATTTTTTATAAATACTAACCCTCCAACTATCTGTGATCTGTATAGTAAATAATCTCTGCCTGAATCTGAGGGCTCAATAAAATAACATATACTAATTTAACAACAAGTGTTAATTTATGCAAGTGTCAGTTTATACAGGATTGGAAATGCAAAATGCACTTACATATAAAGCATCAAGAGGAGAAAAGCCAGGAATTTGAGCTACATTAAAATACATGTGTTGCTCAATGGGAGTCTTCACCGTAGGAGCCCAATAGTACATAGACCTATCAAGCTTGGGAACATTGCCTAAAGTGGTGCTCGAGGAAATATCACCTCGAGCAACTCTACTATGCTGAGTATGCTCAACCTCCTACTTAGTCCTCTCTGTGTCACCCTCAGTCGCCTCCTCCATAGCAACATTAGTAACTTCTTTAACTTGTACAGAAAAATAAATATCATATGCAACGATGAAAGAGATGAAGTAAAATGGTGACAGTGAGGAATGGTGATAGAAAGCATACCTTAGCTGGGTCTGTAGGAACCTGCTTTAAGAGATTCTCTTGAATATACTCATGATAGTAGTGAGAATGCTTGAGCAAAGTCAAAGCCTCATACCCCTTAAGAGCTGCTCTAAGCTCAGGACCAGTCATGCTGTAACTCCTCAAAATCGAAGAGAGATAGGAGAAGGAACACTCCTCTTGGAAGGTCCTATAGGCCAATGATAAATATGCTCATCAAGATACCACATTTGGCAACCATAACCAGGAAGCAAAATCCTTATAGTCTCAAGCCTCACAGTTGTAGTCATGAAATCATATCACTGGATGTCTTCAGCATTGACTAGCCAATCTGATATGACTTGCAAATTGATTCAGATAAATTTTATGTAACTTTCATGATTGGTTAAATACTAAAGGTTAAACTTATCCTACCAAGTCCCACTCCAAAGTGTTTAGCTAATCCTAATAAGTCTACAGATTATACTTGATGCTAGCTAGATGAGAAGAACCCCATCTCTACATTAGAGGAAAATCCCTATCAAAGCTAATAGCACTGAAGCCTCATATCACCCTGATCTTAATGCCCCATATCTGAAAAGAAAAAGATAGTCAAAATGAAAAGAAGGGGTTATAAAAGAGTAATAAAAGAGGTGCAAGACATGCAGAAGACATACATGCTAAACATGCCAGAAGTCGCACATCATCACAACACCTCTATAGATAGTATCTAGTCTATAGTAAAGATAGGTAAGAGCTATAGTTCCCCAATCAAAAGTAGTGACTCTAGTAAGATCCTCAAGTGGACTAAGAAGAGCAATACTGAGCTCATGACTAGTTTCACATAAGAGGGTAGTACCTAGCAATATTAATATGAAACATCTCGTCTTCTAGAGAATCTGATGAGGTATGGTAGTAGGTAATCTCCTGAAACCTTGAACAAGAGAAGAAAGGAGTACATTCTTTCGATTCTTCCATATTGAAATAAAATTGAGCAAGTCATGAACATAACGACTCTTGGTATCCTCTGAAAGAGTGTAGTAATGCATATCAAAGGGAACTAGGACACCTCTAAAGGTAATCCCAATGATGGCAAAGAAGCTCATAGGGGAGATAGTCAGCTCACCCACTTGTGTATGAAAGGTATAAGTGGTATCCATCCACCTCTCGATAAGAGCAAAAAGCGAATAGTGGTTTGACTTGCCTTGAGCAGTCAGTAAAGCAGTAATGAAGTGCTGGAAGCTGGATGCCAAGATATGTTGTACTACCTCCCTAGATAAATCATGAAATTGTTTTTGGGTCAAGTGAAACCAACCCGAGAACTTCAGCAGTTTTTGAATAAAATTCAAAAAATAATAGGATTACCTTCTTTACAAACTCTTGATTTTTGTTTTTTATTTTTATCTTTGGGAAAAAAAAGATCGAAAGACTAGATTTTCTATCAGAAATCTAGAATTCTAGATTCCTGATAAAAAATCTAGATTCCATATCGGATTTATAGATTTTTGATCAAAAATCTAAGAAGTTCGATCCAAAATTCATATTTTCAACTGAAAATCCAAAAATCTGACTAGAATTTTGTTAGTCACGGTGACATGCAAATATCAATTTTGCAAAATTTTATTCTTAAATTGACAATTTCATGCAGTTTTATGTCACAAATATGCTATAAATGCATGTATATATTAACATAGATATTAACAGAAATATATTTTTTTTCTATAGAATCAAAGACAAATGAAGAAAAACCTACCTCATCTCCAGCTTAGGAGAATTTATGGAGATGCAAGCGAGTTAGAGGGAGTACCTCCTCCCCTTCATTGAGTCCTATGTTGTTTTGAGGAAAATGTTACTGTGAAATGACCAAATTTAACTGCTTGGAGTTGCTCCGACTAGTCTGCATTCTGGGTGAGCTATAGGATTGGATGGATTTTAAATCAAAGGTCAGATGAAAGAATAATTGAAAAAAGAAGATTTAAAAATGAAGAGAAAAAAAATAAAGGAATGAAAGGGATAGGAAATGAAGAATGAATCAATAAAACACTAAGTTTATATTAAAGTGGCAAATGTCCACTTTAGTCCCTTAACTTTGTCTACATTTAAGTCCAACACTTCTCTTACAATTTAGTCCTAAATTGTAATGCTACATGATTTAATAATTCATTGGATTATTGAATTATCAGCATAAAAGAAATCAATGCTATACAACTGAGTGTAGCGTATTCCAATTAACACTATACAATCGAGTATAGTCAACATTGTAGAACTGAGTACAATGTACCCATTCAATCAACACTATACAACCGAGTATAGTTGACATCATATGATCGAGTATGATGTATACCTTTTAATTTGTACTATACGACTAAGTATATTCAATATTATAGGACCAAATATAATGTATTTTTCTAATTTGCACTATGAGCATAGTCAAAATTGTATAACCAAGTATAATGTATCCTTCTAATCTATACTATATGACCAAGTATAATTGACATCATACAACCAAGTATCATGTATCCCTTTTAATTCATACTACACAATTGAGTATAATTAACATTGTATAACTGAGGACAATGTATCCTTCTAATTTGTACTATATGACTGAATATAGTCAACATTGTATGATCAAATACAATGTACCCTTTCAATCAACACTATACAACCAAGACATCGTACAACCAAGTATAATGTATCTGTTTCAATTCGTACTATATGACCAAGTATAATCAACATTATATGACCAAGTATAATGCATCCTTCTAATATGTACTGTATGATCGAGTATAGTCCACGTCATACGACCGAGTATGATGTATCCCTTTCAATTCATACTATATGATCGAGTATAGTGAACATCGTATGATCAAGTACAATGTATCCTTCTAATATGCACTATACGATCGAGTATAGTCAACATTGTACGATCGAGTACAATGTATCCTTTTAATATGTACTATATGACTGAGTATAGTCGACATCATATGACTGAGTATGATGTATCCCTTTTAATTGTACTATACGACTGAGTATAATCAACATTGTATGACTAAGTACAATGTATCATTCTAGTCTGTACTATATTACTGAGTATAGTCAGCATCATATGACCAAGCATGATGTATCCCTTTCAATATGCACTATATGATCTAGTATAGTCAACATTGTATGATTGAGTAAAATTTATCCCTTTCAATTCATACTATATGATCGAGTATAGTCAACATCATATGACTGAGTATGATGTATCCCTTTCACTCTAAACTATACAACCTAGTATGATGTATCCCTTTTAATTAATACTATACGATCGAGTATAATCAATATTTTATAACCTAGTGTAATGTGTCTTTTCCAATCAACACTATGCATCTAAGCATAGTGTTTCCTCATATGTTTTAGGATTTTACCTAGTGTTGCACGGCAACATCATTGCTTATCATGAACCGACGATCGCTTACAAGCAAAAGCCTCAAGGAGCACAGGTAAGTATCTAAACTTTTTCCCCTAAGAAAATTGTGTGCTTATTTGCTTTGTCACAATTTGTCAAGCAAACAGCGACAAAAGGGGGCAACAGTAAGCAACCAATTTCAGGATGATGAAGTGTGGATGCGACAGAGGACTCCAATAATGAAAATATTATAAATAGGTCTTCAACACTTGAATTTTAAAACCTCAAAAGCCTAAATGCATTTTCAAAAGAGTTTAATTTATTTTTTAAGGACTTAAATTTAATATTTTAAGGACCTAATTAAAAATTTTAAATTCTTTCAAGGGTATTTTTATAATTAAAAGTTTTAAAAAAGATCAAAATTATGTAATTTCTATCAGAACTATATAATTCCAGTAATTCTAGTCAAAATTATACATTTTCTACCATTTTTTTAATTTTTATAGCAAATAAAAAATATGTTTCCTAAATTTTGATTGGTCAAAAAATTTCTTAAATTCCTTTTTGGGATCTATCTAATTTATCAGGAAATAAAAGTCCTTTTAAAATTGAAACTTTGTCTCTAAAAGAGGAAGAAAATCACAAGAGGACACGTTTCTTACCTAGGGTTTTTTTTATAAAAACCCAATTAAAGCTCTTTTCCTGGGGAGACCTCTCTAGCTCGGTTCTCTATTTTGGCTTTGAACCTTTTCTCTTTTCTTATACTTTTTAGCTTTTCTTTTTGTCTATAGGTAGTACAAAAAAAAGATTTCTCTGTGATCTATTTGTGTTTGAGCAAGGAGCAATAGGCTTTTAAAAGGAGAACAACATATATTAAAGACCTATTTAACGAACAATGATGATTTTTACTAGCCTGAGGGGCAAATCAATACAATATCCATAATCATCATCTTATTTCCTACCTTTTTCTATTTCTTATTTTATTATTTTGGTTTTATTAAATTTTAATTTTATTAAATTTTTTATTTTTTTATATTCTCTAATCACTATTTATTCTTTTGTGTTGGTGATTATGTAGAGGATTAAATGATGATATTACTTAGAGAACAAATTCCATGAAGATCCATGGAATGCCATAGATTGAATTCTGTAGCCAAATATAGTTTCTAGGATCCTTTTAGTTATTTTTTTATTATTGTTTTGATTATTTTATTTTGCATTTAGTTTTTTTGGGTTGTATTAATTTTTCTTTTCTTATTACTTTTAGTAGCTCATTGTAATAGCTCCAATAGTGGGAATAATGAAATCATATGTGTGATTGAGTGTTTTTATTTTAATTAATCGGTTAGTAAAATTAGGGTTTTAATTAGGTAATTAATTAAAATTAATGGCTATAGAAATCATTGTGGTTTATTTTAATTAAAATTGAATTAGTTTTAAGTGTATAGAATTTGGGTTGCTTATTAATTATTTATTAATTTATTGCTTAAAGTCAATTTAAATAAATTAGGTTTGTTTTGGGAATAGATTTAATTGATTGGTTGATCCTTTATTTGATCATTTTGATATTTGTTTCTTATTGTTATTTTGGGCTTGTTTGTTTATGTTTATGTGTTTTGGGCCTTAAGCCATTTAAATAAATTTAGCTTTTTAGGTTTAATTAATTAAAATGCATATTAGACCCATAATTAATTAGATTTAAGGTAGAGATAATTTAGACCGATTTAGTTAATTTAGATATAAGCCCACCCAAGATGATTAAAATTGATTTAGACTTAGCTCATTAAATTTAAGCTTTTCCATAACTTGTAGATTTAAAATCACCTTAGAATTAAAATATGTAGAACTACGCCTATTAATTTAAATATTTAACAATTTGTAGATTTAGGCACATTTTAGAATTAATATAAATATATTTAGGTTCATTTAATTAAAATTGAATTGGATTTAGGCCTATTAGTCTTTAGGCTCACTTGTAAATTAAAACATGTAAATTTAGCCCATTCAATTAAAATCAATGTAGATTAGACTAACTTAGGGATTATGAACTTAAATGAGTGCATTGTTTACATGTATTTTTCATGACTAGTTTGCCTAGAGTTGATTGTTTTAATGAGGGTTTACATGAAATTATGTGTAAATAGAGGGTAAGATAGTAAGTCATAAAGCAATTCTAAAAGAACACAAGACAGAAAGAAGTTGGTATTATGTATCCAGAATCCCCTGGTTGTGGTGCTAGCTTTCTTTTAAAGAATTAAGTATCACCATTTTTTTTATTTTTCCTAGTTATTATCCTGGGTGGCGACTCCTCATCTCGACACCATGTCTTTGTAATAATGGTTAGTGTGTTCTCTAGAGCCTTGAGCTCAAATAGTATTACAGTTGCTAAGATCTTGGACGTGTGTTAAACCTTGCCATCTATAGATATTTTATTTTTAAAATGATAAAATTTTCCTTTTGTACTTTAAGAAAAACATATAGTAACTGATTTGGCCCCCTTATGTCTTCTTCTTCTTCTTCAAGTTTTGGCCAAATCTTCTTCCCCTTACCAGTAACATTTTTTGCCACCTCAGGTCGAGTTTGATAGCTCATTCTCTTCATTTTAAAGTGGGTTTTATTTTCCCTCCCTCAATTCATCCGATTTGAGCCTCTGACATCTTTAATTTTAGGTAAATATCAGGTTACCTAATTTTTTTCAATTAGTTAATTTTGTGTTAAATTGATTTTATTTTATTGTTATAGAGATTATGAGCTTTCCAAATATATGTTTAGATTTAATTTTGAAAATTATTTTCGAAATGACACTATTATGAGCTCGGGTTACTGTTTCGGGCTTAAGGAAATTATATTTTTAATAAATTTTGTTGATTATTTTCAACAAAATTCGTGAAGAAAGTTTATTGAAATTATTCACCAAATTTTTATTATAAATTTTTTAACATTTATGTAAAAAAAGAAAAACTAATTTTTGGAAAAATTAGTATAAATTAGTGATTTTTATATTTTAGTTGGAATTATTATGCTTTAGATAGTTTTTGAGTAACAAATAGTGTTAAAATAACTTTTATAATTATTTCCTATTTTTAGCTAACTATTAGTAATTTCTAGGAAATATATGAATAATAATTTTATTTATTATTTTTAAGCTAAATAAGTTTGTGGTTATTTTTATTATATATTTTAGCAATTTAAATAATTAATTGTAATTAATGCTATTTAATTACAAAATTAGAAGAATGTATTTTATTAATATAATTTAATTATAAATTAGAATTTAATTATATATTTTGGAAATAAATATCTTTTATACTTTTCTTATGCATATAAATTGATTTGTGATATTTAAATGAACTTTTAAGATTTTTCATGAATAATTGGAATTTATATTATTTTATTAATAGTGATTGTGTTGGTTCTCGGTTGGACAATAATTGTAGTTTGGAGGTCCAACTCGAGAAGTGGAACTTTTTGGATATTTTGAAGTGTGTTTGTGTGCAGGATCGACTCTACTTTTGTAGATGGATGTCCATTTTACAAATGAGACTCTACCAAATTTTTGGTACATTTCTCATAAAATGTGACATTAGGTTAATCCTAAGTTTGAGTTTTAGTCGAGTCGAGTCGTGTCCTATATCGAGTTATTCTTTACAAATTCTAGATGTATAAAATTAGGAATTTCATTCTAATAGCATTATTTTTTTCCCCTTAGTTGCACTATGAGCTAGGCCTACTAGACTGGGCCAGCCAAACTAGAGTAGAAGAGTGCAGTAGAATTGTGAGTTATTATTATATGTATGAATGACATATAAAGATCATTGTTAGCATCCATGTTTTGATGATATGAATTTAATATATTAGTTTGCATCAAATTTTATTTATTTATTATTATTATTATTATTATTATTATTATTATTATTACTATATATGCAAACTTTATATTCATAATTTGGATGCTTTATATATTTAATATAATTTCATTGATTTAATTATTTTTTATGAAATGTTTTGGAGGATAGCCGTAAAACGTGCTACCTAATGGGCTACACTATGACCATGTGCGCACCAGTAAATTAAAATGCTAAGATTGATATTATGGAATTTATGATTTGAAAATTGGATTATCCATATTAATGAGGTTTATTAAGAGGTATAACTACTGTAGGTCAGTTGATCATAAATGTTCTTGGGGCTAGTCATACAAACAACATGATTGTTGTAGCTCAGTTGATATTTTAGGGTATCAAGGCCAGTCCACTATTTAATTGGATAACAGAATGTTATTGGGAATAAATGGACCTAATGGACAGTGAAGTTTTATGATTCAATGATGCGAACTTTTAGGGTTATATTCCAATTCTCCAATAAAATAAAATATGAATAATGTTTTTAAGCATCTATATGAACTGCATGTATACATTATGTAAATATAAAAATACAAATATTATTATTGATTCTTGTGTGTACGTGCATTAGGTTACATGCATATATGTAATAATGATTCACTCAATGAGGTCTGATCCCTCTCAATTACTTTTATAGGATTCTTCTTCTTATACCTCTCCTAGATTCCCTCTTCAATGGGTTCTTTCTTTTTCAGCTTATTTATGTAAAGTTTAAACTTTTATCTCTTTGTATTATTAGATGCTACAGTAGTAGCATACGTTGCTTATAGTGTGTATAAATGTTATGAGTTGTATTATTGATCTTGAGTATTTTAAAAGACTTTAATTTGATATTATCTATGAATTTTTGATTTATGTTTCTTATATATGAAAAATATTGATTATGCTTTAAAAAGTTTTAAATCCTTGGTATTTTTATGTGTATATTTTAAGGTGAGATATGGTTTGGGCTTACTATGAGTTCTGGATTCTTGTGAATTCTTGTTCCCTAACATCGGTCATGACTCCCGGGTTTGGATCATGACACTGATGTTCCAATTTCACCTATGACTAGTGAGACACCTAGATACCAACCCTATAATGTCTTTTTTCATCCCATTCCACCAATATGTATCTTTTAAATCATGATACATCTTGGTAGAAACTGGATGAACACTATAAGCAAAAAAGTTTGCCTCTTCCATAATCTCTTTTCTTAAATCATCATTATTTGGCACACACAACTTAGTGCCTAAATTTAGCACACCCTCACTGTCAACTATAAATTCTTGGGACTGACCTTATTGAACTCTTATCATTATCTTCTGTAATTATGGGTCCCTTCTCTAAGCTGATTTAACTCTATCCAAGTACATTGATTGTACTCTAAATTGAGCTAAAAAAAATTTCTTGGTAACCTTTCATTGCAACCACTGATTAATCAGCTCATGCAATTCTTTAATTGATGAGAAGCATAAGCAACCACTCCTCCATTCTAAATTAATACACAACCCAATCCTACACCAAAAGCATCACAACATAACTTAATGCCCAAGTGTAGAACACCTTACTGTCAATTATAAATTTTTGAGACTGACCTTGTTTAACTCATATCATTATCTTTTATAAATATAGGTCCTTTCTCTGAGCTACTTTAACTTTATCCAAGTACACTAATCATACTTTGAATTGAGCTAAAAGAAATTTCTTAGTTACATTCCATTATAACCCTTGATCAATTAGCTCATGCAATTCTTTAACTGATTAGAAGCATAAGCAACCACTCATCCATTCTACATCAATACACAACCCAATCTTGCATGAGAAGCATCACAATATATAGTATACCCTTCATTCCCTAAAGGTAAAGTTAATACTAGAGCTAAAGTTAACCTAGCTTTGAGCATTTGAAAGTGATTCTCATATTTATCATTCCACACAAACTTAGTATTCTTCTAGGTTAACCTTGTTAAAGGTGCAGCAATCCTAGAGAAATCCTTTATAAATCTCCTATAGTAGCCATCTAAATCTAGAAAACTCCTTACTTTAGTGACTGTTATAGGTCTCAATCACTCTGTAATGGCTTCTATCTTTTTGATATCCACTTGTATGCCATTTTTAGATATTTCATGGCCTAAGAATACCACTTGATCCAACCAAAACTGACACTTTAAGAACTTGGCATACAATTGATGTTCCATTAAAGCTTGAAGCACTATCCTCAAATGCATGTCATGCACCTCTTCACTCTTAGAATACACCAAGATGTCATCAATAAACACTATTAAAAATCAGTATAAGAATGGCCAAAACACCTTATTCATTAAGTCCATAAAAGATGTTAGGGCATTATTTAACTAAATAACATCACCAAGAATTCATAATGGCCATACCTTGTCCAAAAAGTGGTCATTGGTATATCTCCACTTCTAATCCTCAACTGATGATATTGTGACTTCAAGTCAGTTTTAGAGAAACACTGAGCTCTTTGTCATTGGTCAAACAAATCATTAGTCCTTGGAAGAGGATACTTGTTCTTAATGGTGACTTTGTTCAATTATCTATAGTCAATACAAAGTTGAAGACTACCATCTTTGTTGTTCACAAATAGCACTGGTACCCCCCCAAGGAGATGTACTGGGTCTAATGAAACCCTCATTTAGTAACTCTTGTAGCTGCTCTTTAAGTTCCTTCAAATCTATAGGCACCATCCTATAAGGTGGCATAGAGGTAAGATATGTATTAAGTACATTATCAATACAAAATTTTATCACTCTTTCCGTGGTAATCTTAGTAATTTTTAGGAAAAACATTAGGAAACTCATATACAATGTGCATATTCTTTATCATCCCCTTATCTACCTCTGTATCTTTAACCACAACTAAATAGCCTTGACATTTACTTTTAAGTATCTTTCTAGCTATAATTGTAGAAATAAGATTTTAAGCCATTAAACTTTTATCGCCTTTGAATGAAAATTCCACATCATTTGGAATTCTAAAAATTACTTCTTTCTCCTGACAATCCAAAGTAGCATAGTGTTGAGATAACTAATCCATCTTCAAAATTCATATTAAAATCAATTACATTCAAAAGGATTAAATCCATAAATAACTCTTTAAACTTCAGTCCTTAGTTCAGATGCCATTATATACTGGACCCAATCCTATAACATATAACTCCACCACTCTCTTTTTATCCTGCATCACGTCTACGGCTTGACGTGATAGTTTAAAAAAGTCACAGGTGTACTCCTCCATTGACCGCTCTCTTCTAGCTTTATGCAACATATGCTATATGAAATTATCCCTCATAGAATGTGGACAGAAATGTCTCAAAATTTTTTCCTTAAACTCCAACCATGTTATAGTAGTCATAAATGGTTGGATGGACTATATAAACCAGTCCTGAGCTACAGCTTGTACTAATAGCTCAAAATCATTATCCTCTGAGAGTTAGTGTATCTTGTCTTGGTCCTAGCTTTAATTATATTTATAAAATCCAATGCATCTCCTATGCCCTCAAATAAATCTCTCCCAATCATATAATACAATAAAGCTGCATTTGCATCAGACATTCCCTAATTCCAATAATGTAGCATCTGTTGTACTAAGGACATGCCTTAATTAAGCTCTGCTAATCCTTTATTAATTCTTATTTCACCAACTATAAAAGCTATGGGATCCATCTGAGAACCTTTTTGCTCTACTTATAGTTGTTGCTTTTATCTCTAACCTACTATAGCTTTAAGTCTACCACTTCTTCTAGCTGGTGGCATAGATAAGAGCTTTATCTTGGAATAACTACTCATCATTAATATACACTGCCTCAACAACATAAGCAACTTGTGTTCGCCTCATTTTGAAAGCCCATACAGATTAATAAGATTTAAGTATTAATAAGGATACTAATATATACGTTGACTTCTAAAAGCAATGATGATACCAAATGACAATTACCATATAATCATCACATTAGTTTTAAGAAAAGTCATACACTACTGACTAAAAGAATAAAGAACGAACCATTGCTCTGATACCAACGTTGTCATAACTCGAACCCCAAGGGCATGTGACCGGCACTAAGGAATAGGAAAGTGTGAAGCTTTCAAAACCTATAGTAAGCCTCTAGAAATTTATCACAATAAATTAACCACTTAAAATTCTAAGAAAAATTCGGTAGAGTTTCCTTTATACTAAGAACTATCCTAAAACATGAAAAAAGAAAATAACATTCCCAATAATATATACTAATAAGCACCACTCCAATATCAAAATCACCAACATCTTGTCTCAAGTATACAAAAATACATATTGCAATATAATACAAATATTAATACAAATACAACAACAACAATTCTTCTAAACCACTCCAGTGTCTAGATTAACTACATTCATTCCATAAATATTAATAAATAATACAATAACCTACACAAAGCAGTTGGTGAAGAATGAGTCCAACGTGAATTAACTGTAGACTCCTAAAATCCTGGAAAAATAGTTGAGAGGAGTTAGACTTTAATGAGTAAGTTAATATAAGGAAATGCATGCTATTTCAAAAATCCCCTTTACTAAAATAATTTATAGAAATATAATATTTATCATTTATATTTAAAACCATTAGTTTACCAAAATCATATTTATAAATCTAAAAGAATTTTATAAAATCTCATAAACACCTTTGGAATAAAATAACCTTTATTTAAAATGGCTTTAAGTGGAAAATTTTGGTAGCACCCTAAACCATAAATCTAAAAGCCCATTAGCTCACTTCTTCATCCAAAGACTACCAGTTTCTAAGAGCTAAGCTTCTACTGTTCTACCAACTAGTGTCAATCTCTTATTTCAAATATTTACTGGTGGTCCCTGAAAGTTAAGCATTAACTAAGGTACCAGTCCCAGTAATACCATACACCTGAGAGCTATGCATTAACCAAGCCTTTCAATGCCATATGCTTGAGAGCTATGCATCAACTGAGATTTTAAGTACTACATGCCCGAGAGTTATGCATCAACTAAGCTTTTCATTACATATCCAAACAAAGCCTAACACAATGATCAATACCAATATGCACATAGTCCTGATGACACCCATTAGGTAGCTTGTTCTACCTGTATTTTCCAAAAATATTTATGTAAACAATATGCAACAAATTTTATACAATGCCATAAAAATAAAAATAAAAATAAAAATGTTCTTATTTATCCTCCATAATAATATCTTTACCATAACTCATCATATAAACAATAGTACTAACATTATAACCTTAATAATGTTTAAAACATAAATAATATCTCAAATTCAATATTTATTAAATACCGAAATTAACAAACACTTCAAAATATTAACTTAGAAGTGGAGCAAGATGGCTAACATATCCTCATCTACCTAGTCTCCAATATTCTTGCTCTGATATTCTCTATAATTAATAATATTTATTTAAAATATTTTTATATAGAATAAATAAATTCATAATAATTCCTAAAAACACTAGAAAAATTACTAAAATTAAGGAATTAATAAAATTCATTTGAAAACATCCTAAATATGATATTTGAGGCTGAAATAATTAATTGTGATGAGTTTAGACAATTTAAATGGAATTGGGAAATTTCCACTGAAAGGCTTCTAGGATTTTTATCTCCAAATCCGTGAGAATCAGACCTAGCTCTAGTTGTAGAAATTAATCCTCAATATTTATAATATTTATTAAAAATTTCAAAATTTTTTGTACTAGTTTCACTATTCCTCACTAAAATCTAATTAGAACTCACACGATTTTCTCACAAAAAATATTATTAAACACAAAAACAAATATATCTGGACTTTCACAACATCAATAGGAAGCTAAAAACATACTGAAACACCTAAATCAATGGTTGAATTATTAGACCGGGTCAAAATTAGTAACTTATCAATCAAGCTCCGATGAAGCATTAAACAACAACACCTGGACGTGTAGTTGGTCTCTAAAACTCCTAACAATGAGACAAGTTCAATAGTGGTGGTTGTAGCACCTAAAAGTCACTGGAACTAGAGATCTAGCACTGGAAGTGAATGGCCAAAACTTTGCTGGTTGAACTGACTTAATCCAAGCTAATTTTCATAAAATAAAAATTATTAGGATGTAGAGGAGATTGAGAAGGATCTATGGTTTAACTTTCATGGTAAACGGAGGTCATTTACCTAGTGATTGGAGAAAGAGAAGTTTTGGGTACCGCAGTGGACGCTAGGCTATAGTGTAATTTTTTTATAAAAATTACCACTTTGGCCTTCGTATTTTGGGCATAATTTCCATTTGGTCCTTCCACTTTGAAAGTTTCGATAATTGCTAGCAATGAAATGAGTTAATCTTTTTTTCTAGTGATAATATAAGATAACACCATACAACATAAAAAAAACCACTGAACAACCCAACAATCACCTAATAACAACAATAACACATACTTATTTATTTAAATATTTATGGGTTATTACACAATTATTTTTATTTATTGAATATTTAATTAATATTTTATAATATTTATTTATTAATAAAATTTATATTTATTATTAATATGTATAAAAAATTATATGATTCTATTACAAGTATATAAAGATTTATATAATTCTAAGATGTAAAATTATATAATTCTGATAAATTGTAAATTAAAGTTCTATTACCTCTACAATTTTAGTTTAATTTATTAAATTAGTTGTATAATTTATTCAATATAAGTAAAAAATTAATTTCATAAAAATTATACTTTATTAATTTAGTAAAAATTATTTTTAGCTTACTTTTATGTTATACTTATCAATAATATCAAATTTTTAAAATTTATTTTTTTTAACAAAGAAAATTATTAATTATAAAAAACTCAAAGTCAATTTAAATATAGAAACAGAATCCTAATCCATTGCTGAATAGGGATGGAATAATTATGTTTCTATTTAGAAACACAAATTTATGTAACTAATTGCCCAAATATAGGTACAAATTTGTTTTCCGTAGCTAAATAGAAACTGAATAATTTTGATTCTATTTAGAAACGGAAATTTCTGTAGCTAATTGTCCAAATATAGCTATGGATTGGTATTCCGTAGCTAAATAGAAATGGAATAATTTTGTTTCTATTTAGAAATGGAAATTTCCATAGCTAAATGTCCAAATATAGTTACAAATTTGGATTCTGTAGCTAATTTTAGCAACGGAATAATTCCATTTCTAAACTTTAATAGCAAAATTGCAATCCCTTTACAATACTAAACTATATTCATTTAACATTTTACAACAAATTAAAAAAAATAGTTATAATTATAAATGCACATAAAAATATTTGTAACAAATATATATATATATATATATATATATATATATATATATATATATATATATATATATATCTTTTATTAGAACTATATAATAATTTTAAGATATCAAGGATTATATCCATTTTTTATTCAACTAAAGTATACTTTATTAATTTCATAAAAATTATTTTCAGCTTAGTTTTTTGTTATATTTGTCAATATTATCAAATTTTTAAAACATATTTTTTAACAATGAAAATTATTAATTGTAAAAACTCAAAGTCAATTTAAATTTAGAAACGGAATCCTAATCCATCGCTAAATGGAGATGGAATAATTCCATTTCTATTTAGAAACCAAAATTTCCATAGCTAAATGTACAAAAATAGCTATGGATTTGCATTCCATAGCTAAATAGAGATGGAATAATTCCATTTCTATTTAGAAATGGAAATTTCAATAGCTAAATATCTAAATATAGCTAAGGATTTGTATCTCATAGCTATTATGGAAATTTCTATTTAGAAATGGAAATTTCCGCAGCTAAATATCTAAATATAGCTAAGGACTTGTATTCCATAGCTATTATTAGAAATGGAATAATTCCGTAGCTAATAATATCACATTTTTAAAACTTATTTTATAACAATCAAAATTATTAATTATAAAAAAAATTCAAAGTCAATTTAAATTTAGAAATGGACTTTCCATACGTAATTGTTTAAATATAGCTAGGGGTTTGTATTACATACTAAATAGAAATAGAATGATTCCATTTAAATTTAAAAATAGAAATTTTTGCAGCTAAATGTCCAAAAGTAGCTATAGATTTGCATTCCATAGCTAAATAGAGACAGAATAATTTTGTTTCTATTTATAAATGGAAATTTTCATAGCTAGCTATCCGAATATCACTATGGATTTGTATTTTGTAGATAAATAGAAATAGAATAATTTCATTTCAATTTAGAAATAGAAATTTTCATAGCTAAATGTCCAAATATAGCTATGGATTTGTATTCCATAGCTAAATATAAAATAAATAATTTTGTTTCTAAATGGAAACAAAAATTTAGAAACAAAATTTCTCATAGCTAAAGGTCACACTATTATACATGCTAATATGCCCACATACTTTTGCAACAGAAAATTTTTCCATTTCAATTTTGATGTCTATTTCCATCTTCCATTTCTATTTTCCCTCCATTTTCTCCCGCCTACAATTAATGATAGATTTTATTTCCATTTCTAACTTTTATAGCAATTTTAATTTTCCATTTCAGTTCTATTTCAAAATTTAGAAACATAAATTTCCATTTCTATATCGTTACTGTCTTGTAGTGAACCTAAAATGGTTATTCTAGAAAAATCATCAAGATAGGTAATCAATACAATAGTTGTTTTTTTTTATTATTATTATTGTTTATAGCAAAAAATTCCTCAATGCTTCCATTACAATAATGAGTTTAGGGAGGGACAATTTTGCATTGGAATTTAAAAATATTTTCTACTATGTGGGAAAATAAAGGTTAAACAAATAAAATAAAAAATTGGCCTCTGGCTAGGAATTTGCCACTTAATGGTAATATTTTGCTTTTTTGGAATAACTATTTCTATTTACCTAAATAAAGTTTGAATTTGCAAGTTTTTGTGTGTTTTTATTTGTTATTATTTTCTTTGGTGTGTTTCTTTAGTGTGAGAATAAATATTATGAATAGTGATGTGTAGATGAAATTTCAACAGCATAACAGTTGAAAATTTGACATTTTGGTAATGCATAACTGTGGTGCATGTTTGAGATGTGATCGGCGGTGCAAAAAGTTGAAAAATTTGGCTAATAGAAAACAGATAGGCAAATACAAAGCAAATGACCAGAGGATAATAGCCTGTGAAGAGAGAAGTAGAGAAATATCAAGAAGAGATATGCACTGGCTGTTAGAAGTTAATGTAAATAGAAATCTCCAAAGTGCACAACAATAAGGAAGCAAATATATAGCAAACTATCATTCTTAGGTAAGAAAACAACAAACAAAAAAGGCTAAATAAACAATTAATTTGGCCATAAAGTGAAGTTGCCTTGGAAATATAATGTTCCAAGAAAATAGACAATATTTTGGCAATTTATTGCTAAAATAAATTTGCTTTGTGAAAACAATTGTGGTTTTGTAAACCACATGCTAATTTCCTTTGTTCATACTATAATGAATGTTGCATTGAATTTCACCAAGTCACAAATGTTAGAACATGTATAATATGTATAGAAAATAAACAAAACACCTTTTTCCTTAAGGGAATTGATTTGCATAGATGGATAAATGTAACCATCTAAAAAAACACTATAAAAGCTTAATTAAATAAATAAATTCCATAATAGAATAAATTTTGGCAAAATTTGCTAAAATAAGTATGGAAAAGTATTTTAAATGATGATAGTTGTTTGTTTTGATCCATATCCCTAGTGTTAGGAAATTTAGTCTTTATGGAAGCATGTGAGGATCAAAAAATTATTTGAGATAATAATCAAACATGGTAACGATAGAAAACATACACAAAACACACAAATCTAATGCGGTTCAATTCCAAATTGGATCCCAAATTGACGGGTTAGTATGAGCTTATCCATGCAGTTATGCACTCTTTGAATAGGAATCAGTTTTCTAAAAGGTCTTGGCTTTTGTGCTTTGGTGGGTCTCCGAAATTCTTTCGATGACCTATGATGTCTTGAAGGGATATCTATATGATCTAATCCATTGCATAAAGTACAAGGTAACAACGAAACTAGGGAAAATATTTAGGAAAAATAACCTCCCCGACTTAGAGACTTCACTTCTGTAAAATGTATTTCGTGGATGATTGTAATTAGCTAAGGCTAAAAACATCTGAATAATTGTCTCATATTAAGGAGGAAACATGGACTCAACATTGTTCAACAAGCAACATTATTAAAAAATAATTGAAGTCAGTTTAGTTGACGAGCTACTGCATTGTTTTATGCATTTTCCGATTGACTGTATGAAGCCATCAGCAGCCATTACAAAGTCAAATTTGTAGTCCTTACTCAAGTATCACTTTTGTGTTTATACATTTTTTAATCTAGTAGCAAAATTTGATCATCTTAAGCTAATAAAAAATAAAAATTAAAAAATATAATTTAGATTATTTAACTGATTAATTTTCGACACTTAAATTAATTTAGGCTCATATGAACCATAAGATTTTATGACAAACACATTTTTGACAAATTAAATTTTGTCACAGTAAAAGAGCTTATTGTGACACAACATAAGCTTGTCCTAATAAATGAAGAATATATATATATATATATATATATATATATATATATATATATGACATAGCAAATTTTGACAAAAATTGCACATCACAGTGAAGAATGTACATGACGAATAATTTAGTTATTATAACATTTTTGGGAAACCCTTAAATTAGTACATTTTTTATTTTTTCACTAGAAACCCTTAAATTTTAACTGGTTTAAAATTTACTTTTTAACTTTCAAGTATATTATTTGAATTTTTTCTAATAAAGGTCAAATTAATAAAGTATGAGATAAAATAGAGAATTTTGAGATACTAAAAATATTAGTCAAGAACATTAAAAAAATATTTATTCTTTTGAAAAAATAGAAAAAAAAAATAGTGATAGCTTAAAGTGCATACTTTATATTTCTTACTTTTATTAATGTTAGTCTAGATAATAAATTTATTCATAAGTTATAATTTGTTTATTTTATTGTTATTTTAATTGATATGTACAAAAGTTAAAATGTTATGTAAAAAATTAAAAAAATTATTTTAAAAGTTACAAGAATAAAACTTCAGAATATTTTTTATATTTATTTTTCTTAGAAAAATTTGAATAACTATCAAATTTATTTTGTAGGAAGATAAAAATAATTTTTAAAAATACAATTAGATCCTTCAAATAAAATAGGATAAAAGTGACATAAATTGTAAAGTTGAAGAGGTAAATTGAAATAAAATTTAAAATGTGATTTCATTGATAAGTAGCATAAAGTTCATAATAGAACAAATCAATTTTTCAAAACTTCTTCACAATAGAAATATTGTGTAAAAATAATTTATTATAATAAATAATATTTATTGCTAGAAAAAATATTTTATCACATCTTGTAACCTCGTAGATGATTTATGAGAAAATTTATTCATCACAATAAAAATTTGATTTTGCGATAAACATTTATCAAAAAATATGAAGTAGTAATTATGCACGAATGCTAAATTTATTCTTTATAATATTTTGTATCAAAAAATATTTTAAAGCATATAATTATGTAATTCTTGGTTTATATATATTATGTGATTTTTATAATATTATTTTAATTTGTTCATGATTATTGTTTCATTTTACATTTATACATGAAGTACATATAATTAAGTATCATAAATACTTTCTATATAACTCTATGATAATGCATTTTTTTTATTGTTTTACTAAATTAGCTATCATGCAAGCTTTTTGGTGCTAAAAAAACCAAATACACTTATAGATACCATTCTAGGTCAAACCTGTTATAATCCAAAATTTTATAAATTATTAAATTAATTTTTAGAATTTACAGTGTTAATAAATATTTTATTAATTTATTATATTGTGGTTATTTTGTGAAATTAAATTAAATTCAAGTGTTATTATTTATTTTATTATATTATGGTATCAATATTATATTGAAATTTAAAATTAAATTTATTGTTATATATTATTTAATAATATTATTATTATTTGTTAATTATGTAATATAATGTAATTTAATATATCTTAATATTATGTGGTGAGTTTAATTAGAAATGAAAATATTTAAATTAAAAATAATATTTTTATTATTCTATTTTGTCTTTTTCTCCTCTTTGAATATATATATATATATATATATATATATATATATATATATATATATATATATATATATATATATATATATATATATATATATATATGTCACGACCCAAACCAAGGGGTACGTGATTAGCACTAGGGAATGAGAAAACTTAAAACTACCGAAACCCGTAGTAAGCCTTAAAAGAAAAACGTAGAATATTTCACTTTAAAACCTTACAATAAAATTATATATATATATATATATATATATATATGTCACGACCCAAACCAAGGGGTACGTGATTAACACTAGGAAATGAGAAAACTTAAAGCTACCGAAACCCGTAGTAAGCCTTAAAAGAAAAACACAAAATATTTCACTTTAAAACCTTACAATAAAATAATTTAATCATGATACACATTATCGAACTAATTTTTCTCAATTTAAACAAACCATATCATCATTATGTATAAAATAAACATCATCAATTATACAAAATAGTATCTCAATACATAAAACTTAATACATAATATCCAAATTAAAATATGCAATTATACAGTTTTTCTATTGTAATACATGGATACTAATACAAACACAACTATATAGACTTACATAAGATAGTCGATGAGGAAGCTGCTCGGCATAGGGAAGTAGCCTTAACGAAAGACTCCCAAACTCTTGAAAAAATAAATTGAGGGGAGTCAAACCTCATTGAATAAGCTAATAAAAGAAATGAATGCGGTTTGAAAATCTCCTTTAAAATAGGTTTTTATGAAAATATAATATATTTATAAATTTTATTCAAATTCTTTGATATATATATATATAAGAAACCTAGTTTTCAAAAGGAGGAATAGGTATTCAAATGCTTTTAAAACATTTCAATATAAAAAAAGCTAAGTAGAACCTTAGTCCCCAATTCTAACAGCCAATCGGCTCACTTATATCCAAGACTGCCGAATCCAAAAAACAAAGCATCACTAGGATGCATAGCCGCAGTCACATCACTTAATCCAATATCACTGGCGGTGTCCGAGAGCAAAGCATCACTAGACCACCAGCCTCAGTGATTTAATAAATTAAATCCAAATTTTACTGGTGGTGTCCAAGAGCAAAGTATTACTAGACCTTTGGCTCCAGTATTTAATCAATATCATCAAATATTATATTACTGACAGTGTCCAAGAGCAAAGCATCACTAGACCATCGGCCATAGTAATATAATCAATATAACCAAATATTTTTACCGGTGCGCACATGGTCTTAATGAAACCCATATGGTAGCCCGTTCTACCATAATTTATTTAAAATAAATGAAAATAAAACAAGGAAAAATTACAATAAATAAAAATAAAATAAATCAACTATAAATTAAATTATGCAACATTATTTAAAGAATACCAACTAGAATCTTGTAAAATTAAATTCATCAAAATTTAATATGTTTTAATTTGAAAACTTGACATACAAATCAAATATTAACTTATAAGATGAAGGCGCACCTCTACTACATCATGTCCAACCTCGATTGGTAGACATGACCAGAGGGGCGGCTAAAAGATAGAAAATAAAATGACTATCAGAAAATAGAAACCCTAACTTCTAGAATTTCTAAGAAAGACTCGACTCGAAATTTAAAACTTATGATTGATCCGATGTCACATTTTACAAGAAATTTATAAAAAATTTGACAAAGCCTCCTTTGTAAAACGAACATCCCTATACCGAAATAAAGTCAACCCTGCAAGTAAACACACTTCTAAACTTCACACTAGCTCAACACCTCGGGTTGGAACCCTGAACTACCCAAATCTCCAACCGAGGTTCACAATACACAATAAAATAAATATTAAATAATAATATATTAAAATTATTAAAATTCATAAAAATCAATAATAAATCACAATATCATTTATTTAAACCTCAAAACACTAAATATAATTATTTTTCACAACAAATAATAAAAATCTTAAATAATTAATATAATTATATAAAAATCCTATTTTTTCAAATATTCAATATAAAATAGTCATTTTCACATTTAATTAATCAAATAGTTTAAATATATCATAAAAGTAATTTAAAATCCATTTAATCACCAAAATGGTAAATAACATATTATTTGAATATAATTTTCAAAAATTAGTATTAATTAGCTAAAAATAGTAAATAATTTATAAAAATTAATTTAATACCCTATAAATTTCTAAAATCATTTAAAACATAATATTTAACTATATTTTCAACAAAATCATACAATTAATCTATAATTCCAAAAATCACATAATATTAATAGTAATTCTCAAAAATTATATAACTTCAATAAAAATCATTTTATTAATACTAAAATTACTAACTCCAATTACTCATCTTTTTCCAACCAAAATAATTAATTAACCAAATACACATAACACTTAAAATACCTAAAATTAATTATTCAAAATATCTTAAATATTAAAATAATTAACATAAATCATTTTTATATCCCCATGATTAAAATAAACTAAATATATACATAGATCAACCCAAAAATTAGCCAAATCTTAAAAATAAATTTTGAGTAATTAAGCAAATATTATAATAATTAACCAAAAATTAAAATAAACTCAAATAATTAACAAACAACCTAAAACTAACTAAGTACCAACATAAAACTAACTAACTCCTAACCCATTTAACCCCACCGAAGCTAAGATTAAGGATAGGGGAAGGAGTTGTCACTTGGTGTCGAAGTAGTTGTTGTCTCCAGTGGCTACAAGTGGCGGAGGAGTTGTACATCATGGCAGGAGCTAGAAGATGTTGGTTGTTGTCTCCAACACAAGATGAAGAAGAAGGAGAGGAATATCACCGAGACAACAAGAAAGAGAAGAAGAAAATGATGGTGGTGATGGTGTGAAGAGAAGGTGATGGTGGTGGTGCTGTGAAGAATACATCGAGAGTGGGAGAGCAGGAAGAACGAAACAGAGAAATGAAGAGGAGAAGAAATGGTCTGAGTTTTTTTCTTTAACCAAGCTTTTATCCATAAATAATAATAATAATAATAATAATAATAATAATAATAATAATAATAATAATAATAATAATAATAATAATAGTGACAATAATATTATTAGTAACTTTAATATTTTTGAATATAATAGTTCCTAAATAATTTTTTTTAAATTAAATAATTAGATATAGCAATTCAACATAATAATAACAACATAAGAATAAAATAATTAATATCACTAAAAATCTTGATATTTATATAAATAATTTTAAAAATATTTAGATTATTACAATATATATATATATATATACACACACACACACACAAAATTCCCTCCCTCCTCTTTCTTTTCCTTCCTTCCCTTTTCCCTCCTTTTCCCTTCTTCTTCTCTGTAGAATGCATATCACCCCACCTAGCCCTCCCCTCTACGCGACAGAGCCTGGTGTCATAGGCCCATAAAAACTTCACAGAAAGGGACCATGCGGCACTTGTCTATAACACCATCTAATAAGCCAGCCTCAGGGACAGACTAGTAAATTTTTAAAGGCATAAAGAAGAATGGGTTAGTGTCTGAGTCAAGATCGCAAAGCCAACACAATAGCCCAATGGGCAAGAGCAAGCAACATGTATAATTCTAGGCACAAGCACAAGCACAATCATAATCGACAAGGCACAATGAATGAACATAATGGGGCAACTTCTGTTATTCATCAAATAGATCAATACATCGATTCAGACACTGTGCTCCTCAAGGTGTAGGCAGGGGGGAACCTACCTAATAGAAGTGCACGCACCCAACATTTATAGTGACTAGATCTCCGGGCCTAGGCCCTTGATAACTAGTTACTCCCCCTCTAAAGAGCATAAGGACCATAATGATGGTTGCTAGGAGGAGACATTATAATGTTCCACCCATCACACCTTAGAAATTATATAAAATAAAATAATTATAAAATGTCTAAAATGCCCTTATTATTATAAAATGCTACCCCTTGACATTATCCCCCACTCAAGCGATCGACGCCCTCGTCGACTATGATTCAATGAACTAATCAATCTTGTACTTGAAAGGCTTAAGGTCGTCTTCCTTCTCCTAGTTGTTATCTTCTTCACCTTGGTCCTTCCACTTCACAAGTACTCCATATATCTGCACTGATTAGAAGCTACTACTCTTTTTGCTAGAATTTCTTCCACAATCTTCATTGTTAGTTAAAACTTGGAAATTGAAGGTCTCTTGGTCTAGTTTCTACTTGTGTCTTCTTCATTTGCATGATAAGGTTTCAAGTTACTGACATGGAAAAATGGATGTATGTTGAGTCCTTCGGGTAATTCTACTTTATAGGCAGCTGATCCCACTTTGGCAATAATGGGGAAAAGGCCTTCAAATCTCCTTAGTAGTCTGCAATCTTTATTGCATAGATGAACTTATTCTGCAAATAGCTTTATCAACACCTTATCTCCAACTTAGAACTCTTGTGGCCTACACTTCAAATCTGTCCAATACTTCATTCTTTGTGTTGCTCTTGACAGATGTGCTTGAGCTATTTCTTCATTTTGCCTCCACTCCTTAAAGAAGTTGTATGCCTTTGGGTTTCTCCCTTTGCATGGATCCTCCAATGAATGAGGCAACAAAGGTTATTAACCTATAACAATCTCAAAAGGACTTTTATTAGTACTAGAGCTCTTTTGTGAGTTAAAACAAAATTATGCTACATCCAGCAATGATGCCCAGTTCTTTTGGCTAAAACAAAGTTGATATAGTGCCTTAAATATTCCTCTAAGAGGTTATTAAATCTCTCTGTTTGCCCATCTATTTATGGATGACAACTTATAGATATATCTAGGTGTGAACCTATAAGTCAAAAGAGTTCTGCCCATACGGTTCCCAAAAATTTCCCATCTCGATCACTGACAACGCTTTTGGGTACTCCCTAGTACTTTACCACATGTTTAAAGAAGGCTCTAGCTGTGTCTTTTGAGGAACTAAATTTTGGCATTATGATGAAGGTGTTATATTTAAAGAACTGATCAACCACCACCAAGATAGAGTCGTACTCCCCCACTCATCATAAGCCTATAATGAAGTCCAATGACACACTCTCCCAAAGCCGATTAGGCACTAGCAAGGGTTCCAACAAACCCATAATCTTTTGTCGATCAACTTTGTCCTATTAGCATATTAGGTAGGTCTTGGTGTACATCCTTACATTATCTTCCATTTTAGGCCAATAATAATTCTGTGTTAAGAGTGTCAATGTTCATTGCCATCCAGGATGACCAGCCCATAATGTATCATGACATTCTTGAAGTAACAACTTCCTTAGGTTTCCAATTTTTGGTACATACAACTGAAACCTATTTGCCACTAAGAGATCATTCTCCCAAACAAATTATCTAGCTTTCCCTTGCTTGGCCAGGTTAATTAAAGCAACAGCTTGTGGGTCTTTTTCCAAATTATGCTTAATCTGGTCCCAGATGGAGGTTGCCACTTGACTCATGTACAAGTAAGCTAATTGTTTTGGCACCATCAATTCTATCTTTTGACTTAATGCATCTACTACATTATTAATCTTCCTAGGTTTATATTGCAGATGAAAATTAAATTCAGCCAAATGTTCTTGCCAACATGCTTGTCTTGAATTCAGTTTAGGTTGGATTATGAAGTGGCTGACCACTATATTATCAGTCTTCACCATCAATTTTTAACCCAATAAATAATGCCTCCATATTCTCACGCAATAAAGGACTACCAACAGCACTTTCTTATGAGTCGTATATCGACATTCTATTTCACGTAATTTTTGGCTTTTAAAGGCTATAGAATGGTTGTCATGTATTAACACCCCACCAAAAGCATAATTGGAAGCATCAATTTGCACTTCGAAGGGCTTCAGCATGTCCAGCATAGCTAATAATGGGTCTTTAATAAGTAACTTCTTCACTTCCTCAAATACTTCTTGACAGCTACTAGTCCATTTCCAACTAGTAGTCTTCTTTAGCAATTCTGTTAATGGAAGTACTTTCACCGAGTACCTTTTTATATACCACCTATAGTAGTTGGCAAGTCTTAAGAAGGAATGGAGTTCTATAAGACTAGCAAGCTATTTCCATTCTTGGATTTCTTTAACTTTCCCTAGATCTATGCAGATGCAGCCTTATTCCACTATATGCCCTAAGAATTTTATGGCGGTTTGCCCAAAAGCGCATTTCTCCTTCTTTATATATAGTTGGTTCTACCTCAATTTCTCAAAGACTAAGGGGAGATGCTCTTTATGTTCTGTTAAAGTGGTAATGTAAACCATAATGTCATCTAGATACACCACTATAAATTTATCCAAGTACTCATGAAACACTTGGTTCATAAGAGTATAAAAAGTAGTAAGGGCATTGGTTAGTCCAAAAGGCATTATAAGCAATTCAAATGCACCATACCGAGTTACACATGTAGTTTTTGGTTCATCTACTTTTGCAATGCAGACTTAGTAATATCCCGATATTAGATCCAACTTGCTAAAGTACCTGGCTTGTCCCAATTGATCAAAGAGGTTAGCTACTAAAGGGATAGGATATTTATTCATCAAAGTGACTTTATTCAAAGCTTGATAATTAACACACAATTATAAACTCTCATCTTATTTCTTTTAGAAAGCACTGGAGCACCGAAAAGGGCCTTGGAAGGGTAGATAAATCCCACCTCAAGTAATTCATCTAGCTATTTTCTTAGTTCGGCTACTTCAGGAGGAGCCATTCTATAAGGAGGTCTTACTGGAGGCTTTGTACTTAGAAGTAATTTTATCTCGTGATCAATTCCACTTCTCAGAGGTAAAGTTTATGGCAGCTTATTGGGCATCACATTAGTATAATCAATTAATAATGCCTCTAGTTGTTCAAGGATCCCCTTATCTAGTTGGTCCTCTGCTCCAAGTGGAATTGTTACATAAGTTTTCTCACCTTTCTTTATCCCTTTCTTGAATTGCATGGCCGACAACATCTTTTTTTCACAAATTAGGCTCACCGTAACTAGGATTATACATGGACTCTCTCTTAGCATTAGTAAGCAATTGGTTGTAGCAATGTGGATGGTTCTAGTTTGTGCTAAGAAATCCAACCCTATAACGACGTCAAAGTCATCCATTAGAGCTATCGTGGACAACACATTTCCACTCCATGCTCCTAATTTACATGGTACCTCTCGAGCTATGTCAACTATTTCTCTGGCTTAATAGTTTACGACTTTCATTGTTCCTCCATCTCTTTCACCTTGAGCCTTAGTTAAGTGGCCATTGTGTCTTTCATAAAGTTATTTGTAGATCCGATATTTATAAGAGTTTGAAAAAATTTACCCTATAAAATGAAGTACACATACATCAATCCCTTGGGTCTTTTTTTCTTTAGCTACTTTAACTGTCTCTCCAAGGCATTTAAGCGCCTAAGGGCTCCCATCATAAATAGTTCATCCTCCCCCACTTTGGGACTTTCTTTCATTTCTTTGAATTGTGTAGTATTAATGGCATTCAAAGCTCCTTGATGAGGGCACTCTACGACCTGATGAGGTTAACTGCATAAAAAGCACTTAATGTTTAGGGTGCTTCTCCCCATTGACTTCTCAAGCCTTAGAGGCTTTGTTAGGGGTTACGCAAAATTCCTATCACAAAAGTTAAAGTAATTTCTTTCTCCCCTTCCCATATTTTTGAATCTCCTTTCCATCACACCAAAATTCCAATTTCTACATTTTGAATTCCCAGTTCATGGTGCTAGTCAATTAGCATTTCCTTGGGAATTTCTCGCCCATTTGGTAGTAGGGATATCTCCCTCCATTATGGGATTGAATTTTTTTTTGCGCTCTCTATGTAATCATCTAAACTCTCAACTATTGAGATGGTTGATCTGACATCTTTTACCCCACATCATTTAAGCTCTTTCTTAGCCCACAATTTCAAACCAGCCATGAAATGATGCACTCAATCGGTCTCAGCCATGTCCAACACATTAAAAATCAACCCTAAAAATTATCGGACATAATCTCGAATAGAACCTGTGTGTTTCAATTCATGTAATTGGGTGTGGGTGTTAAACCCCACATTTTCATGATAGAATTGGGCTCTTAGTTCTTGCTTAAAATCCTCCCAACCAATTACAAAGAACCTGCTGGCTTTTATACTTTCTGCTTTGGTTCGCCACCAAAGTTTTGTATCGACCATGAGGTATATGGGTGTAATCCTCAATTAATGTTCATTTGAATCAATCTTCATTGCCTCGAAATAGAGTTCCATATCAAATACAAAGTTATCAATGAGGCATGAGTCTCGGGCACCTTTAAAGGGATTGGGCTTTAGGATTTTAGTCCTCCCCACAGGCATATCTTAAATGCCACCCATTTTGGCACTTTCATCTACTTCCTCTCTAATTGTTTGTACATCTTGACGTAAGGATTGAATAACTTCCTTTGCATCATTAGTCAAAGCATCAAGAGCTTCGCCCATGCTCTTATGGCTCTCTAAGATCTCATTAGTTAATTTCTTAAGGGTCTCCACATAAGACACTAGGCTCTCTAGCAGATCTTTTAACACATCCTCATTACCACTCCTCGAAGGATCCATACAAGGGTGTCACGACCCAAAACAGGGGCCATGACCGGCGCTAGGGAACTGGAATTCTTTCGAATCCGGAACTCGTAGCAAGCCTAAAAATAAAATAAACATGCAATAATAACAATAACAATATAATATGCAGCGGAAATAAAAATCATAAAATCATAATATTATTCACATCAACTGGATTTAAATCAAAATCTCATCTCATAGATATATAATCTCTTTAATACAAATCCAGTTTCAATATAATACATCTCTTTAAAATAAAATACATGAAATCCAATACTTTAATTCACAACTACTGCAGTGTCTAGATAAAATAAATAAGACTCAAGTAAATGATTTACACAAAGAAGCCGGGGCGGAAGAAATCCGGCATATCGACCTGCTACTGAGGTCTGAAGATGTTGACTCTCCTGAAAAATAGTCAACGGAGGGGAGTCAGACCTCACTGAGTGAATTACTATAATATATATACATACACACTAAGTGATAATGCATACAGTCAACAGTATATATAATATGTATATATACAGGCAATTGCACACAGATGCAATAAAATCATTTTATATATATTTTCATTAAAAATCATCTTTTATGAAGGATCACATAGAACCCTAGAATATCGCAACCTCAGAAAATAGTGTTAAACAACACTCTAGCCATACAGGCTCACTTATTCCAAGTATATCCACTTAATCCATTTGGACAGTAGACTGGCCCCGAGACACTAAGTCAACCGAGCTCCAACAGTCTGACTGCCAGTGTGATTGGCCCCGAGACACTTAGTCAACCGAGCTCCAGCAATCACACCTCCAAACCACACCTCACATATCAATTAAATAATATCCAATCAATATCCACAAATGGTTAGTAATATAGCCTAAATACTATAGGCGTACCGGTACGTACTCGGTCTTAGTGCTGCCCACTAGGTAGCACGTTCTATCGATATCCTTCATCATTAAATATAAAACATTCATTCACAAAAATAAATGATGCATGAATGTAAATGAAATAACAATATAAACCATATATATACCGGAAATATACCAAAAGTAAACCAGGTATATTTCGAGTATATATATGTCAAATGAATTCCATCAAATTATAACTTAAGTTGGAAATATATTTAAAATCATTTTAAGTATAATTTATTTACAAAACATGCATATAATTTAATATATACCAAAAATAAACCAAAAATATACTTAATGTAAACTTAAGAAATAATCAAATTATTTATGCATATTTAATCAACATAAAACATGCATTTCTAAATCATGCATCCTAAGCATATATATATAGTATAGTAACTCACCTAATGCGCTCCACGAGACGGGTCCGACGGGCCTGGTCCACTAGCCCTCGGTCTCGGCGCAACTAAACAAGCAATAAATAATAGACATCAGAATAAACCCTAACAGAAATCCTAGAATTCAATCTAGAGTATTTAAATACGGAAATAGAGTTAGGGTTCGATTGGACATCACATTTTACGAGAATTCTACCAAAAATTCGACAGAACCTCCCCTGTAAAACGGAAATCTCTCTACTCAAAAGAGTAGAGCCGACCCTGCAAGGAAATACACTTCGAAAAACTACACAAAGCACAATCAAAATTCCACGGTCGGACTCCAAACTACAGTCCATCGACCGGGATCCACAAACACAGAATAATTCCAGATATACCAAAAATATCCGTAAAACCTAGAAATACATCTCATAGGTAAAAATTACATAATTAACCTTAAAACACTGTAAAAACCGATAAAAACTCATTTTATTAGTAAAATCGTATATTATATATATAATTGAAAATAATTCACGAAAAATAGTTTTAATTAGTTAAAAATACCAAATATTTTGTAGAAATCATTTTTATACCTTAAATAACTATTAAAACCAATTAAATTACATTTTTACACAATTTAGGGTAAAATTACCAAAATACCCCTATATATATAAATATACTTAAATTACTTCAAAAATTCACCAAAAATCATATAATTATCCAAAATTAATTTTCTCAACATATTTATCAATAATATCAATAATTAAACTCAATTAACCAATTAAATTCAAATAAAAACACCTTTAACCCTAATTTCTCAAAATCACATAAACTTCAATAATTCAAAATAAATACTTCGAAATTCATAAAAATTCCAAATAAATTCCTGTAATTCATTTCAACACCTAATTCAACCATAAACTCAAATTTCATAATTTAAATAATTAATTTCCGAAAATTAGAAAATAATATTAAAATATTCAAAAATACCCAAAAATCCAAAAATTCTACAAAAATTCATACATGTATATTGAGATACTAGGAACAACATTTGTGAAGGGAGTTTCCATGAATCATCCAATTCAAAGCTCAAAAAAATCAAAAACCCTAATAGGCCGAAATTGAAAATTCAAAACCTAAGCAATTCTAGACCATTTTAGGTCAAACCAAAGCTAGAATCACACTCACCGGAGCTCAAGGAGAAGAAAGAGACCAGTGGTGTCAAAAACGGTGGTCGGAATCGACGTGATCGACGATGGATCGACTTTCGGCTTCTCCGGCCAAAAATGGCTCCCAGGCACCGAAAATGGCTACCACAGGCGGCGAGGAAGGCTGGGGAAGGTGGTGGCACACCGGACGGCACACCCACGGTGAAGAAATGGCAGTAGCAGCGACCGGACGGTGAAGGGAGCGGTCGGGAGGAAGAAGAAGCTCTCGGGGGCAGTTTTGTAATTTTCCAAACTTTTGTAATTTTGACAATTTTTAATGTATATATGTATATATATATATACTTTACACTATATAATAAAATAATATTAAATTACACACATCAAATATACACCACACACATAAAATTTAATATTTTAATAATTTATACTAAATAAAAATAATTAAATAACAATAAAACTAATAAATAATTAATAAAATATTAGGGTAATAATAAACCCTAATTAAATAAATATACACACACAGGCTTTATTTAATAATTTAAAAATATGCATGAGTTCATGCAAGTCCGAAAATATATTTAAAATAATTAATAATACATTGTTTAAGTGAAAATTTCCCCGAAAATGCAAGTCCAGGGAAAATTTTACGTAAAACACTGAAAATAATACACAGTAATTAAAATAGGTTTTAAATACGTATTAACTCGTAAAAATATCATATAATATACAGAAATTATTAACACTGCATATCCCGGTACAGTGTAAAAATATTTTAAAAACACGAGATATTACAGTCTTCCCCCCTTACAAGAATTCGTCCCCGAATTCTAAAAAGAAAAGATCAAGGAGGAAAGAGATACGGGTAAGAAGCTCGCATCTCAGCTTCAGTCTCCCACATATGCTCTTCAACTCTATCGCTACGCCACAGAACCTTGACCATCGGAATCTGCTTCGATCGCAACTGTTGAACTTGATAATCAACGATCGCCACAGGTTCTTCCACAAACATCAAATCTTCACTCACTTCTACACTGTCAGGTTGCAACACGTGAGAAGGGTCTGAGATATACTTCCTCAACATCGAGATATGAAATACTGGATGCACATGTGACATACTCGGAGGCAAATCCAACCGATATGCAACAGTGCCAACTCTCTCCAGAATTTCAAATGGTCCAATGTATCTTGGTGCTAACTTACCCTTCCTACCAAATCTCATCACACCCTTCATCGGAGATACCTTCAGAAAAACAAAATCTCCAACCTGAAACTCCACATCTCTGCGCCTAGGATCCGCATAACTCTTCTATCTGCTAACTGCGGTCTCTAATCTTCGCTTAATCACGGTGACTTTCTCTGCAGCATCCTGAACCATCTCTGGTCCAGTCAAAGCTCTCTCACTAATCTCATCCCAACTCAAAGGGGATCTACACTTCCTTCCATACAACGCCTCATATGGTGCCATACCAATACTGCTATGGTAGCTGTTATTATATGCAAACTCAACAAGCGACAAATGATCATCCCAGCTACCTCCCAAATCTAAGACACACATCCTCAACATATCTTCCAGTGTCTGGATCGTCCTCTCAGACTGACCATCTGTCTGAGGATGAAAAGCAGTACTGAAATCCAACCTAGTGCCCATCGCTTCCTGCAACTTCTGCCAAAAATGAGAAGTAAACACCGAACCTCTATCTGACACAATGGACAAAGGTACTCCATGAACGCACACAATATGCTTCACGTACAACTTCGCCAATCTAGCAACTGAATATGTGGCTTTCACAGGCAAGAAATGTGCAGACTTCGTCTACCTGTTTACAATCACCCAGATGGAATCGTATCCATCCTTCGAACGAGGTAAACTGACCACAAAATCCGTAGCTATCCTTTCCCACTTCCACTCAGGAATAGGAAGAGGCTGAAGCTTCCCATAAGGCTTCTGATGTTTGGCTTTCACTTGCTGACACGTCAAGCACTTAGCAACATAATCGGCGACATCCTTCTTCAATCCATCCCACCAGTATAAATCTCTGATAATGTGGTACATCTTAGTAACACCTGGATGAACGCTGTAGGCTGTAGAATGTGCTTCCTCTAAAATCTCCTCTCTCAAATCATCCACGTCAGGAACACACAATCTACCACTGATCCACAACACACCATCATCATCGAGTGTGAAATCAGTGAACTTCCCTGCTCTGACATTCTCTGCAAGCTCTTCCAGAATAGGATCTCGGCTCTGAGCTGCTTTAATCCTATCCCTCAGTATAGATCGCACTTTAAATTGAGCTAACAGTCCACCTGATCTACTAATCTTCATCATCAGACCTCGATCCACCAACAAATGCAACTCCTGGATCAATGGTGTCCTCTCAACACCAATGTGAGCAAGACTACCTGAGGACTTCCTACTCAAGGCATCTGCTACCACATTAGCTTTACCCGGATGGTAAAGAATCTCGCAATCATAATCCTTCAACAATTCCAACCATCTTCTCTACCTCAGATTCAAATCTCGCTGTTGGAAAATGTACTTAAGGCTCTTGTGATCAGTAAATATCTCACAAGTCACCCCGTACAGATAATGTCTCCAAATCTTCAAAGCAAAGATCACTGCAGCCATCTCAAGATCATGTGTAGGATAGTTCTGCTCATGCTTCTTCAACTGCCTCGAAGCATAGGCTATCACCCTTCCATTCTGCATCAACACACAACCAAGACCAATTCTAGAGGCATCACAGTAAACTGTGAACTTATCCACACTATTAGGCAAAGCTAATACTGGCGCTGTGGTCAACTTCTCCTTCAATAACTGAAAACTATTCTCACAAGCTTCTGACCACTCAAATCTAACGTTCTTCTGAGTCAAGCGAGTCATAGGGGCTGCTATTCTAGAAAAATCCTGCACAAACCGCCTATAATACCCGGCTAAACCCAGAAAACTTCGAATCTCCGTAACAGAAGTAGGTCTAGGCCATTCAGATACTGCTTCAATCTTCTGTGGATCAACCTGAATACCTTCTTTAGACATTACGTGTCCAAGAAAAGAAACACTCTCTATCCAGAAATCACACTTTGAGAATTTAGCATAAAGTTGATGATCTCTCAGTGTCTGTAGTACAATCCTCAAATGATATACATGCTCTTCCATACTCCTTGAATATACTAGTATATCATCAATGAAGACTACCACAAACTGATCCACATACGGTCTGAATACTCTGTTCATCAGGTCCATAAAAGCTGATGGTGCATTAGTCAAACCAAAAGACATCACCAGAAACTCATAATGGCCATATCTAGTGTGGAACGCTGTCTTAGGAATATCGGCTTTACTGATCCACAGCTGATGATAACCCGATCTCAAGTCAACCTTAGAAAAGAACTGTGCACCCTGTAGCTGATCAAACAAATCATCTATCCTCGGGAGAGGATACTTGTTCTTCACTGTCACCTTATTCAACTCTCTGTAGTCAATGCACAGTCTCAGGGTACCATCCTTCTTCTTCACAAACAGGACTGATGCACCCCAAGGAGAAACACTAGGTCTGATAAAACCCTTATCCAACAACTCTTGCAACTGCTCCTTCAGCTCTCTCAACTCTACAGGAGCCATACGATAGGGTGGCATAGATATAGGAGTAGTAACTGGTACCATATCTATACAGAACTCAATCTCTCTATGAGGTGGTAAACCTGGCAACTCCTCGGGAAAAACATCAGGAAACTCACAAGCAACCGGAACATCTGTGAGTGACAACTTCTCCACTGACGTATCCCTGACCAATGCCAAAAACCCCTGACAACCTTTCCTCAACAGCTTCCTAGCTGTAATAGCAGAAATAAGATTCTGAGGTGCTGAACTCCTATCACCAACAAACTTAAATTCTACTTCACCAGGAATTCTAAAAGTCACCTCCTTATTCCTGCAATCTACCACGGCAAAGTGCTGAGATAACCAATCCATTCCCGAAATAACATCAAACTCCATCACATCTAATAAAATCAAATCAGCGGGTAATTATCTATCTCCCATGAGAACTGGACAACCAGAAAGAACAATATCGGCGTCCAAGGAATCGCTCAGAGGAGTGGTAACAGATAAAGGAAAAGCCATCCTCAAAGCTTGCCAACAAGACTTAGAAGCAAAAACGGGAGAAACAAATGAATGCGTGGCACCCGGATCAAACAAAACCCAAGCATCCAGGTAACAAACAGAAACAATACCTGCCATGACTGCATTAGATGCCTGAGCATCCTGCTAAGTCAGATGAAAAACTCTGGCCTGACCTCGACCTCCTTGCTGACTGATAGAAGCCTGGCCAACACCTCTGGCACCTCCTCTAGTACCTCTACCACGACTCTGCTGTGGAACAAACTGAGTGGAACTCTGATGCTGGGCTGGTGGTAACTGAAATGGCACGGGTGCTGCACTAGCAATCGACTGCTGTGGGAATCGTGGAATCTGCTATTGCTGATACCCGGAGTAGGGACACGATCTGGCAAAATGTCCTGTCTGCCTGCATCTGAAGCATGTCAGTGGTGTTAGATAACACGGTCCCTGATGGACTCTACCACAAGTCTGATAAACACTGGCCGCTGATCCAGAACTACGACCACTGCTGCTGCTCGAAGCACCTGACCCAAATCTGAATGATCTACGCTGACCTCCACGGCCATGTCTACTGCTCCGATGCACTCGTCGCTGCTGTCTCTGACTCTGCTGAGTCGAACCTCGCTGCTGACTACTCGATCCAACATGAAAACTCGAATATGGAGTAGCCTGCGATCCACTCGACTGAACTCCCAACTGGTAATAATCAGGCATCGCTCCCTGCCTAACTAGTCTCAGCTCAATCTCCTTGGCTAGCTCAATCACAGACTCCAGAGTAAGACCTGCTATAGGCATACCAGCAAAAGCTGAACCCAAACCAGTAACATATGTAGTAACCGTAAAATATTGATCTCGTATCAGATCCTCAGCATATCTACCTAGACGAAGAAACTCTCGGGTATACTCCTCTACAGATCGATCTCCATAAGAAATATTAGTCAAACGAAGAGACGATAGCTCAAACGAAGAGGCTCTGGACAAAATCTCCTCATGAATCGCTCTCGGAACTGAGCCCATGTCATTGTCATCATAAAGGGCTGGATCATCTGAATGAACCAATCTAAAGCTGGTCCCTCGACAGACAACTCAATAATCATGATCCGCTGGTACTCGATATGAGCAGTCTGAGTCCTAGTCTCAATCGCATGCAGAAAATCTAACGGATCAGAAGTACCATCAAACGTAATCCTGCCAACTCGGGCACAGAACAAAGCTGCCTCAGGGTCAGACATACCCTGCTGATAGGCAGGCTGAACAGGCTGAACAACTGGAGGAACAGGAACATCAAACTCAGGCTCAACAGGCTCCTCGTCCTGTAACTCTCTCTGCCTACGGCGACCTGCCGCTCCTCGAGGTCTACCTCTGCCACGACCTCTACGTCTAACTGGCTGCTCAGGAGGTAAAACCTCATCCTGAAAAGACTCATCATCCTCGGCCTCAATGACCGGTGGAGCGACACATGCTCGCCTCGCCATTCTGAAAAGACAAACGGAAAGATTCAGACAAAACAGACAACGGAGGAATAACGCTGAAAACTACAGCAAGGAATACTTATCAAGACATACTCGAACCTAATACACTGCAGTAGTCACCAAAAGAAAACACATAACTAAGCCCTGACACAGAACTCCGCTCTGATACCAACTTTGTCACGACCCAAAACAGGGGTCATGACCGGCACTAGGGAACGGGAATTCTTTCGAATACGGAACCCGTAGCAAGCCTAAAAATAAAATAAACATGCAATAATAACAATAACAATATAATATGCAGCGGAAATAAAAATCATAATATCATAATATTATTCACATCAACTTGATTTAAATCAAAATCTCATCTCATAGATATATAATCTCTTTAATACAAATCCAGTTTCAATATAATACATCTCTTTAAAATAAAATACATGAAATCCAATACTTTAATTCACAACTACTGCAGTGTCTAGATAAAATAAATAAGACTCAAGTAAATGATTTACACAAAGAAGCCGGGGCGGAAGAAATCCGGCGTATCGACCTGCTACTGAGGTCTGAAGATGTTGACTCTCCTGAAAAATAGTCAACGGAGGGGAGTCAGACCTCACTGAGTGAATTACTATAATATATATACATACACACTAAGTGATAATGCATACAGTCAACAGTATATATAATATGTATATATACAGGCAATTGCACACAGATGCAATAAAATCATTTTATATATATTTTCATTAAAAATCATCTTTTATGAAGGATCACATAGAACCCTAGAATATCGCAACCTCAGAAAATAGTGTTAAACAACACTCTAGCCATACAGGCTCACTTATTCCAAGTATATCCACTTAATCCATTTGGACAGTAGACTGGCCTCGAGACACTAAGTCAACCGAGCTCCAACAGTCTGACTGCCAGTGTGATTGGCCCCAAGACACTTAGTCAACCGAGCTCCAGCAATCACACCTCCAAACCACACCTCACATATCAATTAAATAATATCCAATCAATATCCACAAATGGTTAGTAATATAGCCTAAATACTATAGGCGTACCGGTACGTACTCGGTCCTAGTGCTACCCACTAGGTAGCACGTTCTATCGATATCCTTCATCATTAAATATAAAACATTCATTCACAAAAATAAATGATGCATGAATGTAAATGAAATAACAATATAAACCATATATATACCGAAAATATACCAAAAGTAAACCAGGTATATTTCGAGTATATATATGTCAAATGAATTCCATCAAATTATAACTTAAGTTGGAAATATATTTAAAATCATTTTAAGTATAATTTATTTACAAAACATGCATATAATTTAATATATACCAAAAATAAACCAAAAATATACTTAATGTAAACTTAAGAAATAATCAAATTATTTATGCATATTTAATCAACATAAAACATGCATTTCTAAATCATGCATCCTAAGCATATATATATAGTATAGTAACTCACCTAATGCGCTCCACGAGATGGGTCCGACGGGCCTGGTCCACTAGCCCTCGGTCTCAGTGCAACTAAATAAGCAATAAATAATAGACATCAGAATAAACCCTAATAGAAATCCTAGAATTCAATCTAGAGTATTTAAATACGGAAATAGAGTTAGGGTTCGACTGGACATCACGTTTTACGAGAATTCTATCGAAAATTCGACAGAACCTCCCCTGTAAAACGGACATCTCTCTACTCAAAAGAGTAGAGCCGACCCTGCAAGGAAATACACTTCGAAAAACTACACAAAGCACAATCAAAATTCCACGGTCGGACTCCAAACTACAGTCCACCGACCGGGATCCACAAACACAGAATAATTCCAGATATACCAAAAATATCCGTAAAACCTAGAAATACATCTCATAGGTAAAAATTACTTAATTAACCTTAAAACACTGTAAAAACCGATAAAAACTCATTTTATTAGTAAAATCGTATATTATATATATAATTGAAAATAATTCACGAAAAATAGTTTTAATTAGTTAAAAATACCAAATATTTTGTAGAAATCATTTTTATACCTTAAATAACTATTAAAACCAATTAAATTACATTTTTAGACAATTTAGGGTAAAATTACCAAAATACCCCTATATATATAAATATACTTAAATTACTTCAAAAATTCACCAAAAATCATATAATTATCCAAAATTAATTTTCTCAACATATTTATCAATAATATCAATAATTAAACTCAATTAACCAATTAAATTCAAATAAAAACACCTTTAACCCTAATTTCTCAAAATCACATAAACTTCAATAATTCAAAATAAATACTTAGAAATTCATAAAAATTCCAAATAAATTCCTATAATTCATTTCAACACCTAATTCAACCATAAACTCAAATTTCATAATTTAAATAATTAATTTCCGAAAATTAGAAAATAATATTAAAATATTCAAAAATACCCAAAAATCCAAAAAATCTCCAAAAATTCTACAAAAATTCATAAATGTATATTGAGATACTAGAAATAACATTTGTGAAGGGAGTTTCCATGAATCATCCAATTCAAAGCTCAAAAAAATCAAAAACCCTAATAGGCCGAAATTGAAAATTCAAAACCTAAGCAATTCTAGACCATTTTAGGTCAAACCAAAGCTAGAATCACACTCACCGGAGCTCAAGGAGAAGAAAGAGACCAGGGGTGTCAAAAACGGTGGTCGGAATCGGCATGATCGATGATGGATCGACTTTCGGCTTCTCCGGCCAAAAATGGCTCCCAGGCGCCGGAAATGGCTACCACAGGCGGCGAGGAAGGCTGGGGAAGGTGGTGGCACACCGGACGGCACACCCACGGTGAAGAAATGGCAATAGCAGTGACCGGACGGTGAAGGGAGCGGTCGGGAGGAAGAAGAAGCTCTCGGGGGCAGTTTTGTAATTTTTGAAACTTTTGTAATTTTGACAATTTTTAATGTATATATGTATATATATATACTTTACACTATATAATAAAATAATATTAAATTAAACACATCAAATATACACCACACACATAAAATTTAATATTTTAATAATTTATACTAAATAAAAATAATTAAATAACAATAAAACTAATAAATAATTAATAAAATATTAGGGTAATAATAAACCCTAATTAAATAAATATACACACACAGGCTTTATTTAATAATTTAAAAATATGCATGAGTTCATGCAAGTTCGAAAATATATTTAAAATAATTAATAATACATTGTTTACGTGAAAATTTCCCCGAAAATGCAAGTCCCGGGAAAATTTTACGTAAAACACTGAAAATAATACACAGTAATTAAAATAGGTTTTAAATACGTATTAACTAGTAAAAATATCATATAATATACAGAAATTATTAACACTGCATATCCTGGTACAGTGTAAAAATATTTTGAAAACACGGGATATTACAAAGGGGGAGCCTTAAGCTCTATTGGTTGCCCTTAGAGAGTAACTAATTTGGCTAACAATTGCTCAAGAGAATTAACTCTCTTTATAATGTTCTTAATAACATCTGCTTTAGCTATCAAAGCATTAAACAACTCAATTATATTCAAGACATTCTCTAGTGGGCTCACTTTGGCTACCGTTGTCTCAAGTGTCTTCACTCTTTTCTCTAGTGCCTTAATGTGCGCATTTTTAGAATTATTTATTTTGGGCACACCTGCCATAATTGAAGAGTGAAGAATGCTCTGATATTAAATGTCATGGGCCCGTAAAAGTTTCACAAAAAGGGACCGTGCAGTGCTTGTCTATAACACCTTTTAACAAGCCAACCTCAGGGACAGACTAGTAAATATATAAAGGCACAAAGAAGAATTAGTTAGTATCCAAGTCAAGATTGCAAAGCCAACATAGTAGCCCAATAGGTAAGAGCAAGCAACACATATAATTCTAGGCACAAGCACAAGCATAATCAACAAGGCACAGCAAATGAACAGAATGAGGCTACTTCTGTTATTCATTAAATAGATCAATACATCAATTCAAGCACTGTGTTCCTTAAGGTGTATGCAGGGGGGAACCTACCCAAGAGAAGTGCACACATCCAGCATCTATAGTGACTAGATCTCTGGCCCTAGGCCCTTGATGACTAGTCTCTCCCCCCTTAAAAGGGCATAAGGAGCATAATAAGGGTTGGTAGGAAGAGACATCATAATGTTCCACCCTTCACACCCTAGAAATTACATAAAATAAAATAATTATGAAATGTTTAAAATGCCCCTATGATTACAAAATGATACCCTTTGACACCTAGTAGTGCCACCATTGTTGTCGTCACTTCTCCCCAACTTGCCACGACCACCTATCCTTCCTCTTGCCGCCGTTTTAGAGGCCTCTAATGATGTTTTTGGCAGTGGTTGGAGCTTGCATTGGTCTCATTTGGAAGCTGGTATCATGGGCTTCATTTCTCCTAAGGTAATTCATTTGATTAACTTCGAATTCAGCTTCAATTTTAAATAATTCATTTAAGGGTTCTTAGTTTCAATTGTTGATTTTATGTTCAATTGGCTAGATTATTGTTAAATTGACTTTAGATTATTAAATTGAAGCTATAAGCTTTCCAAAAATGTATTTAAATTTGATTTTGGAGATAATTGAGATTTGAGCACTATTCCAAATGCAGTTATTGTTCACAGTCACTATTCTTGGCTTGGAAATGTGTTTTATTTTTACTAAATTCTAATATTTATTTTAAGTATATTTCATTAAGAGAGTTTATTGAAATGTGTTCCGATTATTTATTATGAATTTTTGAATGTTTATGTAAAAATTGGATTTTTAGAAAAATTAGTATAAATTAGTAAATTTTGTATTTTAACTGAAATTATTGTTAATTATTATGTTTTGGATAATTTTTGAGTAATAAATAGCATTAAATAATTTTTATAAATTATTTACTATTTTTAGCTAATTAATAATAATTTTCGGTAATGTATTCGAATAATAATTTTACCTATTATTTTTATGATTAAATGAAATTTTAGCTATTTTTATTATATATTTGTGCAATTTAAATAATTATTTGTAAATTATGCTATTTGATTTCGAATATTTGAAAAATGGATTTTTATTAATAATATTTAATTATATTTGGGATTTTATTAATTATTTTGAAAATAAATATCTTTGAAATTTTTTTTATTTAAATAAATTGAATTGTGGAATTTTATTAATTTTTATGAATTTGAGTGAATTATTAATATTTATTATTATATTATTGATTTTGAGTATACTGGTTATCAGTTGGGCAATAAATGTACTTCAGGGGGCCTAACCCGAGAAGTTGAACATTTTATGTACATGAAGTGTATTTGCATGCAGGATCGATTCTACTTTTAGCAGAGAGATGTCCATTTTACATAGAAGACTCCACTGAATTTTTAGTAGAATTCTCGTAAAACGTGACATCAAATCGATCCTGAGTTTTGATTTTTGTCAAGTCATGTCCTAGATTAAGTCATTCTTTAGAAATTCTAGAAGTATAAATTAGGATTTTGATTCTAATATATTATTATTTTTATTATTTTCCTTAGTTGCTCCTCATGTTAGGCCTATTGGACTAGGCCAGTTGAGCCAGGGTAGAGGAGCACACTTAAACTATGAGTTATTGTTAAATGTATACATTGCCTGTAGATAAAATAATGTGAGCATCCATATTTTGAATAAATATGATTTTTTCATTATGCTTTAATTCATTAAATTGTTATTATATGATTATTTTGAATGAATATATTTTCATATATTTTTACATGTGATTATTAATTTGTGAAAATGAATGTTATTCATGTTTATTGTGATTTTTATTATTTTATTATGAACAATGTTTTTGAGGATAGTTGTAGAACATGCCACCTAGTGGATCACGCTAGGGCTATTGCACAATAATACGTTAGAATTAGGCTTTGAACGTTGGTATGAAAATTATGGTTATGGTGAATGATGTATAAAGGGGTATGACTGTGAATCTTCGGTTGACCTATAGGGTACTCAGGGACAGTTAGCACCGATAATGGAACTACAAATCCTCGGTTGACCTTTTGTGTACTATGGGCCAGTTCACTGTCAAAAGTTGGATAAAATAAATATTTTTTGAGATATGGAAAGGCTCTTGGCTAGTGATATTTAGTGATTGAGGTTGTGAAAACTTAAGGAATCTGCTCCAATCCTCTACCCAAAATTCTTTTGCATTTATTATTATAATAAAAGTGGATTTTTAGTGTCTAAAATAATATATATATATATATATATATATTATTTTACTAATGCTTGAGTATCTATGTCTTTAAGTTGCATGTATATATATAATAATAATTTGATCAGTGAGATCTGACCCCCCCCCCCCTCCCTCAATATTTTTTCAGGATCTTCTACTTCATATCTCTCTATTAGACCTCTTCGTTAGACACTTTTCTCCTGTCTAACTTATGTAAATATTGAACCATCACTTCTTTTGTATTTTAGTAAAAGATGCAGTAGTAGTGTATCTTGTTATAGTATCTATATTGTATTAAATAGAGATCTTGTATTTGAATATTTGTATAAAGATATTTTATTATGTTGATATAAGGATTTATTTTATATTAATTAAAGTTTTAATTTTGAGATATTTTTGTGTTATGTTTGCATGTGTTTTTATTTTAAGGCTTGCTATGGGTTCCGGATTTGAGAAAATTCTTATTTCCTAGCATTGATCATGACTCCCCGGTTTGGATCGTAACAAAACTATCCATTATAATAAATCAATATTTTGGCAATTTAATTTAAAAGAAAAAAAAGATAAGATATTGCCAAATTAATAACTTTGGAGATAATTTTTGTTAATAATTATCAAGATACAAATGAAAAATAATACCATATCATATAAAATTTAAATGTTTCTTTTAACAACTAGATCAAATAGTTATTCCCAACACCATAATGGGAGGAGATGGTGAGGGTGGGGGTTCGATATCTGCTCTTTTCAAACTGGATATCCATACTTTTTGCTACTTGAACAACTCATGGAGGACCCACTAAATTAAATGTTGATCATTGATATATTTCTTTATTCTAAACTTTTTTTCATTATTTTTAATGTTAATATATTGAATTTTAGAAACATTTTTACTCACATTATTTAAAGTCCAAGGGAAAACCATTCGTTCTATCATGAACTTTGGACCAATTATCAATTAAATCCTACATTTAAAGTCATTTCAATTTACTCCAACTTTATAAGCTATGTTAATTCTATCCAATTTTATTTGAAGGATCTAATTGTAATTTTAAAAATTACTTTTAAATCTCTATAAAGGATCTAATTTTAATTTTAAAATTTCATTTTTAAGAAAAATAAAATCTGAAAAATATTTTTCAAGTTTTAAAATTAACATTTTTTGAAATAAAGTTTAAAGTAAATTTTATTTTATTTTTTTGCAAAAATTTTAAGTTTTTATGTATCAATTAAAAACAATAAAAAAAAGTGATAACTTGTGAACTAATTTATTATATAGACTAAAATTGAAAACACAATTAAACTAAGATCATTATAAATAATAATAAAATTTTAATTTTTTCAAATGTTTTAGAAAAAATAAATATTTTTATACTATTGACTTATATTTTTAGTGTCTCAAAATTCTCTTTTTTTTTTAAAAAAAAATCTAACACTTTTTTGCTTTGACTTCTATTACACAAATTTGTAAATAATGTGGTTGATAGTTGAGAAGTAAAATTTAAAATAAAAATTTAAGGATTTAGTAGAAATTTAAAATTTTTTGAAAATAATTAAAAATTAATTTTTAAGTTTATGTCAAGAGTAATAAAATTAAAATTTAAAAACACTTCCTTACTTTTATTTTTTTATAGAAAAAAAAAGGATAAAAAATTGTCATGACCCAAATCAGGGAGTCATGACTGGCACTAAGAAATGGAAATTCTTTCGAATCAGGAACCTAATTAATATAAAATAAATATTTATATAATAACAATAAAATATCTTCATATAATATTCAAATATAGGGTCTCTAACTAATACATCTCAATGCTACAACAATAAATACTACTACTGCAATGATTACTAATACAAGGAAAATGATGGTTCAACATTTACATGAATCAGCCGGAGAGGAGAGAGTCCGACAAATAGTTTTACTAGGGAGGTTTGAAGTACCAGGTCCTAAAAAAATATTGAGGGTGTCAGATCTCACTGAGTAAATTATTATTATATACATATATGCATTATAAAATACATGCATTCAATATAATAATATATTTATATTTATATAATGTGATATACACGCATTTCATACACATGCCAAAAATCACTTTTTCAATGCAATAATAAATATAGGAACATTTTTAGGTGAAGGATCGGAGTGGAACCCTAAATAGTCCACAACTTTGATCACATAACGAATAGCCAATTGGTTTATCCATAACTCTAAATATTTATTTATCCAACTTAAGCTAGTAGGTTGGCCTCAAGTACACTAGGTCAACCAAGGATCCACAATTTCACTACCAGCATTACTAGCCCTAAGTACATTAGGTCAATCGAGGATCTACAGCCACCCTTTCTAATAATCATTAATCTCATTATTCAATTTCATAATCAAATAATTAGATTCTCAGCCTAAAATCTACCATACTGTCATGCAACAGTCCTAGCGTAGCCCACTAGGTGGAATGTTTTACAACTATCCTCCAAATCATACTTATAATTATTAAAAATAATGAAATGCATAATTTAAATATGGTAGCATCCATTTTCAAGGTAATATACAAAATATATACCAATTCTTTACTAGAACATAGATATAAACATTTAATAAAATAAATCATACTTATATTTACCTTATTAAAATATAGATCCTTACAAATACTTATTCTACATGCAATGCATATATATAATGATAATTCACAGGTTGAATGCACTCCATGAGAATGACTCGACTAGTCTGGTCTTGAAGGCCTCAGTCTCGGCACAACTAAAGAAAATAATAATAATAATAATACTTATTAGAAATAAATTTCTAATTTAATAATTCTAGAATTATAAGAATGACTCGATCTAGACATGACTGGGGCAAAATTTTAAAACTAGACTCGAACCGGTTGTCATGTTTTACGAGAAATCTACTAAAAATTTGGCAGAGTTTTTCTTGTAAAATGAACGTCTCTCTACTAAAAGTAGAGCTGATCCTGCACAGAGAAAATTCACTTCTAAACAATACACATCACCAAACTTTGGGTTGGGCCCTCAAACTACAAATATTGCCCAACTAAGAACCAATATACTCAAAATAAATAATAAAAAAAATAAATATTAACAATCACTACAATTCATAAAAAAAATCAATAAAATAATACAATTCAATTTATTTAAATAATAAAAACATAAAAGATATTTATTTTCAAAATAAGTAATAAAATCATAAATATAATTAAATAATATTAATAAAAATCAATTTTTCAAATATTCAAAATTAAATAGCATAAATTACCAATAATTATTTAAATTGCTCAAATATATAATAAAAATAGCTAAAAATCCATTTAATCATAAAGATAATAAATAAAATTATTATTGGAATATATTTCCAAATATTATTATTAATTAGCTAAAAATAGTAAATAATTCATAAAATTATTTTAATACTATTTATTACTAAAAAATTATAAAAAAAATATTAATTAACAATAATTTCAATTAAAATTCCAAATTTACTAATTTATACTAATTTTTCCAAAAATTCATTTTTTACATAAACATTAAAAAATTCATAAAAAAATAATTGGAACATAATTTCAATATACTTTCTTAAGGAAATATGCTTCAAATAGTCCATAGAATTTATTAAAAATATATTTTCTTGAGCTCAGAACATTACATGAATAGTAACAACAAGCCCGGAAATTCAAAATTTTTAGAAAACTAAATAAAAATCACATTTAGCTACCTCACAACCTCTACAACAATTAATCTCAAAGTAACAATAACTAATACAATCAAATAAAGCCTTAAACTAACAAAAACTCAAAATACTAAAAATAGAAATATATAAAAACGAGATAGTTACCGAAGTCAAAAATCAAAATGGTTTGAAGATTTGAGAAGTCTGGAGGATGAGCTTCCAAAAGAGCCAACCTCACGCCCTAGGCATTGGGTGGTTGGCGATTGCAGAGAAAGAAAGAAAAGAGAAAAGAAAGAAAGAAGAAATAAGGAGAAGAAGAAGAAAAGGGAGGGGAAGGGGTAGGTGCATTATATTTTTTTTGTTTTTAATTATTTTAATAAAGAAGAAAAGGACAAAATAATATTTAAACTTTTTAGTACAAATAGTACATATATAATAATATTTTTTAAATAAAATATCCCCCACCAAGTACATATACACAAATATTAATATTGTAAAATAACTAAATAATAAACACTAACAAATCTCATAATTTAATTTAATAAATAATTAACTAAATAATAATAATTAAAACTCAATTATTCTCACCCACAAAATATATATACACAATATTAAAATACACTACACCAATAATTCACAATAACAAAAATAATAATATTAATAATACTAAAATAATATTCAACATTAAATCTTCAAATCTAATTTCACAAAAATAATCATAATATAACAATTTAATAAAAATTTATTAACAATGTATATCTCAGAGATTAATTTAATAATTTATAAAATATCGGATTATAAAAAAAATTTAATAAGTATCAAATTTATTTTATAAGGACCTAAAAGTAATTTTGTAAACATAAAATTAGGTCCTTCATATAAAATTGGATAGAATTGACACAATTTATAAAGTTGAAGGAGCAAATTGAAATCACTTTCCAAGTAGGATTCAATTGATGATTGGCTCAAAGTTTAGAATAAAATGAATGGTTTCCTTAAAGTCCAATTTCAATAGTACAATTTTAAATTAATAGAATACTAATTTTTCCAATCAAAGAGAAATAGTATTACTAGTGATAGCAATAAATGTTAAATTAAAAATTAAATAGATATTATTTCAAAAGTTAACATGTTAATTATAATTCAAACTTAACATCTCATAATTTCAGTAGCAAATGTCATATCAATAAATTAATTTTTGGGCAAAGGTTCATTTTTGCCCTTAACGTATTTAGCAAGGCTCAAATAAGCCCCCTATCGTATTTTAGGGTCAAATAAGCTAAGGTTTTCCCTTTTTGGTCCATTTAAGCCCCTTTGTAATAGAAGGGAAATTTAAAAAGCAAACTGGCATTAGAAAGGCATGTGATGTGGTTGACATGTAAAAAAACTTAACCGCACACTAGCCACATTAGAAAGTTATTCCTATAAAGGAACTATTTTTGGCGCTACCTTTATAACTTCTCTAACCACCCCCTCTACATGTTGTAGAGTGATAAAAAATCCCTATTGGCTCTCCACTTTAACCCTAAAAAGCTATCGATCAAACAAATCCAACTACTTTTGAAATAATAGACCAAGGAGAGGGTCCAAGCAGAGACTGTAGAAGAGGACAAAGCATGTATACTTATCTGGCTCTTGAAGGATATGTCAATGAAGAAGAGGTTAAGAATCAAAATGCAAAATATGATGATCAAGAATAGACTTCATCAAAGTCTGGTAGTGAAGAAGACAATACAACTACACCTGAGAAGAGGGTTAGATATGATGGCACTGATGGGGAAGGTCATTTCATGCTTGGAATGACTTTTGCTAATACTGATGAAGCAAGGGTTACCATCACCAAGTACGCAGTGCGTTTTAGCTTCAACCTGAAGCTAAATCCTAATGAGCCTGACAAAATTATCGCAAAATGTTTTAATGAAGCTGGATGTCCCTTTATAATGAGGATCTCGAAGGATGGCAGAAATCCTAGATTATCAATTAAAACTTTGAAGGCAGATCATGCTTACTTCAGGCATTCTACCATACCAAGTGCAAGTGCCAAATTCCTTACCAAGTACTTCAAGGCAAAGATTTATAATAATCCAGCCTTCAAAGTGAAGGACACGATGGCAGAAGCTAAGGAACAACTCGAGATCAATATTAGTGAACAAAAGTGTAAATAGGCTAAAAGGATAATTATATAAGAAATGGATGGCTCATTTAAGATACAATTTCAACAATTAGAGGCATATGCACATGCCTTGAAAACTAGCAACCCATGGACATTAGCTGAGATCGAATTATAGAAGGAAGCACTTTAAAATGGTAAAAGGGTATTCAGAAGGATATTCATTTGCTTCAATGCATTGAAAAATAGGTGGAAAGCTAGTTGCAAGCCCATTTTAAGCCTTGATGGATGCTTCCTAAAGGGTGTATACAAAGGCCAGCTGTTGAGTGTTGTAGGGCTTGATGGCGATAATCAATTGTTGCATATAGCTTGGGCCATTATGGACATGAAAAATAAAAAAAAATTAAAGATGGTTCATAGCCTGGTTACATCAAGATCATGGACTTAGAGATGGCTCACATTTGACTGTAATAAGTGATTTGCAAAAGGTATTCATAAATTTAAATTAGTAATTTCATTTTTTTTCTATTATGAACAAGTTCTATTTTGGTTATAATCAAATTGTTATTGTCTTTTGTAGGGATTAATCAATGCTATTAAGGTTTTGCTTCCTCAATTGGAGCACAGGTGGTGTGCAAGGTACATTTACTCAAATCGGAGCAAAAAATGGACAAATGGAGAACTAAAGAAGAAATTTTTTATTTGTGCTTGGAGCATATTTGAGGAAGCATTTAAAGATAATCTTCAAAAGTTGGGGGAGTTGTCACAGAAGGTAGCTGAAGGACTTATTTATTATCCACCCCAAACGTGGTGTAGAGCCTATTTTAGCTCTAGAGCAAATAATGCATGTTGACAATAATTTTACTGAGTCATTCAACTCATGGATTCTAGCTGTAAGAGAGAAGCCTATTATTAGTAAGTTGGAGGATATTAGGTTGCTTTGCATAAACAAGATTCAAAAGAACAAGAAATTAGTTGATAGATGGATCAATGAATGGACACCTTGTATGCAAATGTTTCAAGATTGGAAGGATAGCTACTATGGATGCAAAGTTGTGTTTAATAGTGTTAATGGTTATGAGATAGGGGAAGGGTAGGATAAGAATATAATGTTCTTAGATAAGGAGGTGTGCACTTATGGAGTATGGGAACTAGTAGGAATCCCATGCTCCCATGCCATATGTGCCTTTTATCACTCAAAGATTGATCCAATAACTAAGATATGTTAGTGGTATCATAAGTCACTATATTTAACAATATAAGAGTAGCCTATTCAACCAGTTCCAGGCCTAAGATTTTATAAATTAAATCAACTTCAGCCTATTAAACCTCTACCCTTACCAAAATTGGCTGGCAGACCTAGGAAACAAAGGGTTTGAGTAGCTAATGAACCCTCAAATCTTGGACAAGGAGCTAGCAAACTGTCAAAGAAAGGAACAACTTAATTATGTGGTATGCTCCATAAAAAAGGTCATGATAGAAAGACCTATAAAAATAAAGGGAATCAGGTTTGTTTGATTTATTTAGACATTGATTTCACTTGGACTTATGTATTTTATCAATTTCACAAGTTGGTTATTTCCATTTTGAAAAGCTATTTGTAATCATTAAATTAAAAAATATTTTCATCTTCTCTATTGTAGTCAACTGATACTATAACTGAACTTGCAAGTGGAAATTGTCAGGGTGTTAATGAGGTTGTTGTTGATTGAGTGATTGAAAGGGTAGATATGCCTGAAGGAGTTATTTTATATCAGGGACCTGACAAGGGGAAGCAAATAGAGGGTAGAGAGGGGCCTGACAAGGGCAAGCAACCAATATGTAGAGAGGGTGTCAGATTTGCCAGAAATGGGAGAGGTGGTCAATATGGCCATAGACTTTTGATTAATGACATGACAGGGTCTTCAGTTTTTAATGTGAGTTTGATAATTTTGATTTCCCATTTTTTTTTGTGTTGGCTATTATGTAGGGTGCAATTTTGGTGTTTTGTTATTAATTAGTGTTGGCTGTTAAGTTTGCTGTTATGTTATTAGTGTGTTGACTTTTGGTAGTTGTTGATATAATGCCAAATATTTATTTCATTTTGGGTGTTTAGCTTGGACAAGAGTCAGAGAGGGTAATTTTATTACGTGTAAGCATAAGTGAGTTAGTCTTATCTGCTAATCCATAGAACAAGTTTCCAGTCCTAAATAAGAGAGATTTAAGAAGGAAGAAGGTCACAATAGAGGTAACTACAGTTAGGAAGATCAAGTTTAGTGGAGCTGGCCTAGCTATTTCACAACCAGTTGATATCCCATACCAAGCCCTTAGTCTATAATGGCAAGGCATAAATGCAATTATAACCAGACCACCGTAAACTGAGATTGAAGAAGGCAGAGGAAAATGGCAAAAATTGGTGGTTTAGTTTTGAAGGACTAAGACTGCCTCAAATATTTTATGCTGGTGGATTAATTTCTTTTTGTATTTTTTGATGCTAATAAACAGTTTAGGAGTGCAAAAATTAAACAATTTATAAGTTGCATATATTTTGGACTACTTTTTGGCTATACAACAGATGTCCAAAATTTTGCTTATAGTTTAAAGGATCAAAATATGGACATTTTTCCTACTATCGGGAATCCTTTTTTGTTATAATACCAAATAGGTTTGTTTAACTATTGAAACTTTGTTAATTTCAAGCTAACTATTGCCAAATGAAGTTCAATATTATTAGTCATCTCTATTGCATTTTGGGACTATTTTCAAATAAGTAGATCAATATTTAATAAGGTCATATATTGACATTAACTAAAGTGCCACTTTACAATCACTAAAAAACCTTGCTTATACATAAGCTAAAAAATGATGAACATAACTAAGAAAATACACCATAAAACAACAATAATCAAAATTAATATTTTCATCTTCTTTTTATATCTCATTGATTCTTCAAGGGTTTCTTTATTTAGTCTTCTCAAGTCATGCCAAACTTTTACAATTACAATATCAACCACACTATCACTTAGTCCTCCCCTATTTCTTTTTAATGCCTTTAGTTGACTATTTTTTACTCTAAGTATTTTGTTCTCAATCTTCAAATGGTTAATGATATCCCTACTTCCACCATTAATAGCCTCGTTGTGCCACTAAAAAAAATCCATAACTATTTCCTTAACATAAAAATCGCCATTATTATGCATCACATCCCAAATTTATAGAAATAGAAATATAATCATTAAAAGAAAAGTAAATTTTCAATCCAACTTACCTTATAATTTTGACAGCCAAAAAACCTTTACCTAGGGTTATTCTCAGTCCACGATGTTCATTTAGGTGCTTTTACTTGATAATGACAGTAGATTGAAGGTTCCTCATAATCCATCTTAAAATTATTTCACTTTGACCTTGTTGATCTTGATGATGATGACATAGATAAAGCCATTGTTACTTAATATCTTCCTTTGCTTGAGATTTCTTTATTTTTTCTAAGGTTGAACTACTATTTTTTTTAATAAAAGTTCAACTGTTATTTTGATACTCCATGAACTCCATCTCATTGACCTTTAACTTTTTTATTAACAGGGAAGAAGACACAATTTAATGGCCATGTCACCAATTGATATAATAGAACTAAATACCACCTATCCAACTAGATAAAAAGAGGCTTAAATGGACTAAAAAGAGAAAACCCTAGGTTATTTGAGCCTAAAATACAGTGGGGGGGCGGGGCGGGGCTTATTTGAGCCTTCCTAAATACGTTAGGGGCAAAAATGAACCTTTGCCCTTAATTTTTATTTGTTTAATAGATGATTTTTCAATTTAGATATTTGTCTTTTACTTTTTATATTGTAAAATTTTAAATAACTTATACCTATCAAAATTTGGAATTTCTTTAGGAAAAAGCAATGAGAATGATAGTTTATTCTTCTTCTTTTTTTAAAAAAAAATTGAGTATAATGCTTGCGATTTTTTAAGTAATAATTTTTTAATTTATGATAATAAAAAAATTTACAAGAACTATATAAACATATACTAATCAATATATTAAGCACTAGTTGATAAAAAGTTATAGGATAAATTATAAAGTGTTCTTTCTCTGGGAAATGGCAATGGAGAAATCAAAAGGAAGTGGAAAATTATTATTCTATTTGATGAAATGCAAGTCTTGCCTCTAATATTTATGTTTATTTTCCATTCCACTTGAGCATTATTTCCCTAAGCCAATCCTCTTAGGTTGCAAATGATGGCCAAATTGTCACAACTCTTGGCTTGGTTACATGCTTCTATTTTGAAACATTCATTTTCCAAGGTTGTAAGGCCTTTAGTGTTCATGTAAACCCTTAAAATACATTTTCCCCAGGCTTAATGTCTTGTCCAATTGTCCAATTACAAATTTATCTTTTAAATGCTTTTAACTATTGTTATGAATTTTAGTTTACAAGCTTGCATTCATTACAGGATTTAGTTAAAATAAATTTTGGCTTTTTACCCAAATTCTACCAATTATATCTCTTAAATAGTTCATAGAGTTTTATCATGTTTTTCCCCTCACAATTTAATTTCCAAGCAAAAATTAAGTTATTGTAGCCATTGAGGCCAAAATAACCTTATCAAACCCACTTTTAGCCTGCACCTTTATTTAGGAAGGTTAGTCTTCCTTGCTTTGTGTAATAACCCAAATTTTTGGTGAATAATAATACTATTGTTATTATTATTATTTCTTATAAATATTGTTATTATTATTATTTCTTGTAATTATTATTGCTATTATCCTTATAAATATTATTCTATTATTATTGTCTTTACTATTTTATTTATTAATATCATTATTATTATTGAGATCTTGTTAATATAATTATTGTTATTATTAATATTTTATTATTATTGTCTTTGTTAGTATTATTACTATTGGTGTTATTAAATACATAAGCATATGTGTGTGTGTGTGTGTATTTGTTATTAAATATATATACTAAGTTCAAAAAAAAAAAAAACCAACTGGTCCATCACCTTTTATGTAAAGGAGGAAATGGCATTCTGCAGAGCACAATTGACGAGAGGAAAAGTGCCTTAAGTGGCAAATTTCCATTTGATACCAAATCTCTTCTTTTTCTTTCCTTTTTTTTCATTTAATAGCCAAATGAACTCCATTTGACCTCAAATCTAAGTGCTAGATTCGTCTCAACCTCTTTTACCTCACCATAATTTTTATTTTGCAAGAAAATGCTCATAAATTGCCCAAAAATTGGTTGAACAATCAACCTTCCTTTAACATTTTGGCATTTTTTCGGTAGGTTTCAGGCGATAGGGTTGCCTCTATAATGTCATTCTTATCATCAAAAGTCTATAGAGTATTAGAGTAGCGATATTAGGAAATAGACAAATAAGGACATGTCAGCCTACTTGCTTCATTTGTAAGTTAATATTTGAAATGTGTGTTGGATTTATGCATAAAGTATAAATTGATTGAATATAATTAAAAAAGAAAAATTTAATTAAAGAATTTATGTTTTAATATTGAAATATTTATACAATTGAATTATTATATTTAAGAAGATGATTCAATTTAAGAATTTATATTTCCAATATTTGAATATTGAAAAGGTTGATTTTGATATTTTAATATGTTGATTATGTTTTTATTATATTCAATATTATTTTGCCCTTATCAATTTATTATGATGATTATTGATGCTTTAATTTGGTTATTTGTTATTATGATTTTTATCATAAGGATATAGTGAAAAATTAATACTATTTTCATTCCAATTATTGTATTTCTTATGTGTCATAAATATATTTATAAATATTTTTGGAAAAAGACTAGTAGAACATGCTACTTAGTGGGCTACACTAGGACTGTGCGTGCACCAATACGTTGAATGGGTAGAATATGAATTTTGAGTTGATATGAGATTATATGATAATGGACATATGGTTAAGATGATTTGTTAAAACTCTTTAAATAAATAGGGGTTTGGCTGTTGGAGCTCAGTTGACCTTTCAGGGTCTCAGGGCTAGTCTTGCTGGTAACGTGACTGCAGGAGCTCGGTTGACCTTTCAGGGTCTTGAGGCTAGTCATACCGGTAGTGAGACTATAATATATCAGTTGAACTTCCAGGTCTTAGGCCGGTCCAATACCTAATTGGAAAAGAGAAATATTATTTGGACTCAAAAAAGCCTAATGGCCAATGAGGCAAAGTGTTTGAGGTTACAGGAACTGCCAGCAAGTATTATAATAAGTGATTGACTGCAGCTGGTAGCTTGGTGGAAGCTTAGCTCTTAGGAACTAGCAATCATGGATAAATAAAAGAGCCAAATGGCTTTTAGATCGTGGTTTAGGGTTCTACCACTAATTTTTATATAAATTATTTATCAATATTATTTTATCTTTTTATTATATTTTTTTTTAAGTAAAAGGCATTTGGATATCATATTTTGAAGAAGGTTACCAAATGAATGTTTGGTGTAATTATATATGTTCACATTTTCAAAAGATATATATATATATATATATATGGTATTTGATAAATTAATGTTTTTCTTAAAATACAAATTTTGTAATAAATATTTATAATAAATGTTTTAAATAAAGGAGGTTTTTAAATCAATATACATTTCTCTATATTGACTTACTCAGTGAGGTCTGACTCCCCTCAATTATTTTTCCTAGGATCTCAAGAGTCTACAATTAGTTCTACTTGTCTGCGCTAGATGTGTTTTTCTCCAACTACTTTATGTATGTCATGTTAATGTTTATTGGCTTATATTCGTACTCTAGACACCACAGTACTAGTTGAAAATTTGATAAATGTATTTGTATTTGATTAGTTTAAATTGAGTTTATGTATTATTATGATAATATATATGCTGAGCATATATTTTGTGTGGCTAATTTTATTATGTCGAAGATTGATCGTGTGATGGATGGTCAGAGTTATTGTTGTGTAGTATTAATGGGAGAATATTTTAGAATTATATTTCTTGATTTATAGGTTTTGGGTTTGTTCCTACTAGAGGAAACTCTGTTGGATTTTTGTTAGAATTATAGAATTTATTTAATTTTATTGTGAAATATTCTTAAGGCTTACTATGATTTCGGAAGCTTCACACTTTCTTATTCCCTAGTGTTGATCACGTGCCCTTTGGGTTCGGGTCGTGGCTCCATGGGTGTTAAATATGTGCCTTGAAATTTAGGCTCATAACATCATTTGTTTAAAGCCCAACGACATTAGTAATCTACTTGGTGGCCAAGTCAATGAAATCCTTCCTTGGAAGGATTTGAGGCTTATTTAGGAATTAAACTCTTCTTTCCTATTGAAGAGATCCTTGATTATTAGGGTTTTATGTTCCTCTATAAATAGGGCCATAGTTATATGCTATGGGTGTGCCACATTAGTGTGCTAAAAGGGCGCCAAAGGTTCCATCATTATGTTTTAGGTTTAAGCTCTTGGGTGTCTCCTTTTGATATCTTGTGAGAGACATGTTAATCTCTTTAGGGTTAAAAGATTTTTGGGTGAGCATATTTGGGTGTAATTGGGTTCAAAGGTTGAGTGTTTGATCTCCATGTTATTTTCTTATACTCTTGTTATGGTGTAGGGATAATATCAATTCTGAATGTCAATATGGGATAAGGATAGTGAAAGAGGAAAAAACCGAAGATTTTGCATAGTACTTTTGATCAAAAAATCAATATGATTTTTTTCATGATACACATACTACACACACACACACAAATACACACACACTAGCAATAACCATGTGCTTCACACATGAATTAAAATTTTTTAAAACTCATGATAGTAAATGAATAATTAAATATATACTTTGATATTATTATTATTATTATTATTTCATTAAAAATAACAAAAGTATTATTTATTTGTATAACAATAATACTACGAACTTAATAATGCAACAGTCTTTTCAATGTAATGTTGATAAAAATAGTCTAATTTTATAAGCTTGATAGAGTTAGAATATAATAATCTATTACATTATTTGTGAATTTTCTATTTAAACAATTATATAATAATATTTTAGCAATTTTAACATTAATATTTTTCATAATTTATTATTTTATAAAATTTATTAATTTTGATTTTAACTTCTTACATATTAAATTTAATTTAGTAAGACTTATAAAATTATGTTATCTAATTCGATTTATATTAGATGAAATAAAAGTATATCTAATTAAAATAGGAAAAAAAATACTTTTAACAAAATTACTACTAGCATTTGAATTAATTTAATTCGTATACTCATATGTCAATTTAATTTTTCTATTTTAATAGTATTACATTATAGTATAGTAATTTATTACAATTTTAGTAAATTTGCTATTTGAACAATTATACAAAACTTGTTGACCATTTTCATGATCAAACTCCTAATTTTGGAATTTGACAAACAATTTTTATACTAATAATTTCAATTAAGTGTGTAGGGAATTATATACCAAACATATACCAAGCATATACACTTTGGATGAATAGTGACTTTTCAGGCTGATTAAACCTCTAAGATTGAAGAAGGCTTTTGACTTATTTAGAGCTCTTAAATGAGAAAATGAGTGTCTTCACATTTGAATTAGACATCTTAATCTTTCCAAATTGTGCTTTCTTATCAAAATCCAAGTTCATTTGGGTATGCAAATCTTCAGTCGAAGTCAGCATATGCAGCTTGCATTTTAGTTTGCACAGCTCTTGGTATTTCAAAAATATTTTGAGCTAAAGATGTCCAACTGAGGTTATTCAAATTTTTATTGAAAGATTAGACAATTATCTATAACTTTTATGCAGAACTTTTTGGCTGAATCGATCATCTTCAATCCCGTTCATGAGCATCTTTCGAAGTGGTCACGAGTTGTCCTTCTATGGAGCCTTTGGAGCACATTTTTGCCAAAAATTGGTAGCAGCCCTCACGAGCTATTGGCTTGTGACCTGCTCATGAGAAAAACCCTGACAGCATTCCAATGGGAATTTTTGAATGCAATGACTATAATGTCACCCCTCATGAGCACTATTCACTTATGAGGCACTCGTGAGCAGCCCTTGAGCTGCCAAAAGTTCAAGAATTGATTCAAAATCAATTCTAAATGTTGGAGACATGATTGATACATCTAAAAACTATATTTTTAAGTGTTTGTCTATATAAACACAACTTAGAATTCAATTGAAAGGTTAAGAAAACTTGTTTATCATTCATCATTTTCTTAAACATTTAATTGAGCTCTAAAACTTTCCTTTAAACAATTCATTGTGTATAACTCTTGTGAAAGTTAGTGAGTGATTAGAATAGACATTCTTATTCTTCTATTTTTTGGGTTTAGAAAACGAGAAGTGAGACTCTATTCTAAAGGAATTGGTTTAAGTGTTTAGCCATTAAAACACTTGGGAATTTGGTTTTAGTGTGAGTCTTGAAAACACTTGTAATTTGGTTTTTGAGTGAGTCTTGAACACTCAAGTTGTAAGGTTGTAAGAGTGAGCTATAAAACTCTTGTTTATTCTCATTCTTGTTAATAAGATTGTGGGTGATTAAAAAATCCTAACTTGGGGATAAGTTAGGTGGAGACATATGATTATTTATGAATCTGAACTCGTTAAATATTTGTGTTCATCATTCTTCCTTCTCTACTCTTACTCACTTCTTGCAAATAATTCCTTTAATTTTCCATTTTTGTTCGATAGTCCTATTCACCCCTCCCCCCATCTAGGACTCTTTCAATATTTTATCTAAATAATAATTTAATTTTATGAACTTGATAGAGTTATAATATAGTAATTTATTACATTCTTTATGAATTTTCTATATAGACACTACAATCTTTCAACATTTTTAACATTAATAATTTCATTATTAATAATTGCATAAATTTTATTATTTTTGATTTTAATTATTTACTTATTAAATGTCATATGGTAAGACTTATAAAATCATTTAATCTGTAATAACCCAAAATTTTTTGTTGGTTATTATTGTTGTTGATGTTGTTGTTATTATTATTATTATTATAGTTCTTATTATTATTATTGTTATTGTCATTATTATTATTATTTTATTGTTATTATTATTGTCTTTATAATAATAATAATAATTATTATTATTATTATTACTATTATTATTATTATTATTATTATTATTATTATTATTATTATTATATAAGAAAAAAGAAGCTAATGAGGTTAGGACATATGGCAAAAGTGTCCATAAAAGGGGAAAAGAAGCTCCTGCAACGTGAAGAGAGAAGTAGGGCGTTAGGATTTTTAGGTTTTAGGTGGAAAATTTACTTTAAATACCAATACTTTTCTTTTCCTCTGTTCAACACCCAAACAATATTTGATTAACCCTAAATTCAAACCATAGACTTGTCTCATCCTCCTCTCCACTTGAGTAGCATTTTTTTTTTTTGCAAGAAATTGCTCTGAATAGTGTAGAATTTGCATTTTCCAATTGGCCAATTTACCTCATTTCTACACTATTCCAGCTCTTTTATGGTAGAATGGTTGCTTCTTTTGCATTCCTTTTATTATGAAGAGTCCATAGTTAGTAATCGTGCATCTGATCTCATCTGTTTCAATTTTCTATTAATTGTTTTGTTAATTTTGATTTATCTTTCTATTTCTTTATTTAGTGCATATTTTTGGTTGTTTGAGGTTGTAAATGTATTCTATTAATTATTAAGAGCATTTTGGTATATTGCATTTTGTTAGCTAACAATTATCCAGTGAAAAATTTTATGGGTCCCACCCAAACTCCGATGAATGAATATTACCAACCTGAGATATGTTAATAAATAGTATAAATTATTGTGATCAATTTCTATAAATGAAGTTTAGTCTAATTCTTTACAAATTTTGAGAAATAAATCTTTAAAAGGTTTCGATGGAAATTAGTTAATTTCCATTTAAATTAATTTAATCATTGGTGATAATTTTTAAGCCTCAAATTAATCATTTAAGGTGTTTCTAAGTGAATTTCCATGATTCCATCAATTTTATAATTTTTTAGAATTTTTGGGAATTATTAGGAATTTATTTGATAATTATTTTTATATATATTGTTTATAGAGTATACTGGAGCATAAATATTGGGTAAGGGGCGGACAAGGAGATGTCAGCCCCCTCGCTCCACTTGTAAGTTAATATATTGAAATGTGTGTTAGATTTGCATATATATTGGTTAATTATATTTAAAGAGCATTTTTAATTGAATAATTTATATTCTTAATATTTGAAATATCCATATTGTTGATTTGATATATTAAAGATGTTGATTTTATAAATAATTATTATTATCGACATTATTTTGCCATAATTCTTGTTAATAAAATTATTAATGTTAATGATATGTATGCATTATGGGTAAATATTAATGGGATCGGTGGTTCGGTTAAAGCTTAGCTCTCAGGAACCAATAGTGAATATTAGAATAAGATACGCATTGCGGTTGGTAGCTCGGTGGAAGCTTAGCTCTTAGGAACCAATAGTCATTGGATAAATAAATGAGCCAAATGACTTTATAGAATTCTAGTTTAGGGTTCTATCACTAATGTCCACCAAAAATATTTATTGATATATATTTTTTTTTTGTCTTTTTACCATATGCTTGTTTAAGTAATGGTATTTGAAAGTCAAGTTTTTAAGAAAGTTACCAAATAATTTTTTGGTGTGTGTGTGTGTGTGTGTATATATATATATATATATATATATATATATATATATATATATATATATATATATATATATATATATATATATATATATCCCCATATTTAAAAGACTTATTTTTGGATATATATACATATAATATTTAATAAATTAATGATTTTCTTTATATACAATTACATACCATATATTTGTAATAAATGTTTTAATAAAAAAAAGGTTTTCAAACTGATATATGTTTTTTTACATCAGCTTACTCAATGAGGTCTAACTCCCTTCAACTATTTTTCTTGGAACCTGGGAGTCTTCAGTTAGTTCACCTCCTATATGCCAAACTCATTCTTCACTAGTAGTATTATGTAGGTTAAATTAATGTTATTATTATTCACATGTAAAAAATTTGGTATTCTAGACATTGCAATAGATTTGAATATTGTTATTATTATTACTATATTTGTGTTGTGTGAAGGATTAGAGTATTGAAGTTGTGTTGGTGATTTGGTATGTATATATATTGGGAGTGTATTTGCATTTTTATAGGTTTTGGTTTTGTCTTAGTATAGGGAAAACTCTGTCGGATTTTCTTTAGAATTTTAAAGTTAGTTTTATTTTTATAATAAAGTCCTTAAGCTTACTACAGGTTTTGGAAGCCTATTGCTTTCATACTCCCTAGTATCAGTCACATGCCCTTAAGGGTTCGAGTTGTGACAAAGTTGGTATTAGAGCATGTGTTGAATTCTTATTTTATTATTTGTGAATGTTTATCATTTCTTAAAACTACATTAGTGATTAGGTTGATAATTATCACTTGTTGTCATCATTAATTCTAGAATTTTATGTATGTGTAAGCATTCTTGTTCTTTCCTAAACCTTATTTCTATGTCTTTTCAAAATGAGGTGAGCACAAAATGCTCCTACTGTAGAAGCATTAAATAGTGATGATGAGCAGTCCTTTCAGAATGAATCTCCTCCGCTCATCCCATGACGTAGCAGGAGGGGTAGGCCTAAGGCAGTGGCAGCTCAGAGATAAGACCAACATCAACAAGTTGACCAAGAAGTTATAGAGATGGATCCTATAGCCTTTGTAGCTGGAATGGCAAGAATTAATCAAGGCCTAGCTACACTTAATTAGGCTATACCATTAGTCCAGCAAAGGAACCAGGAAATGTCATATGCTAATGTTACACTCCTCTACTCTAGAATTGGCAGTCTCCTTTGATGGTTTATGAGATGCTTTGGACCTCATTAATACAATTGAGTCACGAATAAGAATAAGACATATTGACTATCAATGAATTTTAATTTTTGAGTTATCGGTACAAGCAGCTGCTCAAGACTAGTTTATGCATTCTATTCAGCCTCACATGAATAATATGTCCTGGCTTGAATTTAAAGAATGATTCTTAAGATTCTTTTTATCCACCTACAATAAGAAATTCTTACAGATGGCAGCTACTACACATTAACAAAGGGGATACGTCTGTGGAAGAGTATCCTAAAAAAATTTTTAGGCTATCTCGTCATGCTGAAGATGTAAGGAGAGATACATATAGAGCTATTAAGTTGTATGTCACAGGATTAGGGCTAGCATATATGGGCATTTGTACAGAGGACTGTACCTTGGAAAGTGTGATAGAAGAGGCTATATTACTAGAAAGAAGACATATTAAGCAAGGCACTATTCCTGATCCCTATGCAAGCAATAGTAGCAAATCAAGGGTAGCTCAAGAATTTCAGCAATTTATTGGGTTTTATGATATATAATGTAATGAAAAAAAAAATTTTACCCACAAAACCTATAACCTGGATCCATTTAATTCAACTTAGATTAATTGATAGGGTTTTTAAATACTCACTAAGATTATTTAATGGCAAGATAATTGAAAGGAAAAGAGGGGGTTCACTCTAGTGACACCCTACCTTGAGTTTTTCATGTCTTCTTTTTGAATTAAGACGTTACCAAAAGATCATGCCCTCTACAGTATCCACATGAACAAGATGATCCAAAGCAAAGCAGGTCTACTAGAACCTTTGTTATCTCACAACACATTTTTTGTCTATGTGTTTTTCTCATAAGAAGTAGTAAAGGAAGAATGACAATATCACCTAGCAAACCCTAGAGAAAGAGATGTTTATATATACATCATCTATAGGGTTTCTCTTATCAAAACAGTTTTGGTAAGATTAGAATTCTTTTTCCACTTTGATTCTAATTCTAAATTAAAATCATTTCCTATTTATTTTAGATAAATCTTACCTAAAATAAATTAGGAAATAATATATATATATATATATATATATATATATATATATATATATATTGGCCTAATAATTAACCCAAGTGTGTTTTAGGTCTTTTCTAAGTATACGACCTTATAGGCTCACACAATGTTGGCAGTGGGCCTAAAATCCCATTTTAGTCGACAAGTCATGATTAGTCTCTAGCAAGACATTATGACTATCCAAGTTGTGTGAAGATCGATAATCCATCATAACCTAATACACAATGTATACTATAATTCTTTTATCACAAGATATCCTTATTAAACATAAGGTCATCCTTATATTATTCAATCATATTATTTCTTGATTTCAACTAGACTAACACCGATAACTCTTTATCATTCTAGCTTGGCCATGCATTTCTCTTCAACCTAACTCATCGAGGGGCCCAATAAATATCTTCTCAAAATAATTGAGGGACAAATTCCATCTTAATCACTCACATTCCTTACACAAATCATTCTAAATCCAATCACAACCTATTTTACTATCTGTTTAAAGTATGGTGTAGGGATGTGGAAAAATACAGAACTTATCATGCATGAAACCATGGTGATCTTAGGTAAGAGGACTCAAATAATACTACTGTGATGAGAATTTTCTATTACAATAATCGATGTGGTATTCTTATATTGGGTCAATCTAGTACATCATTTCCCTAAATATGTTACTATAAGTTTGACTTAATATCTCATATACATAATCAGTAAAACTTAATCATCAATCAACTTCATACTAGTATTTATTCATTATTATTCCCATAATAATAATCGACTAAGGATATTTAAATTTGAATTTAAGTATCACCTAAGAGTTTTACTATTAAGTCATATACTTGATTATCTTAATAGAATTAACTAATTAAAGATATTACTAGAATTAACTAGTAATAATAAAAATTCCTCTTTATTATTAAAATAGAAATATGATAATGTCAAAGTATGGCCATTACATATTTGGCCTAGGGAATATCACTAATGCAATCTACTTTTCAAATTGGACTACATCATTCATGCAGAGAGTACTTCTCAGCAGGATAGGAGGTTTAAAGCTCATAGACCTGGTAGGCATAGTTATGTCACAAACCATAGGGGTGGCAAAGCTACTAGGTTTGGTTTTGGAGTTAGTAGCAGTAGTAATGGCTAAAGCTTTAGACATGGCAGTTTAGGATCTGGGACTAGTGCATGTCCTTCTTATGGTAGAGTGCATCAAGGACTCTGCCATTTATTAATAGGAACCTATTTTAGATGTGGGAAAATAAGACATCTTACCATAGCCTATCTTAACATTTAATATCAACCATCTTATACCCAAGGATCTTCATCTCTAATGGCTCAACCATCTTAGTAGGTGCATCAACCATATTAAGCACCTATGTATCCTTAACAAAGACTAACATAGTTTGTGGGCTAGTAAGGCCATAGTTCAAGAGGGAGATCTAGTTGTTCAGGATTTATGTAGCTACCCATTTCATAGAAAGTAGGCTATTAATAGGCCAAGGTTTTTACATTGACTCCCCAAGATGCTCAAGCATCCAAAGTAATTATAGTAGGTACTCTTCCAGTTTGTTACTTTAATGCTAAAGTCATGTTTTATCCTGGTGCATCACATTCATTTGTATCTCCTATTTTTGCTTCAAAAATGGAATAGTAACCATCCAAGTTATTAATTTCATTATATGTAGCAACTCTACTTAGTGACAAGTTGGAGACATATGTAGTCTTTCCATCTTGTTACGTATTGGTCAAAGGTAAAAAGTTGCTTACAGATTTAATTTTGTTAGATGTGATAGATTTTGATGTGATTTTGGGAATGGATTGGTTGGCTCAACACTATACTACTTTAGATTGTTAAGAGAAGGAAGTGATTTTCAAAATTCTAATTGATGTAGAGTTCTAATTCATAGGTAATAAGAGTCCAAAGGCTTAGAATCTTATATCTGCTATCACAGTTAGAAAGATGCTTAAAAGGGAATGTCAAGGTTATTTGGCTATGGTTAGAGATACAATAACGAATTAGGTGGTAGTTGAGAATGTACCAGTTGTGCATGAATTTTTAGATGTTTTTCCTAAAGAGTTACCAAGATTGCTACTAGGTAGAGAGATAGAATTCTATATTGATGTTGTACCTGGTACAGATCCTATCTCTATGCCACCTTATAGAATAGTGCCTACAAAGGTAAAGGAGCTTAGGGAGCAATTGCAAGAGTTACTAGATAAGGGTTTTATTAGACCCAACACTTCTTTTTGGGGTGCATCGATGTTATTTGTATAGAATAAGGATGGTAGTCTCTAACTTTGTATTGACTATAGACAGTTAAATAAAGTCACCATCAAGAACAAGTATCCTCTTTTAAGAATTGATGACTTGTTTGATCAACTTCAAGGAGCTTAGTTTTTTTCCAAGATTGACTTGAGGTCAAGGTATCATCAATTGAGAATTAGAAGTGGTGATATTCCTAAGATTGGATTTCAAACAAGATATGGCCATTATGAATTATTGGTGATGTCCTTTGGATTAACTAATGCTCCAACAGCTTTTATAGACTTGATGCATTAGCTGTTTAGGCCATTCTTAGATAGATCTATGATAGTGTTTATTGATGATATTATCATGACCTAAATTGGGGAGTAATGACCGGCGCTAGGGAATGGGAATTCTTATAAATCCAGAACCATTAGCAAGCCTAAAAATTAAAAACTCATGTAAACATATCATAAAATACCTCAGAATTAAAAACTTTAATTAATAAAAGGAATATCTATATCATAACGTACTAAAATATATTCATACAATTATTCAAATACAGAATCTCGATCTAATACATAATAAATACTACAACAAGATACACTACTACTACAACATTTACTAAAACATAACAAAAGTATTAGTTCAAAGTTTACATAAATTAGTTGGTAAAGAAAGGGTCTAGCGAATAGAACTAATGTAGAGGTCTGAAGCATAAGATCTTGAAAAAAAATATCTGAAAGGGATCAGACCTCACTGAGTGAGTTATTATTATATATATACATGCAACCTAAAGACATAGACACTCAAGCATCAATATAATAATATATTTATATTTATTTAATATATACATGCATTTTATACAAATACTCAAAATCTTTTTTTATAACAATAAATGAAAAAGAATTTTGGGTCGAGGATAAGAGCAAAATCCCTAAATTTTTTGCAACCTCGATCATTGTATTTCCTTAGCGAACATGCTTTCGATATCTCCAAAATATTTTGTTTATCCAACTTTTAGGAGTGAACTGGCCCTGAGTACACAAAGGTCAACCGAGGATCTATAGTTCTACTATTAGTGCTAACTATCCCCGATTACCCTACTGGTCAACTGAGGATATGCAGTCACACCCCTTTTCCCATCGTTCACCATAATCATTATTTTCTTATTTAAAATCAATCAAAGTTTAAAGCCTAATTTCTAGCGTACTATTACGCAACAGCCCTAGTGTGACCCATTAGGTGGCACATTCTACAATCATCCTCTAAAATATTGTTTCATAATTTAAAATAATGAAATTCACAATGAAATATGAATAGCTTACATTTTCACAATTTAATAATATAGATGGAAATATATATATTCAAAATACTAATAACAATTAATGAATTAAAGCATAATGAAATTCATATTTATTCAAAATATGGATGCTCGCAATATATTATCTACATGCAATGTATACATATAATAATAACTCACAGATCAAATATGCTCCTCCACCCTGGCTCGGCTAGCCCAAATAATAATAATATTATTATTATAAATAATTCCCTAGTTTATACTTCTAGAATTTCTAAAGAATGACTCAATCTAAAACACGACTCGATAAAATTCAAAACTTAGGATTGATCCGATGTCACAATCTATAAAAATTCTATCAAAATTTCGATAAAGTCTCCTCTGTAAAACGGATGTCTCTCTATTAAAAGTCGAGCCAATCCTGCACGCAAACTCACTTTAAATAATCAGAAGGCTCAACTTCTCGAGTTGGGCCCTCAAACTATATTCCAATGCCCAACTAAGAACCAACATAATCAGATAAATAAAATAATAATAAATACTAATAATTCACAAAAACTTCTAAATATCATAAAATACCATAATTCAATTTGTTTAGATAATAAAAACATCAAAGATATTTATTTACAAAATAAATAATAAAATCTCAAATATAATTAAATAATATAAATAAAACCCATTCTTCTAAATATTCAAAATTAAATAGCCTAAATTAAAAATAATTATTTAAATTGTCCAAGCCAAAAACTCATTTAAGCTTAAAAATAATAAATAAACTTATTATTTGAATAATTTTTTAGAAATTATTATTAATTAGCTAACAATAGTAAATAATTCATAAAATTATTTTAATACTACTTATTACTCAAAAATAATCCAAAACATAATAATTAACAATAATTTCAATTAAAATATAAAATTTACTAATTTATACTAATTTTTCCAAAAATCCAATTTTTACATAAACATTCAAAAATTCATAATAAATATTCTATGCATAATTTCAATAAACTTCTTGCATGAGATATGCTTAAAATAATGAGTAGAATTTATTAAAAATAAAACACATTTTCAAGCCTGGAACAATACCTGTGAACAATAACCAAGCTCGGAATAGTGCTTCAATCGCAACTATCTCAAATCGCAATTATCTCCAAAATTGAATATAAATACATTTTTGGAAAGCTTACAACTTTAATTTCAATAATCTGAAGTCAATTTAATATGAATCAAATAAGTTTAACACAAAATCAATAAATCAAAATTTTAAAACATAGAATTAATTATCCAAAATTGAGGTTGAATCCGATGTTAGTCGGATGAATTACTTTAGGGGAAACAAAGCCTACGATGAAAGCTTTCGATCAACATTGGGGTTAGCCCATGATGTTGCTAGAAACGTCACCGGTGTGCTCCAAACCAAACCAGCAACGCAAAACCGAGAAGAGGGAGAACAAAACATTGACATCAGTAGCTAAGCTACTGTCTTGCAGTGTTAGGCGATGATGAGGCGACGTCCGGCATGGAGAGATGGCGACGGTGGTGTGTTGGTGTGTGCTAGTTCTATGTCACAAAGAAGAAGAGAAAAAAAAAGGGGAAAAAAGGAAGGGGGAAGAAAAGAGAGAGAAGAGAGGGGAAGGAAAAAAAAAATTTATGTATATATATTTTTTAAATGTATAAAAGGACAAATACAAACAAAAAATAATATTTTAAATTTAAATATTTTTTTCTAATTATACTTTTATATATATATATATATATATATATATATATATATATATATATGTATGTATGTATGTATGTATGTATGTATGTATGCATGTATGTATATAGACACACACACAATATTAAAATACACTACACCAATAATTCACAAATAACAATAACAATATTAAATAACATATAACAATAAAATTAAGTTTTAAATTTTAAATTAATAATAATGCCATAATATAATAAAGTAAATAATAACACTTGAATTTAATTTAATTTCACAAAATAACCATAATATAACAAATTAATAAAATAATTATTAACATTACAAATCCTAGAAATTTAATTTAATAATTTATAAAAATTTGGGTTATAACAGATATCTTAATGTATTCCAATAGTGAAGCAGAGCATGCTATGCATTTAAGAATGGTGCTTCAGACTCTAAGAGAGCACTAATTGTATGCCAAAACCTTAAAGTGAGTTTTAGTTGGATTAAGTGACTTTAGGCCATGTGATATCCAAAGATGGCATACAACTGGACCCCAAAAAGATTAAAGCCTATATAAAATGGCCAAGACTCACAACAGTTACTGAAATAAGGAGTTTTTTGAGTTTATATGGCTATCATAAGAGATTTATGAAGGATTTCTCTAAGATAGCCACACCTATAACAAGGTTAACCCATAAGAATGCTAAATTTATGTGGATGAACAAATGTGAGGAGCATTTCTAGTTGCTTAAGGATAGGTTGACTCCAACTCTAGTGTTGACTTTACCTTTTTAGGAAATAAAGGGTATACATTATATTATGATGCTTTTCAAGTAGGACTGGGGTGTGTATTGGTGCAGAATGGAAGGATAGTTACTTATGCTTCATGACAGTTAAAGAAGCACAAGCAGAATTATCCTACTCATTATATGAAAATGGCATCAATGGTGTTTTTATTAAAGACATGGAGGCATTACTTGTATGGAGGAACTTATAAAATATACACTGATAATAAAAGTTTAAAGTATATCTTTCAATAAAGATATTTGAACTTGAGGTAGAGAAGATGGATGAAACTTTTGAAAGACTATGATTGCTTTATTTTGTACCATCCAGGTAAAGCCAATGTGGTGGCTAATGCTTTGAGCAGGAAGTTAATAAGAAGCCTTGCTCATATTAGCTCCAAGAGGATGTCTATTATTAAGGAATTGCATAAATTGATTGATTAAGGTTTACAACATAAGGCAACTGGGAAATGTTTATTGGCTCAATTTAGAGTACGATCAGTGTACTTAGATAGAGTTAAGGCAGCTCAAAGAAGGGATCTATAATTCCAAAAGATAATGTCAGAAGTTCAACAAAGTCAATATAAAGAATTTGTAATTGACAATAAGGGCATTTTGCATTTGCGCACTAGGTTATATGTGATAGATTAAAATGAGCTAAGAAAGGAGATTATGGAAGAAGCTCACTATTCTACTTATAGTGTTTATCCAGGTTCTACTAAAATGTATCATAATTTAAAGGATACATCTAGGTGGAATGGAATGAAAAAAGATATTATTGAGTTTGTATCCAAATATCTTACTTATTAATAGTGAAATTAAAACATCAGAGGCACTCTGTATTATTGCAACAGTTGCCTATTCCATACTGGAAGTGGTATATGATTGCTATATATTTCGTGGCTGGATTACCTCATACAATTGGAGGTTATAATGCTATTTAGGTGATAATTGATGGGCTAACTAAGTTAGCTCACTTTTTGCTAATTAAAAAGACAAACTCTATTAACAAGTTAGTAAGGTTATACATTAATCGAATTGTTTACCTCCATAAGGTACCAGAAAGTATAGTATCTGATAGAGTAGTTGCTTTTACTTCAATCTTTTAGCAAGAGTTGCAAAAGGCTTTGGGTACGAGACTTGACTTCAATATGGCATTTCATCCTCAAAAGGATGGTCAATTAGAAAGAGCCATTCAAAGATTAGAAGATATGCTAAGAATGTATATGTCAATGGGATTTGCACTCTTGCCTTTGATTGAATTTGCATATAACAACAGTTATTATGCAAGTATTAGAATGGCTTCATATAAAGCATTATATGGAAGGAAGTGTAGATCACCTATGTGTTGGGAAGTTGAAAAGAGGCAAATGACAAGCTCAAAAATGGTGCAAGTAACTTTCGAGAAATTCCTCTCATCCAATAAAGGTTGAAGATAACTTTTAATCAACAGAAAAGCTATGCTAATCTAAAAAAAAGATGTATCATTTTATGTTCGAGATATGGTGTTTCTTAAGGTGTCTCCATTAAAGGGAATAATGAGATTTGGTAAGAAAGGCAAGCTAGCTCCAAGGTATATTGGACCTATTGAGATTTGCTAAAGAGTTAGCGATGTGACCTATAGACTGATGTTGCCACCAGAGTTGTTTCAGATTCATCTAGTTTCCCATGTTTCCATGTTAAGGAAGTATGTCTCCAATCCTTCTCACATTCTTCAACCACATAGTGGAGCTTAGTGAGGATTTTTCATATGAAGAGTATCCCGTGGTGATTGTGGATCAACAAGTTCATTAGCTTTGCACTAAAGAGATTCCTATAGTAAAAGTGTTGTGGAGTAACCACACTATAGAAGACTACATTTAGGATACAAAGAAGGATATATAGAGTCGATACCCCTATCTATTTCAATATTAATGTAAATTTGAAGATGAATTTTCTTAAGGGAGAAGGAATGTAATAACTTGAATTTTTTTATTTTTTATACTAATTATTATTATTATTATTATTATTATTATTATTATTATTATTATATAATAAAAAAGAAGCTAATTAGGTCAGGACACATGGCAAAAGTATCCATAAGAAAGGAAAAAATGCTTATGCAATGAGAAGCAGGGTGTCGAGAGTTTTGGGTTTTAAGTGGAAAATTTTCTTTTAATATCAATTATAGATGGTGGGGTTTAGCACATGTCCAAGATTTTAGCAACCACAATACTATTTGAGCTCAGGGCTCTAGAGAACACACTAACCACTGTCATAAAGACATGGCGTGGAGATGAGGAGTTGTCACCCAGGGAAATAACTAAGACAAATTAAAAAAGTGGAACTAAATTCCCTAAAAGAAAGCTAACACCACAACTAGGAGATTCTGGTCTGGAATACCAACTTCTTTCAGTCTTGTATTCATTTAGAATTACTTTATGAATTACTAAATTATCCTCTGTTTACATACAATTTCATATAAACCCTTATTCTAGCAATTAACTCCAAGGAAAACCAATCATGATAATACAAGTAAATAATGCATTCATATAATCCCTAAGTTAATCTAATGTATATGGATTTTAATTAAATAAGCTAAATCTACATGTTTTAATTAATGGGCTTAAAAGACTAATTCCTTTTAATTTTAATTAAATGAATTTAAGTCTATTTGTTTTAATTCTAAAAGTGGGCCTAAATCTATAAATTATAGAGGTATTTAAATTAGTGGGCCTAATCCTAAATATTTTAATTCTAAAATGATTTTAAATCTACAAATTATGAAAAGGCTTAAATTAAGTGGGCTAAGTGTAATTAAATTAAGTGGGCTTATGTCCAATATACTAAATGGGCCTAAGTTATCTCTAACATAAAAATCAAATTAATTATGGGCCTAAAATGCATTTTAATTAATTAAACCTAAAAACCTAAATTTATTTAAGTGGATTAAAATCTAATATGGGTTTAAGGCCCAAAACACATAAAAATAAACAAACAAGCACAAAAACAAAATAAAAATAAACAAGCCGAAAAATAAATATAACATGCCAAAATAAATAAATAAAAGACCAAACAAATAATTAAATTAATCTCTCCTGAAAAAACCCTAATTTTTATTAACATGCAACCTAAATTAATCTACTTCCTCCATTAATTTTAATTAATTACCCAATTAAAACACTAATTTTACTAACTAATTAATTAACATAGACATGCAATCACACATATAATTCCATTATTCCTACCATTAGGACTATTACAATAATCTATAGAAAATAATAAAAATAATTAATATAGCCTTAAAAATAAATAAGTAAAATAAAGCAATAAAAAAATAAAAACCCTAGAAGTTATATTTCTACAAGATCTTATCCATGGCATTTCATGGTCCTCTTATGGATTTGATTCCTCAAATATAATCATCATGTGTTTTCCTCCATAATCACCATAAAAAGGAATAAAAATTATGGTTAGTGAATAAGTAATAATAATAACTCAAATAATAGAATAATCAATAAAATAAAAAATAAATAAATAAATAAAATAGAATACGAAGAAGATGATGATGCTTATGAGTGATGGGATGCTCCTCAGATTTGTAAAATCACCATTCTTAATAGGTCTTCAAATATTATTCTTCAAAAATTCTTCAAAGATCTTTGTTAATAAATCAAACAAAAAGAATTTGTAGAGAATAATATTTGTCCTCTCTTTTTTCTGCCATTTCGTTCTTTTTCTTTTTGTCTCCCCTTTTCTCTCCTCTTAGAGCCAAAACCCTCATACTTATATAGGGATACATCTTGAAATCCTAGTTATAAATTGATTCCTAAAAGACTTCTATTTCTTTAAAAACATTATCAAAATAATTTTAAGAGAATTGCACACCAATTAGGACTCAATTTATTTAGAAATTTTGAGATTTATCCTGAAAATTTAAGAATTTATGGAATAAGTCTAATTCTAATCGGGATTACCTAATTCCAATCGGGATTACCTAATTCCGATTGGAATTATGTAATTTCAATCACTTTTAATTATAAACCCTTAATTCCGATCAAATATTTTTTTACTTTTAATTACAGAAATGTCCTTGAAAGAATATAAGTTTTGCAATTAGATCCCTAAAAAGCATTGCGATTTAGTCCATGAAAACCTTAAATCCTTTCTTGAAAAAAATGCAATTAGATCCTTGAAGTTTGAAAGTTCAAATATTGAAGACCTATTTATGACATTTTCATCATTGGAGTCTTATGTTACATCTATAACTCATCATTCCGAAATTGGGTGCCTACACCAATACTTTTCTTTTCCTTTGTTCAACACTTAAATGATCTTTGATTAACCCCATATTCGAACCATTGACTTGTCTCATCCTCCCCTTCATTATGATAGTGTTCATTTTGTAAGAAGTGGCTCTGAATAGCGCCAAATTTGCATTTTCTAGTTAGTCATTCTACCTTATTTTTGCACTATTTTAGCTATTTTCTAGCAAAATGGTTGCTTCCTTTGCATTCCTCTTATTACCAGAGTTCGTAACTGTAAACCATGCATCTAATCTCATCTGTTTTGATTTTCTATTAATATTTATGGTAATTTCAGTTTATCTTTTTATTTCTTTATTTAGTTCATATTTTAGGTTGTTTTGAGGCTTTAAATGTATTCTACTAATTATTAAGAACATTTTAGTATATTTGGTTTTGTTAGGTGACACTTTTTCAATGAAAAATTAGGTGGGTCCCACCTGAACTTAGGGGAATGAACAGTACCAACCTGAAAATACATATGAAATCATTTTTAATAAATAGTATAAATTATTGTGATCAATTTTTATAAATGGAGTTCAGTATAATTCTTTATAGATTTTGAGAAATAAATCTTGGAATGGTTGTGGATGAAATTAGTTAATTTCCATTTAAATTAGTTTAATCATCAAAGATAATTTTTAACCCTCAAATTAATCATTTAGGGTGTTCTTAAGTGAATTTTCATGGTTCCATCATTTTTATGAATTTTTAGAATTTTTAGAATTTTTAGGAGTTATTAGTAATTTATTTGAAAATTATTTATATATATATTGTTTATAGAGTATACTGAAGCGGAAACATAAGGTAATAGGTGCATAAGGAAATATTAGCCTGTTCGCTTCACTTGTAAGTTAATATATTAAAATGTGTGTTAGGTTTGCATTTAAAGTATAGTTTGGTTAATTATATTTAAAGGGTATGTTTAATTAAAGAATTTATATTCTTAATAATTCAAATATCAACTGTTGTGTTGATATATAAAAGATGTTGATTTTATCAATATTGTTGATTTGATATATTAAAGATGTTGATTTTATAAATGATTATTATTATCGATGTTAGTTTTCCATAATTTTTATTAATAAATTATTAATGTTAATGATATGTATGGATTATGGGTAAATATTACTAGGACTAGTGACTTGATTGAAACTTAGCTCTCAGAATGAACAAAAAATATTTAAATTTTTACAAACTAATAAAAATTAATTTATAATTAAATATTTTATTACTAAATGTTACATATACTAAAATGCAATACATTAAAAAAGATATTTATCGGTCCACTCGTAATTACTACAATTCTTCCAATCAAAAAATGAAATTTAAGTCAAGAAAGGCAGTTGCATTTCATCAAATAGAACAATAACTTTCCACTTCCTATTGATTTCTCCATTGCCACTTCCAAGAAAATGTAGAGAAAGAAAACTTTATAATTTCTCCAATAACGTTTCAACAACTAGCAGCTAACATATTGATCAGTATATGTTTATATAGTGTTTGTAATTTTTTTTTATTTTCACAAATTAGAAAAATTATTAATTAAAAAACCTGGGAAACTCTACCAAATCTTCCTTAGAATTTTTAATTTTATTTTATTTTTGTAATAAATTCCTTAGGCTTATTACATGGTTTGGAAATTTATTGTTTTTCCATTCCCTACTGCCGATCACGTTTCCTTAGGGGTTCGAGTTGTGACAAAGTTTATATCAAAGCAATAGTTCATTTGATTGTTAGTGTCTATCTTTTCTTAAGCTACTGTGGTGATTAGGTTGATAATTTTCACTTGTTATCATCGTTATTTCTAGAATTTTGTATATGTGTTAACATTCTTGTTATGTCTTAAATCTTGTTTCTATGTCTTTTTAGAATGAGGTGAACATAAAATGCTCCTACTGCATATGCAACATATAATGAGGATGAGCAATCATTTTAAGATGTAGTTCCTCCCTTGCCCCATGGCGTAGAGTGAAGGGTAGGCTTAATGCAGTGGCAGCTAAGAGATAAGAGCAACAAAGCAAGTTGAATAAGAAGTTCTAGAGATGGATCCTGAAGCCTATACAACTAGAATGGCAGGAATTAATCAAGGCCTAGTCCAACAAATGCTCCAGCAAATGAACTAAAAATGTCATATGTTGATGTTACTCTCCTCTGCTCTAGAATTAATAGAGTCTCCTTTGATTGTACAGAAGATGTTGTAGACTTCATTAACACAATTGAGTCACAAACAAGAATGGGGCATATTGACTATCAAAGAATTTTGATTATTGAGCTGTTAGTTCAAGCAGCTACAAAAAGATTGGTTTATGCAATCTATTCAGCCTTACATGAATAATATTTTCTAGCTTGAATTTAAAGAACGGTTCTTAAGGTTCTTTTGTGCACCTATAATAAGAGATGCTTACAGATGGCAGCTACTACATATTAGTAGAGGGGTCAGGTCTGTGGAAGATTATACTAGAGAATTTTTAAGACTATCTCATCATGCTGAAGATATAAGGAGAGACGTATACAAAGTCGTTAAGTTGTATGTCACTCGATTTAGGCCAGCTTCTATGGGCATTCGCATTGATAAAAGAGGCTAGATTAAAGAAGACATATCAAGCAAGGCACTATTTTTAATCGTTATATGAATAGTAGCATTAGATTTAGGGTAGCTCAGGGATTTTAGCAGTCTACTTTTTAGATTGGTAGTACAATAATTCAAATAAAGGTTACTTCTCAGTAGGCAAAGAGATCTAAAGCTCACAGACCTAGCAAGCATAGTTATATCCCTAACTGTAGGAGTGGCAAAGCTATTAAGTTTGGTTCTAAAGTTAGTAGCAGTAGCAGTGACTAGAGCTCCAGACATAGCAGTTTAGGATTTGGGGCTAATTCATGTCCTATTTATGATAGACTACATCAGGGACCATGCCATTTGTTGATATGAGCTTGCTTTAAATATGGGAAGATAGAACATCTTGTTAGAGCTTGTCCTAACATTGGATGTCACACCTTGTCTCACATAGCCCGAGATGGACATTTAAAACCAATCACCAAATAAATTGCTCAGTTTAATTAATTATTATTATAATATCATTATATTTGCAAGAGGATTCAAAATTAATCTGTTATAAAAGTTTATTATTGTACATAAGTTACATTTAGAGAATTAGAACTTTTAAAGTATTACGTGTTTTTAAATAGTAAAATACATATTTATGAATACTAAAATACTATTTATAAATAGTAAATATGTACAAAATAATTGGATAATATAAAAATTACATTCTTAAAAATGGCTTAGCCACTAATGTTTTACGACACTTCTACAACAATCTTAAGAAATAAATGAACAAGGCTACTCTAACGAGGATGTTGGCTAACTTTATTCTAAAACTTCTATTCACACTCACTTAACTTTGTATACTAACTATCAAGCCCTGGTATCTAAAAATATTTATAAACAAAGTAAAATGAGTAAAAAAATACTCAATGAATAGATATATCAAACATAAAAAAATTTGGTTAAACCAAACACATTTAACTTCTCAAATGATAATAATAACATATTTGAATTCATATTATAATCCACTTAAAACATCAAATCCTTTCTCACTTTCAAACTTGTACAAAGCATACCCAAGTAAAACACATGCCATTTTTAACATCAATACAATATTTCACATGTATTAACCATCCCTATATTAGGCATCATAACCTGACCATAACATATAGGCCATCATAAACTCACTCTCTAGGCATACTTAAAGACTAACCCTTCAACTACATTAGCACAAAATGGCCCTTCTTCCTTCACGAACCTATAATCAAGTACCCTATTGCTTATTATGCAATAATAACCATCACAATCCTAAATGTGCATATCATGCCTCAAAACATTCTCACATCTCACATAGGGTGGTAATACACAAAACCAAATACCATTTTTATTAAATAATTAATCAAAACAATTCCATCACATTTATAATTCAATAGAGTATTTAAAATCAAACCACTTCTCATCATAATTCAAAGGAATTAAATCAAGATGATTATAATCTCATTTAAATAATTGAGTATGAAAAATAATCTTAAATCACATTTCCAAAACAAGCTTATAGTAATAACATATTTAACATGTAAATTGAAATCTTAAAAGCTTGAAATTATAACATGTAATTCAAATATCAATAAGGCTGCATTGAAACCATTCTAAAATATCAATTCAAGTTCATAAAACAACATTTAAATTATCAATTTATTAGTATTACAAAAAGATTTAAAGGGCTTGAACATCAAATCACCAAAATATCCTATAAACATATAAAATTGGTTCACCAAATTCACTTACCTTGCACTTCCCTTGCCTTTTCCAGCACCTAACATGTACACTTTCATTTATAAATCATCAATATAATAATCCCATATACTACATTAACCATGCAGCCCCTAAATGATAGGCATAAAATGCAATTAAGCTCAATTCTACAAATTAGCTTCATGGACTCTAAAATAGATATTTTTAAGCCTAAATTAGAAAAATTGCTTTAACTTATAAAAAATGAATTTTAACCTCAAAGTTTAACCAACTTAGGTATTTATGTCTAGTACCTTTAATAAAAATTTCACTTCCATTCAATAAACACAAGTAAAATTATAAAGGTTGTATTACAAGCAGCTCAATCACTTAAACATATTGAGCAATAAAAAGTATAGGTATGTTAGATCACTATTAAAACATAATTAGATCTTCATAAAAAATATAAAGTTTTAGAGAACTCTCTCAAGTTTTCTTAAAATCAAACTTAACTCAATTTCAAGTTTCTCAGCTTAAGATATACTAAAAGAATCTAGACTAGTTTTAACTCATGAACTATGCAAACCTAGTTCACATAATCAAAATGGTTGCTTTTAGAGCTGACTTTGAAAAATTTCTGAGACTTATAGAAAATGAATTTTGAGTTGAAATTAAAATCTATCTTATATTGTATGTATAAAATATGTTATAAAAATTTCACACCAATTGGACACCCACATACAGAGTTATATATAACGAATTATAACCAGCTTAAAGAAACTGATAAAATGAGCAATAAATTGTTTTCTCTTATTACCCTAACATAGAGACTGAATTAGATCAAGCTCATAGAGGATAAATTTTAGATAATTCTTCAAAGGTTCCAGATCATCATATAACACTTAATTTAGAGCTCTCTATATCAGGATATGATCAAATTATAGAGACTGATAAACCAAACTTTAGGAACCCAAAATCTACAACTTAAGAACCCTAAATTAAATCAACTAAAACACTACAATTACTTGCCAAATCAATCACCAAAGTCTTCTAGGATGAAGATTATAACCTTAATTGTACTTTAGATCTTTAATTTTGCTTAGAAATCAACTTCTATATGAGGAAATGAATCAACCTCTTTCCTCTTTTTCTTTTTTTTTTCTTTTCTTTTCTTTTCTTTCTTCCTTTCTTCCTTTCTTTCTATATATGGCAGCTATTAAAAATCATAATGGAAGAAGAAGATATACCCAAAAAATAATTAAATAATATGTAAAATACTCCTTTTGGTCCTTAATGAAATGCCTAAGTTACCTAGAAATCATCAAACTTCCAAATGTTTCCATATAGGCTAATCATTGTTTCAATTTGAGTCCTTATTTTTGCTAACATTAAAGTTCTTGTCCTTCACTTCAATTTAACCTCATATCCTTATTATTCTCAATATTTTATTTATTTTGAGTGCCATTAAAGTTTAGAAATTCTCACTTTTTAATTGAGTATAAGTCATGGCTTAACTCGAAACTCTAGCTTAACTGTATATACTAGCTTATACTTAAATTTAATCAATATATATGTAAATGCAACATATAATGAATGCAAGGAAGAAAGGAAATTTTTTTACTTTAAACCATGTGATATGTCCAACATTAACTATATAATACATCAATGTTCTCAACCGATAAAATATTAAATCATTAACTATTATTTTCAAAATTTCTATTTTCTTCAAAGTGGAATACCTTCAAAACATCATATAGACTTTCAAAATGACATTTTAGAATATCACTTTTAACTCGATCTTATTCTTTGTTTTTTTTTTATTAAATCATGTTTCCACTCCTATATTATAAAAGAAAATTTTACTATACCACTAAACATATATAATTCCATCCACTAATAAATGTGAAGTTTCAAGTAGGACGCAGTATTGCCTTCATGGTTTATCAACTATATATTCATTACTAGCATTAAATTCTCAATCATAATATCTGCAAGGATTATAATCAATCTTTAAATATTACTTTTGTTCTTAAATTTATACTCTTATAAATCATTTCTACCAACACTTTATCTTTCATCACAATTCATTCATGTATCTAAGAATGTAATAAATTAAATGTTACACCATTGAATAAAATTTTCACTCATTTCTCTTTTACTTTCCTTAAATTTTACCTTCCTATGAAATTCATTTATTTTCTTATACATTTCTTTTATAACAATTTTTTTAAATAATAATTCCTCCCTTAGGATGACTAACACCCTTTAAACTACATTATCGTTCTATAAGATCGATTAGTTAAACCCTCCATTCAACCTTATAAAAATATACCTTTACTTTCCTTGAGCTAAACAACTCTAACTATATATTTGAATCTCAAATTTAATTTCATATTCAACATGCATATATGTGTCTTATAATCTATTAATTTTATACTTACTACTACATAACAATCCTTTTTACCTTTTAGTACCAATAAGTAACATTAACTCATCTTTGTTCATCATCTTATTAACATTTGATTACACCATGTGATAAGTTCAAGCTTCCTAGTATGCTTCATTTCCTATCCACCTTCCATACATCCATTTTTCTCTTAATGAAATACACACTCTATTAATATATAGACCTATATATAATTCCCATAAATGATATTTGGATAAACTACTTCTAGTTTGACAACATTCTTTATCATAGCTTAACTCTGTCCTTAAATGAAATAAATTAACATAGTGCCTTATTAAATAAAAATTCAACTCACTACAAGTAAGAAGTTCTTATATTTCCATTGCTGTCCATAAAATTTATCAGCTATAACCATATTATTTATCATCAATTTCTCAAATATTATTCTATTTATAAATACTTTTCTTATTTCATAAACTATATTTCTATAAGTTATTCCTACTAGCACTTCAACCCTCACTGTAAATCATCCATCTATGCAAGATAGAATAAATCAAATTCAAATCTTTTAAATACAAATTCCATCTCTAACATGATCATCACTCCATAGACTCATTATTAATCCTAAATTTTAAACCATAATCATATTAAGATCTCATATCCTTATCACCAAATTATCTAAGATAACCACTCTTTATAGTGTTCTTTCATTCTCATTCTACAAATACCTTAGAATCAATCAAACTTAAGGTTTGATATAAGGGTGCCATTCAATATTGTGCATTTGAATATAGTGTTACCCTTGATATAATTTCTATCTCAAAGTTAATCTATCGATATGAAGGTAAACCCGGTAAATCTTCTAGAAATACATTTGCAAATTCCTTCACTAATAAAACATCCATTACTCCTAGACCAGCTTTAGATACATATACCATAATAGCCAAATAAACTCTACATCCCTTTTTTAATCAAATGGAAATTAGTGGTAGCCAAAACCAAAATGCAATTCACCTTAACATCTTATAGAATACACATTGTCAATCAAACTATAACTCATCCATCACATGTTCACACCCATATCAATCACGCAATTTCACATAAGAATTCAATCAATTCTTATACTTACCTTTTAGTTGTCAATCACTCTACAAATAACTTGTATTTCCTTCTCGAGCTTTACCAACACTTTAAAATCCTAAAATATGACATATATTTGATCAAGAATATACCTACAAATGATTTTTTATGCTTAGTATATAATTAGGATATGTTCTATATATGTAAGCCTAACATTTATGCATATTTCTTTCTTATTGGATAGCTTGACCTTGCTTGACTTGAGAGTGAATAACTCTCACCACACAATTCCAAATTATTTGATTTTTTTACAACACTAGACACACATGGTTATACAATATCCAAAAATTAACACAATATAAGTTTTTTACAATTAATGGTAAAATTTTGAATATAGACATGTGTTCTAAACAAAAATAGCTTGAGCAAGTCACTTTTAGTTTTGACTTTCTTAAGTTATACAAGTCCAATTGCAAAACCCTATTTCAAGCACTTTATTAACACATAAATTAATAGCTTTTATGTTTTATACTTCATTTAATTTAGACTCTAAGGCCCTCATATTATTTAGGAAAGATAGAACTACCTGTAGACATAGCAAGTAGAACCAACCCCACTCCTATAGACAAGTTCTTTTTACACATAAATTATTTAATCAAACTACATTATAGGGTTTTAGATAATATATAAAGGAACCTATCTTATGTTTAATAATTTGCCTAATTTAGCTTCCAAGGTTCTCATATTTGTTAGGCAAAAGAAAGCTCTCTGTAGCATATACAATCTAAACCAGTCCCAATCAAAAAGGAATTTCTCATCACACATATCAAATGTCATACTTCACCTTTATAAGAATGTAGATAAAACATAAATCTACAAGTTTCATGTTTTGTATTTCTTTTAATTCCTATTTTATGGCCACAAAAATATGGGTGCAAATATTTTTGTTCTAAAAGAATTCAAAAGCTATATAATCATTTTCACACCATCACTACAAAATTTCAAATATAATTTACAAGGAAAATAATTAATTTACCAAATTAGGAGCTCAAATCATCAAGATTTAAGTTTATGAGTTTGAAAGAAAAAGAAAGGACTTTTTTTATGGCAAGATAACTATGCCTTATGGTTGAGAAGAAGTAGAGCTTTTTTTTTTTTTAGTTTCCTACAAGACAAAGACAATCCCATAAATATATACTATCATATATTTTATTATTATTATTTTATTCTTATTATTATATTTTAATCAACTATCAACCCAAAAGTTTAAATCAATCTATGTAAACAAGTCAACTAGATTTAATTCCCTAAATATTTATTTATTGACTAAATGTTCAATTTTATAATACCCCAAATACATCTTATATTACATATACTCAAATATTCCATTGAAATGCACTTTGGCAAATAAAAAACAAATGAAAGTATGTAAAATACACATAGTCAAATGGAATGATTTGAGATGCATATGTTCAAGTGAATTATATGCATTACTGGTGGTGATTCCTAAGCTAGTAGTGTTGGTGCATTTGTATGATCAACCCTATGCACATACTTAGACTCAGATTCACTTAGGTCAACAGGATCTTCAGTCGGACCCTCCCTAATCATCCCATTCAAAATAAAAACACTTAGTCTTAATTATTAACATGTACATGCATTTACATTTTTTATCCCAAGGGATTCTAAAGTATGCTCTAATACCAAAATTGTTACACCTCATCTCATATAGCCCGAGATGGACATTTAAAACCAATCACCAAACAAATTGCTCAATTTTTATTATAATATCATTATATTTGCAAAAGGATTGAAAATTAATCTTTTATAAAAGTTTAGCATTGTACATGCATTACATTTATAGAATAAAAACTTTTAAAGTATTATGTATTTTTTAATAGTAAAATACATATTTATGAATAGTGAAATACTATTTATGAATAGTGAAATACATATGAAATAAATGGATAATATAAAAATTTATTTTTTAAATATAGCTTAGCAGCCAATGTTTTACAACACTTATACAATAATCTTAAGAAATAAAGGAACAAGGCTACTCTAATGAGGATGTTGACCAACCTTATTCTAAAACTTCTGTTCATACTCGCTTAACTCTGTCCACCAACTATCAAGCCCTGCTATATGAAAATTTTATAAAATAAAGTAAAATGAGTATAAAAATACTCAATGAATAGGTATATCAAGCAGAAAATAATTTTGTTAAATTAAACATATTTAACTTTTCAAATGATAATAATAGCATATTTGAATTCATATTATAATCCACTAAAACATCAATACTTTCTCACTTTCAAACTTGTGCAAAGCATAGCCAAGTAAAACACATGCCTTTTTAAACATCAATACAATATTCCACATGTATTAACCATCCCTAAAGTAAGCATCATGACCTTAACATAACATAAAGGCCATCATAAACTCACTCTTTAGGCACTCTTAAAGGATAAACCTTTGACTACATTAGCACAGAATGACGGTTCTTCCTTTACTGTCCTACAATCAAGTGCCCTGTTATTTATTATGCAATAAAAACCATCACAATCTTAAATGTGCATATCATGCCTCTGCACATTCTAACATCTCACATAGGGTAGTAATACATAAAACCAAATACCATTTTCATCAAATAATTAATCAAAACAATTCCATCACATTTATAATTCAATAGAGTATTCAAAATCTGGAACCTAAAGACTGAACTAGATGCTCAAAGAGGACAAATTTTAGATAATTCTTCAAAGGTTCCAAATCATCAAATAATAATTTAATTTTGAGCTCTTTATATTGAGATATGATCGAATTACTTAGACTAATAAACCAGACTTTAAGAAGCTAAAATTTACAACTTAAGAACCTTAAATTAAATCAACTAAAACACTAAAATTACTTATCAAATCAATCAATAAGTCTTCTAGGTTGAAGATTATAGCCTTAATTGTACTTTAGATCTTCAATTTTGCTTGAAAAATCAACTTCTGTAAGAGGAAATAAATTATCCCTCTTTCCCCTTTTTCTTTTCTTATCTTTTCTTTGTTTCTTTCTTTCTTTCTATCTATGGCAGCTCTTAAAAATCATGATGGAAGAAGAAGATATACCTAAAAAAATAATAAATAATATGTAAAATACTATTTTTGGTCCTTAATGAAATTCTTAAGTAACCTATAAATCCTCAAACTTTCTAATGTTTCAAATCTAGGCCAATCATTATTTTAATTTGAGTCCTCATCTTTTTCTAACATTAAAGTTCTTATCCTTTACTTCAATTTTATCTCATATCCTGATTATTCTCAATATTTTTTTTATTTTGAGTGTCACTAAAATTCAAAAATTCTTGCTCTATAGTCAAGTATAAGTCATGGCTCAACTCAAAATACTAGCTTAATTATATATACTAGTGTAAGCACCCAATTTCGGGATGCAATTGTGCACAATTACGATGTAAGCTCCTATGATGAAATTTATTCAAAAATTGAACTTGGTTGTCGATTTTATGGACTTTAGGGACTAAAGTGTAATATTTTTTTAGGATTTGATTGCAAATAAGTCAATTTTTCAGGGGTCTTTTGGTAATTAAAAGTTCAAATAAAAAAATTAGGATCGGCATTGGTGTAATGCCGACTCGTACAATCTCATTTTTTTTTATTTTTCACGTATTTTTATCATTTTTTTCAGCATTTTGATTGGTTCAAAAATCAATTTTATCTTTATTATTATCTGATAAGATTTTAAATGCGTAAATAGTTTTCAAAAATCAAAATTCTTATCAGGTTGTTTTTTAAGAGATGAGCGTTCCTACAAACTGGGAAAGTCAGTACGCACAGGCTCTGGTTTAAAAAGAAAAGAGTCTGCGTGCATGGGAGGACTTTTTTTTTATTGAGAAGAGACTCCCAGAGAGACACAGAGACACACACTGAGAAAAAAAAAAGAGACTGCAAGCATAAAAAACCCTAATTTTGGATACTGAAGTTTTCGAAAGCAATCAAATCCTAGTCCAGAATCAACAATACTTCAATTTCAATGGTGATAATTCAATTTTAGGGGCTCAAAAAAGGGCATTTGCACATCATCTAAATCTTCATTATTATTTTCTATTTCATTTTTCACTCTTGTCTATTATTTTCTGTTTATGATTTTTCTTTTATTTTTGTTATTGTTTTGATTATTTGATTTCATTGCTAATCTGCTTTTTTTTTTATGTCTGTATGTGGATTGAGGAGGATACCACCTATGTTTAACTGAACAGAAGATCCATGGAATGCCATGGATGAACTTGTACTATTTTTTAATAGTTCTTAGGATTTTAATCTTTATTTTGCATTTATGTGTTCTGTGTAGTTATTTTAATTCATGGTGTATAATTTTTAAAATTTTTTACGTAGTTTGTAATAGCCCCAGTAGTGGGAATAGTAAAAGATTTAATTTTCTACACTTTAAAATTAATTAGTAAAACTAGGTTAATTGGGTAAAATTAATTAAAATTAATGGTGGCTTTAGTTAATTAGGGTTTATATGTAATTAAATTAGGTTTTTTTAGAAATCATATGTGAATGTATTTTGATTTGATTTTGTGATGTTTTTTTTATGTTTTTGGGCCCCAAGCCCACGTTTATGTCTAATCCATTTAAATAAATAAGCTTAAAAATGGTTTAAGAATTTAAATAATTAAAATCAATTTAAGCCCATTAGGATAATTAGATTTTAGGCCCACTTAGCTAATTAAAATTTGTTTAGACTTAGCTCAGCCCACTTAATTTCATTTCTTTTAAAATAGATAGACCTAGGCCCATATTTCAGTTAAAATAAAACCAAGTTAGACTTAGGCTTATTAATTTAATTTTCCTTTAAAATTGAATAGACTTAAGCCCATTCTTTAGATAAATTAAAATAAATAGACCTAGGCTCACTAATTAATAAAAAAGTAGGCCCACCTTTAGTTGATTTCTCACTTGTAAATAAAATGTAAATCTAGCTAACCTTTTAATAAAATTAACATAGTTTAGATTTAGGGACAACATGATCTTGAGTGCATTTTTTATGTGTAATTTTATTGACTAGATGCCTAGGGTTAGATGGATGTCAAATAGGGTTTAATAAAATTGCATGTAATTAGAGGATGAAATAATCATTTATAAAATTATTCTAAAAGAACACGAGACTAAGATAAGTTAGTATTCCATATCCAAAATCTCCTGGTTGTGGTGCTAGCTTTCTTTTAGAGAATCAAGTACCACCTTTTCGATTTGTCCCAGCTATTACCCTGGGTGGTGACTCCTCATCTCCATACCATGTCTTTGTGACAATGGTTAGTGTGTTCTCTAAGGCCCTGGGCCTAAACAGTGTCGTGGTTGCTAAAATCTACTTAAATTTTATCAATATATATATATATATACACACACACACACATACACATATATACAAATGCAATATATAATGAATGCAAATGTACTTAGAATTATGGTATGAGTGTGACAGGATATCAGCCATCTTATCTTCATCTTCAGTGGCTCAGCCATTTTAGTAGGTGCATCAGCCATATCAAGCACCTATGTATCCTCAGTAGAGACTAACACAGTTTATGGGTGAGCAAGGCCATGGTTTAGGAGAGAGATCTAGTGGTCAAGAATTTATGCAGCCATCCACTTTATAGTAAGTAAGTCGTGGATAGGCCAGGGTCCTTACATTGACTCCCCAGGATGCTCAGGCATCCAATACAATGGTTACTAGTACTCTTCTAGTTTATTACTTTGATGCTAGGGTCTTGTTTGATCCTAGTTCATCATATTCTTTTGTATCTCCTATTTTTGCTTGAAGAATTGAATGGTAACCATCAAAGTTGTTGATTCCATTATTTATAGCAACTCCATTTAGCGTTAAGTTAGAGATAGATGTACTCTTTCCATCTTGTCCAATGTTGGTGGAAGGTAGAGAGTTTATTGCAGATCTAATTTTGTTGGATGTGATAGATTTTGATGTGATTTTAGCAATGGATTGGCCGGCTTAATACTATAATACCTTAGATTTTTAGGAGAAGGAAGTGATTTTAGAATTCCAATTGATTTGGAGTTTTGATTTAGGTGATAAGATTCCAATGCCTCAGAATCTTATATTTGCTATCATAGCTAGAAAGATACTTAGAAATGGATGTCAAGTTTATTTAGCTATGGTTAGAGATACAAAGGTGGATAAGGGCATAGTCAAAAATGTACTAGTTGTGCATGAATTTCTATATGTTTTTCCTGAAGAGCTATAAGGATTACCACTAGGTAAAGAGATAGAATTCTATATATATATTGTACCTAGTATAGATCTTGTCTCTATGCCACCTTATTGAATGGTGCTTGTAGAGTTGAAGAAGCTTAAAGAATAGTTACAAGAGTTGCTAGATAAGGGTTTCATTAGACCCAACACTTCTCCTTGGGTTGCATTGGTGGTATTTGTAAAGAAGAAGGATGGAAGTATCCAACTTTGTATTGACTATAGACAGTTGAACAAAGTCACCATTAATAATAAGTGTCCTCTTCTGAGAATTGATGACTTATTTGATTAGCTTCAAGGAGCTCATTGTTTTTCCAAGATTGACTTGAGGTCAAGGTATCATCATTTGAGAATTAGAATTGGAGATATACCTAAGGTTGCATTTCAAACAAGATATGGCCATTATGAATTCTTAGTGATGTCCTTTAGATTGACTAATGATCTAGTAGCTTTTATAGACTTGATGAATCAGGTGTTTAGGCCATTCTTGGACCGATTTTTGATAGCATTTATTGATGATATCATGGTGTATTCAAGGAGTGAGGAAGAGTATAATATACATTTAAGAATGGTTCTTCACACTCTGAGAGAGCACCAATTGTATGCCAAATTCTCAAAGTGTGAGTTTTGGTTGGATTAGGTGGTGTTCTTAGGCCATGTAATATCCAAAGATGGCATACAAGTGGACCCCAAAAATATTGAAGCCATTACAAAATTGTTGAGACCTACAATAGTTATTGAAATAAGGAGTGTTCTAGGTTTAGTTGCCTATTATAGGAGATTTATGAAGGATTTCTCCAATATTGCCAAACCTTTAAAAAATTTAACCTAAAAGAATGCTAACTTTATGTGGATGGACAAACATGAGGAGCACTTCTAGTTGCTTAAGGATAAGTTAACTTCAGCTCTAATGTTGACTCTACCTTTAGGGAATGAAGCATATATAATGTATTATGATGCTTCTTGAGTAGGACTAGGATGTGTGTTGATGCAAAGTATAAGAGTAGTTACTTATGCTTCACTATAGTTAAAGAAGCAGAAGCAGAATTATCCTACTCATGATTTTGAAATAGTAGCAGTGGTGTTTACAGTAAAGTTATTGAGGCATTACCTATATCGAGTGACTTGTGAAATATACACTAATCATAAAAGTTTGAATTATATCTTTTAACAAAGAGATTTGAACTTGAAGCACAGGAGATAGATAGAACTCTTGAGAGACTATGATTGCTCTATTTTGTATCATTTGGGCAAAGCCAATATGGACGTTGATGCTTTAAGCAAGAAGTCATCATGAAGCTTTACTCATATTAGCTCTGAGAGGAGGCCAATTATTAAAAAAATTACATGAATTGATTAATCAAGGGTACCATGGAAGGTAACCAAGAAATTTCTATTGGCTCAATTCAAAGTATGATCAGTGTACTTGAATAAAATCAAAGTAGCTCAGAGGAAGGACCCACAAATACAAAGGATAATGTTAGAAGTTCATAAAGGACAATCTAGAGAATTTGTAATTGACAATGAGGGAATTTTGCATTTGGGCACTAGGCTATGTGTGCCAGAAGTGGATGAGCTAAGAAAAGAGATCATGGAGGAAACTCACTTTTTTGCTTATAGTGTTCATTCAGGTTCTACAAAATGTATTATACTTTAAAAGATACATATTAGTAGAATGAGATAAAAAGATACATTTCAAAATTTGCATCCAAGTGCCATACTTGCTAATAAGTGAAATTAGAACATCAAAGGCCCTCAGGATTATTACAACAGTTGCCTATCCCATAATATAAGTGGGATATGATTGCTATAGATTTTATTAATAGATTACCATGCACAACTGGAGGTTTTGATGTTATTTGTGTGATAATGATAGGCTAACCAAGTCAACTCACTTTTTACTAATTAAGAATACATATTCTACTGACAGGTTAGCAAGGTTGTATATTAATAGAATTGTTTGCATCCATAGGGTACCATAAAGTATAGGGTCTAATAAAGGAGCTATGTTTACTTTAGTCTTTTGCTAAGAGTTGCATAAGGCTTTAGGTATATGACTTGACTTCGGTGTGGTGTTGCATCCTCAAACATATGGTCAGTTAGAAAGGACCATTTACATATTAGAAGATATGCTAAGAATGTGTGTGATAGACTTTGGTGGGTCAATGGGATTTGCACTTACCTTTGATTGAATTTGCATATAATAATAGTTATTATGTAAGTATTAAGATGGCTCATTATGAAGCATTATATGGTAGGAAGTGTATATCAACTTTGTGTTGGGAAGTTGGAGAAAGATAGATAATTGGTCCAAAATTAGTACAACTGACTTCCAAGGAAGTTCCTCTAATCTGACAGAGATTGAGGACAGCTTTTAGTCGACAGAATAGCTATAATGATCCTAAAAGAAAAGATGTATCATTTTCTAAAAAAGTTATAGTATTTCTAAAGGTGTCTCTAATGAAGGGAATAATAAGATTCAGTAAGAAGGGTAAGTTAGCTCTAAGGTATATTAGACCTATTAAGATTCGCCCAAGAGTTGGCAATATGGCAATATTATTATTATTATTATTATTATTATTATTATTATTATTATTATTATTATTATTATTATTATATAGAAAAGAAGTTAGTGAGGAGTAGACATGTGGCAAGTGTCCATTATTTTAAGAAGAAGAAAGTGACTTAAAGATTAGGAAAATTAGTAGGAAATAAGCAATTTGAGCCGTGAAATTACTTTTTAACATCAATAATTTTCTTTCCTCCGTTATACACCCAAACAGTCCCTAATTAACCTCAAATTTGAGGCATATACTTTTCTCATCCTCCACATCAATGTTGCACTACTCCAGTGGGTTTCAGGTGACAATTTGATTCCATTATGTTCCTCACATTGTCAGGAGTTCGTAGGCAATGACCATGCATCCAATCTACACCTCTAGAATATTTGGTGAATTTTTTTATTTAATTTTGATTTATTTTTAGATTTCATTATTAAATGCCTATTTTAGGTTATTTGAAGCTTTATGTGTGTCCTATTAATTATTAAGAACATTTTGGTATAGTTTATTTGGTCAAGTGTTATGTTTTCCGATGAAAAATTTAATGGGTCCCACTTGAACTCCAATGAATGAACTGTACCAACCCAAGATATGTATGAAATTATTTTTAATAAATAATATAAATTATAATGATTAAATTCTATAAATAAAGTATATTCTAATTCTTTATGGATTTTAGAAAATAAATTTCTAAAAGTTTGTAGTGGAAATTAGTTAATTTCATTTAAGTTATTTAAATCGTCATAGATAATTCTTAAGCCTCAAATTAATCATTTAGAGTGTTCCTAAGTCAATTTCCATGATTCCATCATTTTTATGAATTTTTGGGACTTATTAGGAATTTATTTGATAATTATTTTTATCTATTTTTTATAGAGTATACCGGAGCGAAGACATTGGGTAATAGGCAGACAAGGACACGTCAACTTGCTTGCTCCACTTGTAAAGTAATATATTGAAATGTGTGTTAAATTTGCATATAAAATATAGGTTGGTTAATTATATTCAAAGATTATGTTGAATTAAAGTATTTATATTCTTAATATTTAGAATATCCAAATTGTTGAGTTGATATATTAAAATGTTGACTTTATATTTTATTATTATTATCCATGTTACTTTGCATAATTCTTGTTAATAAAATTATTATTGTTAATGATACTATGGATTAGACAATAAAAGTATTTTATTCCAGTATTGGTTTTCCTAATAATTTATTATGCTTTTATATATGATAAATATTTTTTGGAATAAATTGATAGAATGGGCTATCTAATGGGTGTCATTAGGACCACATGCACACATGTAATGATTTTAAAGTCAGACCCTTATTAAGTAATTAATTTTGAAGCTCGGTTGATGTTTAGATCTCGAGCGATATGTATGGATTATAGGTAAATATTACTGGGACTGATGGCTCAGTTTAAGCTTAGCTCTTGGGAACCACCAGTATATGTTGGAATAAGAGATAGACTACAGTTAGTAGCTCAGTGGAAGCATAGCTCTTGGGAACCGGCAGTCATTGGATAAATAAGTGAGCCAAATGGCTTTTTATGGAATTGTGGTTTAGGGTTCTACCACTAATTTTCACCAAATATATTTATTGATATTATTTTATTATTTTTATGTTTTTATAATATATTTGTTTAAGTTATAGTATTTGGAAGTCTATATATATATACATAGTATTTGGTAAATTAATGATTTTCTTTAAACCTTCTTTTATTAAACATCTATTACAAATATTTAGTATGAAATTGTATTTAAAGAAAATCATATTCTTTAAATACAATTTCATACTAAATATTTGTAATAGATGTTTTAATAAAAGAAGGTTTTCAAACTAATATATGTTTCTTTATATTAGTTTACTCAGTCAAGTTTGACTCCCCTCGACTATTTTTCCAGAAACCTAGGAGTCTTCAATTAGCACCTCCTCTACTAGACTCATTATTCACTAGCAGTATTATATAGGTCCTTGTAATGTTATTAATATTTGTGAAATGATTTATAGCTAATCTAGACACTGCATTAGTATTAGAGGAATTATTGTTAAGTATTTTTATTTGTAATTTTATTGCATTGTAATGTGTATTTTTATATATTTGAGTTGAGATGTTGGTGATTTGATGACATTGGAGTTATGGCAGTTGAGTATATATGTTATTTGGAGTGTAATTGTTGTTTTGCATTTTTTGGTTTGTTCATGGTATAGGAAAACTCTGCCATATTTTATCTAGAATTTTAAAGTTAGTTTTATTTCTATAATAAATTCCTTAAGCTTACTATGGGTTTTAGGAAGCTTAATGCTTTCCCATTCCCTAGTGTCGATAATGTGTCCTTGGGGGTTCAGGTTATAATAGCTATTAATATGGTAACTTTTAAAATAATATTTATTTAATCTTCAATTTTAATATTTATTACAATCACTACTAATACTAATTCTATTTAATTAGAAAAAATATTATTCTATAAATTTAAAATTGTCATAACCCAAACCCAAACCCAAACCCAAACCCAAAGAGCACATGATTAACACAAGAGAATGGAAAATGTGAGGCTTCCAAAACCTACAATAAGCCTTTATGAAATCTTTTTTTTTTTTCAAAATAACATGTACAATTATAAATTTTAAAGAAAATCCAATAGGGTTTCCTTTATACTGAAATAGAACCAGAACCTGAAAAACAAAAAATAACACTCTTAATATATTTTCAATCGCCACTACTTCACATTAAAACCAAATCCACCATAATCCACAAGATAGTATTTAGAAATATTAAAATACCACTACAAGCTATACAAAATAAACCAACTATTGTGGTATCTAGAAATCAAATACATAGTACATATATCAAATAGACCTACATATGATAATCAAAGAAGAAGAAACCTAGCATAGACGGTGATAACTATGAGACTGACAGTGAGGTCCTGAAAAAACTAAATTGAGGTGAAGTAGACCTCACTTAGTGAATTAATATTATAAAATGCATGGTAGTTTTAAAATAGTTATTTAAAACCTTTAATTTCTTTTAAATAAATAAATATTCAAAATTCCTTTATTTTACCGAAATCATTTTTATAAAAATACCTTTCTAGAACATATAAATCTCTTTAATACAAGATAGCTCATGTAAAAACAATATTTATAAAAAAAATAAAACCTTTGGTGAAAATCATGGTAGAACCCTAAAACTTAGTTCTACTAGCATTTCAACTCTCTTAAATCCAAATGACTATCAGTCCTAGAGAGCAAACTCAACCAGGGTCCAACCATAGTTGATCTGATACTCTAATTATTTACTAGCACCTGGAGGGTAAGCTCGACTAGTGTCAAACCAGTAAATCACCATATATATACTTGCCCAAAGAGTCTTACTCAACCAGGGTGCAACCATAAATCTGCCTAGAGAGTCTCACTTAACCAAATCCCACAATCAATAATCCTAACAATAGAACCTTACTTAATCAAGGTCATAATCAATTAATGGCAAACTCATAGATCAATATTGGTGCGCACTAAGTCCTATAGATAGCCATCAGGTGGCATGTTCTACTATTTTCTCCTAACAGTTATATTGTCCATCATATATGAAATAAAATAAAATGAAACCAAACTAAAATACCTTCCCAAAATTCTTAGCAATAATAAAATAAATAACTCATGCATGCAGGTAAAATTCATAATCACTGATAAATTTATATATTCAACTTTAACCTTATATTTATTATATAAAAATTCTCACTTATAAATAATTTGAACAAACATTTTATAAAATTAACTCACATATGGAGAGTGCTCGCCGACGCATCCTCGACTACATATGCTTTGCTCCTCCTTCTCCTAAACTCTCTAAAATAAATAATATTTATTTAACAAATAGTTTTACATAAACTCTTAAAAATATTAGAAAAATTATAAAATTGAGGAATTATCAAAATAACTATTGACCTTAGCAAGTTAAATGATCTTGATTTTGATTTTAACAAATTTAATTTTGAGCAACTAATGTATTTGTTTCAAGTGTGTATAATTTATGGACATTTTAAAAGTCAAAATAATAATGAAATATTGAAAAAAAAAATGATTTCAAAAAGTTATTGCAAGTACTATCTCGACCAGACTCATCATAGGGACTAAATTGTATAAAAATTTACAATTTTAGTTAAAGTCCCGATAAGGACTAAAGAAGTCCCGAGTGGGACTAAAATGAGCAAAATTTGGCAAAAGGGGCAGAACCCATCCCTTTCTCATGTCCTAATTAATACATTATTCAGGATTGAATGTCTTGATCGGGACAAAGCATATCCCGATTGGGAATAAGGTAGGATTTCAAAGGCAATGGCTGGTAACAGTTATATGGTGCTATTCCTTATTAGGAGGGATGATATCTCGATCAGGACCTAACTAATTTTAGCTTAAAAGTCCAAATTTTCATTCAAATGAACTTGGATTATGTTGGGAATGAAATTATTGCTTCCAACAGCTATAATTAAATTGCTTAAGTATGAAAGAGACCTCTAAAAATTATTTTGAGTTTAACAAATTTGTACATTCATTTTATACATTTAAGCATTCAATTAAGCTCTTTAAACTCTTTTAAATTCATTTTTTTATTGTAAACTTTTTTAAGATTTGGTTGTGTGTTAGAAATAGAATTTTTCTTCATCTTAAATTTTGGGATAGATTAGAAGGAAAGTGAGATTTATTTCTAAAGGAATTGGCTTAAGTGTTGTCCATTGAAAAACTTGGGATTTGGTTTTTGAGTGAGCCTTGAAAACTCAAGTTGTAAGGTTATAAGAATTTGCCATAAAACTCCTATGTAATCTTAATCTTGTGAATAAGATTATGGGTGATTGAAAGTCCTAACCTAGGGATAAGTTAGGTGGAGATGTAGGATTATTGTTGAATCTAAAATCCTTAAATCTTTATGTTCTTCATTTTTCCCTCTCAACATTCTTTTAATTTTTGCAAAGAATTCTTTTAATTTCCAATTATTGTTCAATAATCTTATTCACCCCCCCCCCTTTAGGACTCTTTCAATTGGTATCAAAGCTTGAATTTTAGGTACTTCATTCCTAGAATATAAAATCATAGGGAGTGAATCATTAAATATTTATTCTTTTAGACTATTCTTTTATGGTAGTGACTATTTGCATTGAAAGTTAAAAATGGAATTATATCTTGATTGTGATTCCATCAAACTTTGGGACATTGTCCTAAGAGGTTGGGAACCACCTACAACTATCATTGATGGTATAGTGACTACTCTTTCGAGAAACCAACGGAGTATTTATCAAACCAACGGCTTGATGGTATAATTATCACAATTACCAAAAATAAAAAGGCTATGATAACTCTAGTCTCCTCTATGACAAGAGAAGAAGGAGGCAAGCTACAATATTATATGTTGGCTAGGGAAATATTGGAGACCTTAGAAAATCACTATAAGGGAAACATATAAGTGAAAAGCAAGAAAGTTCAACTTTATATATATAAATATGAACTCTTCAAAATGAAGCCTCATGAATCAATCATAAAGATGACAAATTGTCTCAATTCTCTCTTCATAACCCTCAATAGACTTGGAAAACATTTCTCTAAGGAAAAGGTAAACAATAAGATTCTAAGAATCCTACCTAAGAAGGATTGGGCATCTCGTGTTACTTCATTTGAGGAAGCTCAAGATCTTTCCATTTTATTAACCAATGTGCTCATTAGTAAACTCTTAACATATGAGCTCACCATCAAGCAAAGAGGTGAATAATAAGAAGAGAAAAAAGAAAAGAAAAAGAGAATTTCTCTAAAAGCTCTTCAAGAAGATAGTGAAGAGGAAAGCATCAAAGATTCTAGTGATGAAGGTGGTGACATTGCCATGCTCACTATGAACTTCAAGAAGTTTTTTAGAAAGAAAAACTTCTTAAGAATAAGGTAATCAAATAAGAAGTTCAAAGGAGATGGGAAAAAGAAAACAAAAAAGGTTACTTGCTATGAATGTAAGAAACTGGGACACATTAGAAGTGAGTGTCCCAAACTCAAATTCAAGAACAAAGGAGCACAAGAAAAGAAAAAGGCCTTTAAAGCAACTTAGGATGATTCCTCTAAATCCGAAGAGGAAGAGAAACAACAAGAAGTAGCCAATCTTTACTTCATGGCCCTTAAAAATGAAAATGAGGTACCATCTACTTCTTATTCTTCCTTTGATAATTGTGATAATTATTGTGATAATAATGATAATTAGAGCTCTATTATAAGCAAATTACTTATTAAATGCAAAATTTTATTATCTAAGAAGAAACATTATAAGCATGAGTTAGGTAGCTTAAATAGAGAATTAGAAAATTTAAAAATTAATTTTGCTAAACTTGTTGAATCAAATGAAAAAACTTGTTAGTGATGCAAAATTTTCTAATTCTTTGGAAGATTAACTTAAGAAAGAAAATGATAAAAATCATAAACTTTCTAAGGAGGTCTTAGAATTAAAGAATTCCATTGCTAAATTTAAGAGAGGAAAAGAAAATTTAGATAGTCTTCTTGACTCTCAAGAAATTCATGAAGGTACCCATAGAATTGGATAAGAATGGTATGTCTTCATCATCTTCATCACATATTAATTTTGCAAAAGCTTCACATGATTCCTCTCCTTCAACCTCTAAATCAAATGATACTCAAGCTTTTAAAGCTAAAAGATCTCATGTGTTAAATAGTAAAGGAAAGTCTCACAAGATTTACCCTTTATTAACACAAAAAGGTAAGGCTCAAACTAGAGCACCTCAACCCAAGCATGCTTATATGTACACTAGACACAATTATAATAAGCATGCTACACAACATAATGCACGTAAATATGTTGCATAAAAATACATATCACCATTACCAATGTATGTCTACTCAATGACACAAAACAATAGGAGATACACACAACACCAAAAGCATGTTGCACACACTAGGAAAGTATTTTATCCTAGGAGGAATAAATTTAAAAATATTGTATGTCCATATTGCATTATCAAATGATATACTAACAATGTGTGCTTCTATAGAAGATTACACATGAATTTACTTCCTTTGAACTATCTTGAAACTAACCAACTTAGACCACGAAAGGTTTGGGTTCAAAAGAACATTTGAATTATCTTATATAGGTGTGCTTGAAATCCAAAAGAACAAAAAGCAACTGGTATCTCGATAGTGGATGTTCAAGGCACATGATGGGAGATAAGGAGCAATTTAATAAACTTAATGCTAAGGATAGAGGACATGTTACATTCGAAGATAATGCAAAAGGAAAAATTATTGGCATTAGAGAAATAGGTAATCCTCAATCCTTATCTATACATCATATGTTTTTTGTTGATGGTTTTAAACATAATTTGCTAAGTATAAGTCAATTATGTGGCAGGGAAATAAAGTAACTTTCTATTATAGAAATTTCTTTATTAATAGTCTTGATGAAAATAAAGTTATTTTAGTGGTGAAAGAGTAGACAATGTCTATGTATTGATTTGAATAAAATTGATAACAAAGACATCAAATGCTTAATTTCTATTTCCCATAACATATGGACATGGCATAGAAGGTTAGGACATGCAAATTTTAAGCTTTTAAATGATCGTTGTAAACATGAACTTATGATTAGTTTTACCTAAACTTGAATTCACTAAGGTTTTTACCTAAACTTGAATTCACTAAGGATAAACCTTGTGATGCTTATCAAAAAGGTAAACAACCCAAGTCTTCATTCAAGCTTAAAAATGTAGTGTCTACCTCTAGACCACTTGAACTTATACATATAAATTTCTTTGGACCAACTAGAGTCACTAGTCTCGGTGGAATGCACTATGTGTATATATTGGTTGATAACTACTCTAGATTTACTTGAGTATGTTTTCTTGCTTATATGAATGATTCTTTTAAAGCTTTTGAAAATTTTGCTAAAAGAGTTCAAAAAGAAAAAGGCTTTTGTATTTCTTTTATTATAAGTGATTATGGAACCGAATTTGAAAATGAATTTTTCAAAAACTATTATAATGAAAATGGTATTTCTTATACATTTTCATCTCCTAGAACTCCTCAAAAAAATGGGGTAGTTAAAAGGAAAAATAGAACTCTTATGGAACTGGCTAGAATAATGCTTAATGAGTATAATTTGCCTCTATACTTTTAGGTGGAAATTGTTAACACATCTTGTTATATTTTAAACTGAGTTTTTAAAAGATCAATTTTAAAAAATATATATCTTATGAGCCATAGAACAATAGATAACTCAAAATCTCATATCTAAGAGTATTTGGATGTAAGTGCTTTATATTAAACACCAAGGATAATCTTAGGAAATTTGATTCCAAAACCAATAAAGGAATTTTCCTAGGCTATTCTATTTGTAGTAAAGCATATAGAGTTTTTAATAAAAGAACTTTAGTAGTTAAAGAGTTAATGCATATTGAATTTGATGAATCAAACACACTTGATCCTAGAAAGGATGTTTGTAGTGTTGATGATCTTGTAGGTGAAGATGAGATTATGGAAACTCATGAAGAAAATGCTAATAAGCCTTTGGAACTTAAAGGTCCAAGTAAGGAGGATGTTGAGGAAACATCTTAATCGACCTTGAAGGATGAACTTTCAAAGGATTGGCAATTCAAGAAGGCTCATCCTTAAAATCTCATTATAGGTGACACTACACAAAGATAACTACTAGATCAAAATTTAAGTCTATTGTTAATTTAGCCTTCATTTCTCAAATTGAACCCAAAAATATTAATAATGCTTTGTGTGATAAATTTTAAATCCTTGCTATGCAAGAAAAGTTTAATCAATTTAAGAGAGGCAAAGTTTGGACCTTGGTTCCAAGACCCAAACATCATCTTATTATAGGCACCAAATGGGTGTTTATAACTAAGATGAATGAATAAGGTGTCATAACTAGGAACAAAGCTAATATAGTAGCTAAAGGTTATAATCAAGAAGAAGGCATTGATTATGATGAAACCTTTGTCCCTACTGCAAGGTTAGAAGCTATTAGAATACTACTTGCATTTACATCATACATGGATTTTAAACTTTATCAAATGGATGAAAAAAGTGCTTTTTAAATGGTTTTATTAAAGAGGAGGTGTATATTGAACAACCTTTAGGTTTTGAAAATTTTGATTCTCCAAATCATGTGTTTAAACTTTCAAAAACATTATGTGGATTAAAACAAGCTTCGAGAGCTTGGTATGAAAGATTAAGCAACTTCTTACTATAGAAAGGGTTTTCTAAAGGAAAGTTGACACAACTCTTTTAATAAAGAAATCCAAGCATGATTTATTGATTGTTCAAATTTATGTTGATGATATTATTTTTAGTGCTACTAGGCATTGCTTATATGAGGAATTCTCAAAATTAATGCAAGGAGAATTTGAGATGAGTATGATAGAAGAACTTAAATTCTTTCTCAGATTACAAATCAAGCAATGCAAAGATGGGATTTTCATCAATCAAACTAAATATGCAGGAGACATTCTCAAGAAGTTTGGCATAGATGGAGCTAAATCAAGCAAAACTCCAATGATCACTACAACCAAACTCAACAAACATAAGAATGTCAAACTAGTTGATGAAAAGCAATTTAGAGGTATAATCAGATCCCTTCTTTATTTACTTATTACTAGACCCTATGTAATGTTTGTTACTTGCTTATGTGCTAGATTTCAATCAAGTCCTAAAGAATCTCATTTGAATGCTATCAAAAGAATTTTTAAATATCTTTATGGTACAATGCATTTAGGACTTTGGTATCCTAGGAGCTCTTCCTTTGACTTGATTAGTTATTCGGATGTAGACTTTGCTAGTAGTTTACTAGATAGAAAGAGCACTTCTGAAACTTGTCAATTTTTATGACAATGTTTAGTTTCTTGGTTTAATAAGAAATAATTTTTCGTTGCCATGTCCACTGCTAAAGCTAAGTATATTACAACAAGTCATTGTTGTTCACAAGTTTTATTGCAAAAATAATAATTGTTGGACTATGGTATAAAAATTGATCACATTCCAATCAAATATGACAATACAAGTGCTATTAAACCTTAGTAAGAATTCCATTCAACATTCTAGAACTAAGCATATAGACATTAGACATCATTTCTTATATGATCATGTTCAAATTGGTAATATCTCACTTGAATTTGTTGATACGAATAATCAACTTGTAGATATCTTCACCAACCTCTCAATGAAGAGAGATTGAATTTCATTAAGCATGAACTTAGCATGATTGGTGGTTCTAGTATGTCTTGGATTTGATAGAATCTTAAGTTTTTTTTTCTATTGATGTTTGGTATATGATGCAGGCTTAATTAATTCTTTTTATTATTCTTCCTATTTTACAAAATTAATATTTAATTTATGAATTTTTTTCATTAAATTAATTATCTATTTTAGTAAAATAAAATATTCCTTAAAATGAGTCTAACTCATTTACTAATCTATTTCCTTTAAAATTTATCAATTTTGTTAAATTATGCAAATTTCTGTTGCAAGGACTTAATTGAAAATCATTTTGGACCTATTTGAAATAATTCCTCAAACTGTTTGAAAAGGAACCTTAGTCGTGCTCGGGACCAAATCATGTCCTAATCGGGACATAATTCTTCAATTTTGTGTTTCTACACAGAACTAATCCTGAGTGATGTCTCAACATATGTCCCAATTAGGACATCACTCGGGATTGCATGTCTCGATCGGGATGGGAGCATGTCCCGACTAGGACATTGCTCTTGATAGGATTAGGAAGTTCAAATTTTTTGCCTTTTTGACTCTCTAATCATAATCATCAATGAATTTTAAGGTTCCTATTCAATTTAAATTCAAATTCCACATAAGTTCTAACTATAATCTCATGCCTATATATACATCTTCATTCATAATAAATTTTTCATCTCAACACAACTCTTTTCTCTCTACATATTCTACTTCAAAACTCTCTTAATATGGCTCCAAAGAAGCCTAACAAAGCCTCTTCATCTTATCAAGCTCATCCTCCTTTAAAGAAAGACAAACCAAAAAGGACTCACTCTCCTTTTTCCTATTCCTCTCAAAAAATCAAGAAAAGGATGTCCTTATTTCAAAAAAGGGCTTTCATTCCTTCACGATTCGTGTATGAAGAAACTCTTAAATCCATTGGTTGCTACGATGAAGTTGAAAAACTTCTACTCAAAGGTGGGATTTTTTATTTTGCTTTTTCTCCTTTTCCTTCTTATCCTACTCTCATCATTGAATTTCTCTCATCTTCTACTCTTCACTATGCAAAATTTAATGATGAAAACCCTTATTTTTCTATAAGATTTAAATTGGGGGGAAGAGATCATTTTATGACTTACTATGAGTTTAATACTCTTTTTAGTTTCTTATAAGAGGGACATATTCAAGTAAATCCCCATTGGATTACTACTTCCTATTAGGATCATATCAAGGCTCCCAATGCACTTCAATTCTCCATAAGACACACCAAAGCCTCCTTTATCAAATCTAAATATCTTGGGTATATTCATTGCTTCCTTACCTATTCAATTAATGGTAAAGCTCTTTCCAATGAAGCAATTTCTCTTGATGATCTCTTTATACTTTATTGTCTTCAAAATAATGAGAGCATTACTTTAGGAAGATTTTTACAATGGAGAATTTGGCTAATTAGCAATAGTCAAACCGATGCTATTTGCATTGATAAGATTATTACAAAATTAGCTCAATTCTTTAATATTAATCTTGATTCTCTCTCTTCTACCAAACCTCTCTTTCTTGATGCTACTTTTATTCAAAATTCCAAATAATTTACTTTTATCAATTGAGTTTGGGTTTGGAAACATAATCTTGGAGCTAGAGAAAACATTGAAGCTATGTTTCAAGAGTTAGATGAGTAAGAGGGTCAAGAAGAAAAAGAATAAACTCCTCAACCTCCCAAGAAGGATAACAAGAAGTGAAGGAACCTCAAGTGCACAAGCTCAAGAGAATGAACCTTCATGGGTTGGGCAAATTTTTAAGTGCCTATCTCTCATGGAACCAACTTCAATGCTCGTTTTGATGAAGTTAAGACTAGCTTCAATATATGCTTCAATTAAGTTGATACAAATATTACTCATCTTCAACATGATGTTCATCACATCAATGAGCAATAAGGCTACACATGCAACTATCCTCCTCCTCCCTTTCCTCCTCAAGAATAGCTTTTATTTATATTTTCATTGTTATAACCCAAGTTTTTACATATTTTAATATAAAATAGGATATGCAGTGTTAATAATTTTAAAATAATAATTGATTATTATTTCATTATTTTGAAAAAATTATTATCGTTATTATTTTACATTTAACTAATATATTTTACATAAATACATGTTTTTAAATTATTATTTCAGGAAGTAGTATTTTATTAAGTCTTTAACTTAGAGCATCAATATTTTAATATTATTATTTTAATAAATTACATTATTGACTTTAATTTTTATGAATTATACAAATTTATACATGTACGAATATTATTAGGGTTTAATAATTAAATTATGTATATATTGTATTTTATTTGTGTTATATATGTGTGTGTGTGTGTGTGTGTGTGTGTGTGTGTGTGTATACCCAAAAATTATAAAACTTACCCTTCCCTTACCTCTCTCCCTCCCGAAACTGAAACCCACCCTCACCCTCACCATCCATTTCTTTCATTTTTAGGTCGTCAGTGTGCCTCCTAGAGCTCCACCCGTTCCAGCCAATAGCTCCGCCGCCATTTCCTACCTTCTCTAGCGTCGTTTCACCTTGTTTTGGCCAAAAACCTGAAAGTTGGCTTCTCCTCCGTTCAAGTCGATTCTGGATACCATTTTCGACACCGCCGATCCCATTCTCTTCCTTTCTTGCTGGTGAGTGTGTTTCTAAGCTCTATTTCACTTGGTTTGGCTTAGATTTCAATGGTGATCGATTTCTTCATTTCAGCCATTTTTGGTTTTTGAATTTTTTGAACCTCGTTCCTTGTGATTCATGAAAAGTGCCTTCACAAATATTGTTCCCCTTAGCTTAATCTATATCCTGGAATTTTTGTGTAATTTTTGGAATTTATTTTGATTTTTGTGAATTTTTTATTATTTTATTATTATTTTATAATTTTTTTAAATTAAATAAATAAATTGTGAAATTTTGATTTTTAGTGTTTTTGATGGTTGGTATCAATTTTAGGAATTAATTTATAATTTTTGTGGTTTTTGTGTAATTTTTATAATTATATTTAGTTTATGTCAATTTTGGAAATATAGGTTATATATGTATTTTGTTAAAAATAATTGGTTAATTGAGTATATTTGTTGAATTTATTAAATAATATGTTGAGAAAATAATTTTTGAGTAATTATATAATTTTTATTGAATTTTTGAATATTATTAGTATTTTATGTGTATTTTTGTATATTAGGGGCATTTTGGTAATTTGGTAGTATTTTTAGTTAAATATTAAGTTTAATTGGTTTTAATAATTATTTTAGGTATAAAAATGATTTTTACAAATTATTTTCTAATCTTAACTAATTAATATTATTTTTAAAAAATTATTTTCAAATTATATATAATATACTATTTTTGTAAATAAATGGGTTTTTAGTAACTTTTAGTATGTTTTTGGACTAATTAAGTAATTTAGATTTATAAAATGAATTTTTATTAATATTTGTGAATTTATCGAGAAATATCAATTTTTATTAATATTATATTAATATTAGGGTGTTTAAGTAATTATCGGTGAAATAATTACTTTTGGTGTTTTTAATGTTTAAATTGCTATATTTTAATACTAAAGGGCATTTTTGGTATTTATTGAATTTTAATATATTTTACTGTATTTTATTGTTAATTGTGGACCTCGGTCGATGGAAATTGCAGTTTGGGATCCCGACCGGAGGTTGTGAGAATATTTTGTATTCGAAGTTTATTTTTCTTGCAGGACCAGCTCTACTTTTTAAGTTAAGAGATGTCCATTTTACAGTGGAGGTTCTGTCGAATTTTTGAAAGAATTCTCATAAAACGTGACATCGAGTCAATTCTGTGTCTATCTTTGTTTTGTAATCCGAGATCAAGTCTCTAAAAGTTAAGTTAGATTCATTCTGATTTTCATGTTATTATTTTATTATTAGTTGCACTGAGACTGAGGCCTAGTGGACCAGGCCCATCGGACCCGTCTCGAGGAGCGCACAACTGTGAGTTATTATGATATATATGCATTGCTTTAGGTTGCATGTTTTAGAAATTATATGTTTTAAATGTAAATTTTACATAATTGGTTTATTAAATGCTTAGGTATATTTTTGATATATTTAAAAATAAATGCATGTTTTCTTTGTGATTTATTTTCAAATTATGTTAAGTATATTATTAGTTGATTTTGAGTATATTACATGATTTAATTGAATTTATTATACGTATATATATACCTGAAATATACTTAGTTTATTTTAGGTATATTTCTGGTATATATCTGGTTTATTTATTTATTTTAAATGTCATTATGCATTATTTATTTTTTTGAATGTATGTTTTAATATAAATGAAGGATATCGATAAAACGTGCTTCCTAGTGGGCAGCACTAGGACCGTGTAGTACCAGTGCGTTAGATTAGAGCTAAGTGAAAATTAATTGTGGTGATTATGGTTGATTGATATTTATTTGATTGAGATTGATGTGATTGAGAGTGTGATTGCTGGAGCTCGATTGACCTAGTGTCTCAAGGCCAATCACACTGACAGTCAGACTGCTGGAGCTCAGTCGACTTAGTGTCTCGGGGCCAGTCTACTGTCCATATGGATTAAGTGAATTTACTTGGAATTAAATGAGCCTATATGGCTAGAGTACTTTCTATTGGTATTGAGGTTGTGATCATGTAGGGTTCTATTTGATCCTTCATAACTGATGATTTTCAGTATTAAAATGATTTTCGTTGCATATGTGTATATTTGCCTGTATATATATTTATTATATATACTTTTAAGTGTTTGCATTTGACATTTAGCTATGTGTGTATATATATTATAATAATTCACTCAATGAGGTCTGACTTCCCTCTGTTGATGTGTTTACAAGAGAGTCCTTTTCTTCAGACCTCAGCAGTAGACCTGTCCGTTGGATTTCTTATGCTCCGGCTTTATTATGTAAATCACTTACTTGAGTTTTATTTTGTACTCTAGACATTGCAGTAGTAGTTGTATTTAAATCTGTTGAGAGTTGTATTTGTATTTATGCATGTATGAGATTTTAATTCAAAGTGTTACTCTGAAGTATTGTATTAAAAGATTTTATTTTATGATATGAGATGTGATTTTATGTTATTAAAGGAAGTTGAGATTTATTTTTTTATTTGAGATTTAATTTTAGCTGAATAAATATTTTATTTATTTTATTTTATTGCATGTTTTTCTTTTAAGGCTTGCTATGGGTTTCGGATTTGAAAGAATTCCCATTCCCTAGCACCGGTCATAGCCCCCCTATTTTGGGTTATGAAAAAGTTAGTATCAAAGTGGATTTTTGTGTCAAGGCCTTAGTTGTGTGAGTTGTGGCCCTAGTTTTTAGTGTTGCGTTTTCTTTGAAACTACTACAGTTACTTAGGTTTGAGTATGTCTTGATATGTATTCTTTGATTTAGCTTTCTATGTTATCCTTAGTTGTCTGTCTTGTCTGAATTCTTCTGTTTATCTTTTTAGAATGAGGAGGCGAGTGCGTATCGCTCCACCGGTCATTGAGGCCAAGGATGATGAGTCCTTCAAAGACGAGGTTTTACCTCCTAAGCCGTCAGTTAGGCGCAGAGGTTGTGGCAAAGGTAGACCTTAAGGAGCGGCATGTCACCATAGGCAGAGAGAGCTACAGGATGAGGAACCTGTAAAGCCAGAGTATGAGGATGTTCCAGTACCTCCTGTTGCACTACCTATTCAGCTTGCCAATCAGTAGGGTATGTTTGACCCTCACGCAGCCATGTTTTATACCAAAGTTGGCAGGATCGCATTCGATGGGACTTCAAAACATCTAGATTTTTTACATGCGATCGAGACAAGGACTCAGATTGCTCACACCGAGTACCAGCGAATCATGATAGTCGAGCTGTCTGTTGAGGGACTAGCCTTGGACTGGTTTATTCAGATGATCCAGCCATATATGATGACGATGACCTGGGCTTAATTCAGAGAACAATTCATGAGGAGATTCTGCCTAGAGCCACTTCGCATGAGCTACAGACTCCGGTTGACCAGCATTTCCCGAGGTGACAGATCTGTTGAGGATTATATTAGAGAGTGCAGAGGATATGATGCGAGATCAGTACTTTACAGTCATTACTTATATTACTGGTTTAGGTTCTGCATTTACTGGTATGCCTACAGCTGGCCTTACTCTGGAGTTAGTGATAAAGTTGGCTAAGGAGATTGAGCTAAGGCTAGTCAGGCAAGGAGCTATGCTTGATTATTACCAGTTGGGTGTTCAGTTAGGTGGATTTTAGACTACTCCATACTCGAGTTTTCATATTGGATTGAGTAGTCAACAGAGGGGTCTAGCCCAGTAGACTCAGAGATGGCAGCAGAGGGTACATTGGAGCAATAGACATGGCCATGGAGGTCAGCGTAAACCGTTTAGACTTGGGTTGGGTGCTTCGAGCAGCAGTAGTGGTCGTAGTTCTGGGTCAGCTGCCAGTGTTTGTCAAACCTGTGGCAGAGTCCATCAGGGACTGTGTTACATGACACCGCTGATGTGTTTTAGATGCGGACAAACAGGATATTTTGCCAAATCGTGTCCCTATTTTGGATATCAGCAGCCGCAGATTTTGTAATTTCCTCAGCAGTCGATTGCTATTGCTGCACCCGTTCCTTTTCAATTGCCTCCAGCCTAGTATTAGAGTTCTACCCAGATTGTTCCCTAGCAAGGTTGTGGTAGAGGTACCAAAGGAGGTGCCAGAGGTGTTGGCCAGGCTTCTACTAGCCAACAGAGAGGTCAAGGACAGGCCAGAGTCTTCCATCTCACTTAGCAAAATGCTCATTCATCTAATGTAGTTGTGGCAGGTATTCTTTCTATCTGTTACCTAGATGCATGGGTTCTGTTTGATCCGGGTGCCACACATTCACTCGTTTCTCCTATTTTTGCTTCCAAGTCTTGTTGGCAAGCTTCGAGGATGGCTTTTCCTTTGTCTGTCGCCACTCCTCTAAGTGATTCTTTGAACACCGACATTGTTCTTTCTGGTTGTCTAGTTCTTGTCGGAGGTAGAGAATTATATGCTGATTTGATTCTGTTGAATGTGATGGAGTTTGATGTTATTTTGGGTATGGATTGGTTATCTTAGCACTATGTCATGGTAGATTATCAGATTAAAGAGGTGACTTTCAGAATTCCTAGTGAAGAATAATTTAAGTTTATGGGTGATAGGAGTTCAGCACCTCAGAATCTCATTTCTGCTATTACGGCTAGGAAGTTGCTGAGGAAGGGTTGTCAAGGATATTTAGCATTAGTCAGGGATACTTCAATGGAGAAGTTGCCACTCATAGATGCTCATGTTGCCTATGAGTTTCATGATGTTTTTCCTGAGGAGTTACCAGGTTTACCACCTCATAAAGAGATTGAGTTCTGTATAGATGTGGTTCCAGGCACTACCCCTATATCTATGCCACCCTACAGAATGGCTCCTGTAGAGTTGAAAGAGTTGAAGGAGTAGTTGCAAGAGTTGTTAGATAAGGGTTCAATGTTTCTCTTTGGGGTGCACCAGTCCTGTTTGTGAGGAAGAAGGATGGTACCCTGACATTGTGCATTGACTACAAAGAGCTAAACAAGGTGACAGTGAAGAACAAGTATCCTCTCCCGAGGATAGATGACTTATTTGATCAACTACAGGGTGCACAGTTCTTTTTTAAGATTGATTTTAGGTTGGGTTATCATCAGTTGCTTATCAGCGAAGCCAATGTTCTTAAAATGGCATTTCGCACTTGATATGGCCATTATAAGTTTCTGGTGATGTCTTTTGGTTTAACTAACGCACCAGCAACTTTTATGGACTTGATGAACAGGGTATTCAGACCATATATGGATCAATTTGTGGTAGTCTTCATTGATGATATACTAGTGTATTTGAGAAGTATGGAGGAGCATGTATATCATTTGAGGATTGTACTATAGACACTGAGACAACATCAGCTTTATGCTAAATTCTCAAAGTGTGATTTCTAGATGGAGGGTGTTGCATTTCTTGGACACGTGGTGTCTAAAGAAGGTATCCAGGTTGATCCACAGAAGATTGAGGCAATGTCTGAGTGGCTTAGACCAACTTCAGTTATAGAGATTCATAATTTTTTAAGTTTAGCCGGGTACTATAGGAGGTTTGTGTAGGATTTTTCCAGAATTGCAGCTCCTATGACTCACTTAACTCGGAAGAATGTGAGATTTGAGTGGTCAGAAGCTTGTGAGAATAGTTTTTAGTTGTTGAAAGAGAAGTTGACCACAGCTCTAATTTTAGCTTTGCCTAATGGTGTGGACAAGTTCACAGTTTATTGTGATGCCTCTAAAGTTGGCCTAGGTTGTGTGTTGATGCATAATGGTAGGGTGATAGCCTATGCTTCGAGGTAGTTGAAGAAGCATGAACAGAACTATCCTACTCACGACCTAGAGATGGCTACAGTGATCTTTTCTCTCAAGATCTAAAGACATTATCTGTACGGGGTGACTTGTGAGATTTTTACTGATCACAAGAGCCTTAAGTACATTTTCCAGTAAAGAGATCTGAATCTGAGGCAGAGGAGATTGTTAGAATTATTGAAAGATTATGACTGTGAGATTTTATATCACCTAGACAAGGCTAATGTGGTAGCAAATGCCTTGAGTAGGAAGTCCTCAAGCAGTCTTGCTCACATCAGTGTAGAGAGGAAACTGTTGATCCAGGAGTTGCATTTGTTTGTGGATCAAGGTTTGATGATGAAGATTAGTAGATCAGGTGGACTGCTAGCTCAGTTTAAGGTGCGATCTATACTGAGAGATAGGATTAAGGCAGCTCAGAGCCAAGATCCTATTCTAGAAGAGCTTGTAGAGAATGTTCAAGCATGGAAGTTCACTAATTTCACACTTGATGATGATAATATTTTATGGATCAGTGGTAGATTGTGTGTTCCTAATGTGGATAATTTGAGAGAAAAGATCCTTGAGGAATCACTTTCTACAGCCAATAGCGTACATCCGGGTGTCATTAAGATGTACCACAGTATCAGAGATTTATATTTGTGGGATGGACTAAAGAAGGATGTTGCTGATTATGTTACTAAGTGCATGACGTGTCAACAAGTGAAAGCTGAGCATTATAAGCCTTCTAGAAAGCTTCAGCCTCTTCCTATTCCTGAGTGGAAGTGGGAAAGGATAGCTATGGATTTTTTGGTTGGTTTACCTCATTCCAAGGATGGATACGATTCCATCTGGGTGATTATGGATAGGTTGACCAAGTCTGTACATTTCTTGCCTGTGAAAGCCACTTATACTGTAGCTAGATTGGCAAAGCTGTATGTGAAGCATATTGTGTGCCTTCATGGAGTACCTATGTCCATTGTGTCAAACAGAGGTTCAGTGTTTACCTCTGGTTTTTGGCATAACTTACAAGAAGCAATGGGCACTAGGTTGGACTTCAGTACTGCTTTTCATCCTCAGATAGATGCTTAGTCTAAGAGGACGATCCAAACACTAGAAGATATATTACGAATGTGTGTTTTGGATTTAGGAGGTAGCTGGGATGATCATTTGCCACTCGTAGAGTTTGCATATAATAACAGCTACTATAGCAGTATTGGAATGGCATCATACGAGGCTTTGTACAGAAGGAAGTGTAAATCCCCTTTGAGTTGGGATAAGATTAGTGAGAGAGCTTTGACTGGACCTGAGATGGTTCAGGATGCTGCAGAGAAAGTTGTTGTGATCAAGAGCAGATTAGAGACCGCAGTTAGCAGGCAGAAGAGCAATGCGGATCCTAGACGTAGAGATATGGAGTTCTAGGTAGGAAACTTTATTTTTTTGAAGGTGTCTCCGATGAAGGGTGTTATGAGATTTGGTAGGAAGGGTAAGCTAGCACCGAGATATATAGGACCATTCGAGATTCTGGAGAAAGTTGGAACTATTGCATATTGGTTGGCTTTGCCTCCGAGTATGTCTCAAGTGCATCCGGTATTGCATATCTCGATGTTGAGGAAGTATTTTTAGACCCTTCACACATGTTGCAGCCTGACAGTGTTGAAGCAGATTATAATGGTCAAGGTGTTGTGGCGCAACAATAGAATAGAAGAGCATACTTGGGAGACTGAAGCTGAGATGCGAGCTTCTTACCCGTATCTCTTTCCTTCTTAATCTTGTATTTCTTCTTCTTTCTGGAATTCGAGGACGAATTCTTGTAAGGGGGGAAGACTGTTATAACCCGAGTTTTTACATTATTTTATTGTAAAATAGGATATGCAGTGTTAATAATTTTAAAATAATAATTGATTTTTTTTTCATTATCTTGAAAAAATTATTATCGTTATTATTTTACGTTTAATTAATATATTTTACATAAATACATGTTTTTAAATTATTATTTTAGGAAATAGTATTTTATTAAGTCTTTAACTTAGAGCATTAATATTTTAATATTATTATTTTAATGAATTACATTATTGACCTTAATTTTTATGAATTATACATATTTATGCATGCATGAATATTATTAGGGTTTAATAATTAAATTATATGTATATGTTGTATTTTGTTTGTGTATATATATGTATATATATGTGTATGTGTGTGTGTGTGTGTGTGTGTATTAAATGTGTGGTGTGTGCTTATTGTGTATATATTATAAGGTTATATATATATATATATACCCAAAAATTATAAAACTTACCCTTCCCCTATATATATATATATATATATATATATATATATATATATATATGCAAGCGTATTAAATGTGTGGTGTGTGTTTATTGTGTATATATTATAAGGTTATATATATATATATATACCCAAAAATTATAAAACTTACCCTTCGCCTACCTCTCTACCTCCCGAAACTGAAACCCACCCTCACCCTCACCATTCGTTTATGCCATTTTTAGGCCGTCAGTGTGCCTCCCGGAGCTCCACCCCTTCCAGCCAATAGCTCCGCCGCCATTTCCTTCCTTCTCCGGCACTATTTCACCCTATTTTGGCCAAAAACCTAAAAGTTGGCTTCTCCTCCATTCAAGTCAATTCCGGCCACCATTTTCAATACCGTCGGTCCCATTTTCTTCCTTTCATGTTGGTGACTGTGTTTTTAAGCTCTGTTGCACTTGGTTTGGCTTAGATTTCAGTGGTGGTCGATTTCTTCATTTTGGCCATTTTTGGTTTTTGAATTTTTTAAACTTCGTTCTTTATGATTCATGAAAAGTGCCTTCACAAATATTGTTCCCCTTAGCTTAATCTAAATCCTAGAATTTTTGTGTAATTTTTGGAATTTACTTTTATTTTTGTGAATTTTTAATTTTTTTATTATTATTTTATAATTTTTTGAATGTATGTTTTAATATAAATGAAGGATATCGATAGAACGTGCTTCCTAATAGGCAGCACTAAAACCATGTACATACTGGTGCGTTAGATTATAGCTAAGTGAAAATTAACTGTGGTGATTATGATTGATTGATATTAATTTGATTGAGATTGATGTGATTGAGAGTGTAATTGTTGGAGCTCAGTTGACCTAGTGTCTCGGGGCCAATCACACTGACAGTCAGACTACTGAAGCTCAGTCGACTTAATGTCTCGGGGCCAGTCTACTATCCATATGGATTAAGTGAATTTACTTGGAATTAAGTGAGCCTATATGGCTAGAGTACTTTCTATTGGTATTGAGGTTGTGATCATATAAGGTTCTATTTGATCCTTCATAACTGATGATTTTCAGTATTAAAATGATTTTTGTTGCATCTGTGTGTATTTGCCTGTATATATATTTATTATATATACTTTTGAGTGTTTGCATTTGACATTTAGCTATACGCGTATATATATTATAATAATTCACTCAGTGAGGTCTAACTCCCCTCTATTCATGTTTTTACAGGAGAGTCCTCATCTTCAGACCTCAGCAGTAGACCTGTCCGCTGGATTTCTTTCGCTTCGGCTTTATTATGTAAATTACTTACTTGAGTTTTATTTTGTACTCTAGACACTGCAATAGTAGTGGTATTTAAATCTATCGAGAGTTGTATTTGTATTTATACATGTATGAGATTTTAATTTAGAGTGTTACTTTAAAGTATTGTATTAAAAGATTTTATTTTATGATATGAGATGTGATTTTATGTTATTAAAGGAAGTTGAGATTTATTTTATTATTTGAGATTTAATTTTCGATGAATAAATATTTTATTTATTTTATTTTAGTGCATGCTTCTCTTTTAAGGCTTGCTACGGGTTCCGAATTCGAAAGAATTCTCATTCCCTAGCGCCAATCATAGCCCCTTGTTTTGGGTCGTGACATTCATTTATTTTATTTTATTTGGTTTTCTTTTGGCTTATTTTTGGTATACGAGCCTTTATCTGTTAATGTTTGTGTTAGGTCATCCTATCTTAGTTTATGAATTGTTTATTTCTAGTTTATTTTTAGTCTTTTATTCTTGTACTACATCTTTTTATTAATTAATGCAATTTCTCCTTTCTCAATTTTAGTCTTTAAAGCGATTTAAATTTTTATCTCTTTTTGAATTTTAACAAATGTGGATAAAATATTTGAGTTTAATTTTTGTGTTTAAACATGATAATAATTTAATTACACTACATGCAAAATTTTATTAATTCCTTTTAAGAATTGTGTTGATCTTTAAAAAGTGTTTGCATGTATACTTAGTTAATTATTATGTTTAAGATGTGTTTGTATAAGTGACATAACTATTTAATAGTGTGTCCTTAATATCAAATTTATTTTTTAAAAATAAATGACATTTATTTCATAAAGATTTGTATTATCTTTGCTTTCTCATTGTTTTTGTTCATGGTCCTTTATTTCCTTTATTGTCTAACAAAGGGGGAGATAGAACAATAAATTTTTTTTGTAATATACTAATTGCCACATGATTAATTGACTACTTAAGCTATATATAAATCATGCATGTACTATTTTGTGATGCATTGCATATATTTGAAATTATTTTCTTCACATTCTCAAACAGTCCTCTTATGCCTTGAAAGACCATAACTTTTGTCATGATATAGTATATATCATTTAGAAATAATATCTGTATTTCTTATCATGTCCATAAATGTAGGGGGAGAAATAAAGAAATATATTCATTCTCATTTCGAATATTCATCATTATAAATTGTTCACATTATATTTTTTTTATTAAACTCAAAATAAATTTGTCAAAATCAAAAAGAGAGACCTCAGCAAGTTAAGCAATCTTGATTTTGATTTTAACAAATTTAATTTTGATTAACTAATTTATTTGTTTCAAGTGTGTATAAGTTAGGGACATTTTCGAAGTCAAAATAATAATGAAATATCAAAGAAAAATGATTATGAAAAGCTATTACAAGTACTATCTCGACCGGACTCATCACAGGGACTAAATTGCACATAAAGTTGCAAAATTGGTTGAAGTCCTGATAGAGACCAAAGAAGTCCCAAGCAGGAATAAAATGAGCAAAATTTGGCAAAAGGAGTAGAACCCGTCCCAATCTCATGTCCCGATCGGGACATTGCTTAGGACTGAATGTCTTGATCAAGACAATGCATATCCCGATCGAGATCAAGGTAGGATTTCAAAGGCAACGGATATTGACGTCTATACGGTGCTAGTCTCGATTAGGACCTAACTAATTTTAGCTCAAAAGTCTAAATTTTTATTCAAATGAACTTGGATTATATTAGGAATGAAATTATTGCTTCCAACAGTTATAATTGAATTGCTCAAGTATAAAAGAGGCCTTTAAAGATTTTTTTAAGGTTGAGAAATTTGTACATTATTTTATGCATTCAAGCATTCAATTAAGCTCTTTAAACTCTTCTAAATTCATTTATTTATTGTAAACTCTTGTGATAGTTGGTTGTGCGTTAGAAATATAATTTCTCTTCATCTTAAATCTTGGGATAGATTAAAAGGGAAGTGAGATTTATTTCTAAAGGAATAGGTTTAAGTATTGTCTATTAGAACACTTAGGATTTGGTCTTTGAGTGAGCCTTGAAAACTAAAGTTGTAAGGTTATAAGAGTGAGCCATAAAACTCTTGTGTAATCTTAATCTTGTAAATAGGATTATGGGTAATTGAAAATCCTAACTTGGGGATAAGTTAGGTGGAGACGTAGGATTATTGTTGAATCCGAACTCCTTGAATCTTTATGCTCTTCATTCTTCCATCTTAATATTCTTTCAATTTTTGCAAAGAATTCTTTTAATTTCTAATTATTATCCGATTATCCTATTCATCTCCCCCCACCCCCACCCCCCCAGGACTCTTTCAATAACCTTATGAATAACTCAAATGATTAATTTTAGGGCTCAAAGAATATTTCTAATTAATTTAAATTAATTCAAATGGAAATAAATAATTTCCACCATAACCATTCCAAAACTTTTATCTTATAATTCATAAGGAATTGAACCTAATTCCAGTTATGGAAATTAATCATCACAATTTATACTATTTATTAAAAATAAAATCTGAATTTTTTGGGTTGGCCACTATTTATCATCGGAATTCAGATGGGACCATCGAATTTCTCACTGGAAACACAACACCCGACCAAACCCGAATACACCAATATGTTTTCAACAATTAATAAAACACATATAAAGCCTCAATTACCCAAAATATACACAAAACAAAAGAGATAGGAAAATAAAAGGAAGATTACCAAAAAATTCACATAATATTCTACTGGCAAAGATCAGATGCAAGGTTGGTGTCTACGAACTTCTGAAATGATAGGGAACAAGCTGCCGGTGGTAGCTATCATTGATCCATGATGAGTTGAGTTTTCCAATACTCACAACTTAGGCAAAATTTTCAAAATTAAAACTAAATTTTTCTACAACTTTTCTGTGGAAACAAACACCACCAATGCATAGAGGATGTCGAGAAATGTCTGTGGTTAAAATTTCAGGTCAGACGGAGGTCATTTGGATGGTTAATAAAAAAGAAAAAAAATTCAAGGATTAAAATAGATATTTACCAAAACCACAACTTTCCTTCCTTTAGCAGCCCTGAAATTCTACTTATGTTCATTTATTTTTGTTTTATTCCCAGCAACCAATATCAACTTGAGCAACCATATACTTTTGGCAACACTTAGTAGCCATTAGCAAACTAAAGAACCAAACTACCAACAACCCCAAAACAACTATAAAACAACCTTAGTCACTCAAAGCAACTCAACCACCAAATAACCCAAAACAACTCAGTAACCATATTCTCCTTAACACCCAAAGCAAAGAAGCAACCAAATAATCACAAAACAACTACAAACAACCACCATTAACCAAACATACAAAACAACTACAAAATCAACCATAAAACAATCATAGACCAACTTCCACCCACAACAACTTATATCAACAACCCATTTATATATATTTATAAATACTCCTTAGCCATTTAATCAACCAATTTCCACCAACATCCACCTTAATCAATCTTCCTCCTTATCAGCCCATGCACACTTATTTTTCACCCGATTATTGTTATTTTTTCTTCTTCTCTTCTCTTCTGTTATTTTATTTATTTATTATTATTTTTTGTTATTATAAAAATTGTATTATTGAAATTGGACTTGAAATAATATGATTAAAGGTGTTACTTAAATTCAATATCTTAACATTATAAATAATGAAAAAAGAGTAAAACATTTAGAATAAATAAATAAATCAATGATTAACATTTAGTTTAGTGGTAAAAATGTTATATGATATGGTTGAATTTTGAATTTGTACCTTGATAATTATAAACAAAAATTATCTCCAAAGATATTAATTTGGCGTTATATTATCTTTTTTTTTTCTTTTAAATTAAATTGCCAAAGTAATGATCTTACATTCATCAGCTGGAGATGATTTATTATAATGTATAGTTTGACCTACAATGGTCTCTAAGCGTACTTATTTTTTAGCACCAAAAAGCTTGCATGATAGCTAATTTTGTAAAACAATAAAAAAATGCATTATCATATTATATATGTATTTCTATTACTTCTAAAAATTTAGAATGAAATAATAAACATAAACAAATAAAAATAATATTATAAAAAATCACATACTATATATATGAATTAGATAATTATATTCATTAAAATATTTTTTGATAAAATATTATAAAGAATAAATTTATCGTTGATACATAATTACTAGTTTATGTATTGTGATAAATGTTTATCACAAAATCAAACCTTTATTATGGTAAGTAAATTTTCTCATAAAATCATCTGCAAGGTTACATGATGTGATAAAATATTTTTTGTAGCAGTAAATAATATTTATTATAATAAATTATTTTGACACTATATTTTTATTATGAATTTTTTTTTAAATAATGATTAAACTTTGAGTCAATCATCAATTGAATCCTATTGTAAATATATTTCAATTTGCTTCTTCAATTTTACAATCTAATTGTATTTTTGAATATTACTTTTATATCCCTATAAAATAAATTTGATAGTTATTCAAATTTTTCTAAGAAAAATAAATTTAAAAATATTCTTAAGTTTTAGTCTTACTATTTTTAAAATTAATTTTTAAATTTTTATGTAAAATTGTAACTTTTTACATTCAATTAGAAATAACAAAAAATAAAAATGTTATAACTTATGAATCAATTTATTATATAGATTAATATTAATGAAAGTAAAAAATATAAAGTAAATACTTTAAATTATCGCTATGAATAATAATAAAATTTTAAATTTAATTTTTGTATTTTTCAGAAAAATTAAATTTTTTATGCTCTTAACTAATATTTTTAGTATCATAAAATTCTCTTTTTTTAAAATCTCGTACTTTATTTATTTGACAACAATTTTTAAATAATATAAATTTTAAATTAGTTAGAATTTAAGAATTTCTAGTGAAAAAATTAAAAATTTAGAAATTTAAGGGTTTCCCAAAAATTTTATAATGACTAAATTATTCGTCATGTACATTCTTTACTGTAATATGCAATTTCTGTCAAAAATTGCTATGTCATGTATGTATATATATATATATATATATATATATATATATATATATATATATATATATATATATATTTAATATTTTCTTCATTTATAACAAGTTTCCGTTGTGTCACAATAAGCTCTTTTACTGTGACAAAATTTAATTTGTCAAAAATGTGTTTGTCATAAAATCTTATAGTTCATATCAGCTTATATTAATTTAAGGGTCTAAAATTAATTATTTAATTAATGTAAATTTTATTTTTATTATGAATGTGAATGAACAATATATTGCTTGTGAATGAATAATATATTGCTTGTGAGAGAATAGTTCTCAAATAGTGAAAAGAAAATCTCTATATAAAGGGATTGAAATTCATTAATGAGATGATTAAGGTTAAGAAGAAGAAAATATAGATTACTCTCCAAATTCTTTTAATATTATAGTTCTCTAAATTCTCTTCAAACTCTCTCTAAATTCTCTCAAATCATTCTACTATAAAATATTTTTCTTCTAGTTAAATACTACTAAATTCAAGTTTAGTTCTATAACAAAATAAGTAATTCAATCTTTATTTCACAACACGTTATCAGCACGAGGAGCTCTCGATCAAAACAATAAGGTACATATTTCTTAATATTTAATATTTATGAATATATTAGTTGATTATATATTATCATGGATGGTTATACCTCCTACTAATTTATATATTTATATTTATTTCTTCAATCTAACTTTATATTAATTATTATTTTTATTTTTGTTTTACTAACTACACCATTGATGCAAATATTGCTAGAAATGGCTCTAACATTATGGATGGCTATGCCTCCTACCAATTTATATTTATGCACATTTATTTTTTTTATTATTTATGTTAATGGAAGGCTATACCCCATTTTATATTAATAGACGGTTTTGCCCCATATTTATACATATCGTTATGTTAATTCACTTTATATAAATATTCATATCAACATTATTTATTGATTTTACTTTATATAATTTATTTCTCAATATATTATATTAAAAAAAAAATTCTAACGGCTATATTTTTATTACTAACGGTAATATAATGGTAATAAATGGCTATATTTTTCATTATAAATAGATGAGCTATAAATATTATTCATTCACACAAATTCATACATTTTCTCTTTCTCTCTTTACTCTAAATTGCAAACATGATTTGGTACATTTATATTTGTGTTTTGATCATGACTATTATAATAGTTTTAGGAATAATTAATATGGAAGATGATTTTCTATTTGATATAATTTTAAGTATTATTGTATCATTTTTTGTACCACTATTATTTCTTGCAATATTCATTCATGATATAATTAATTAGTAAATTCTGATCATGTTTGATTTTTTTTAGTAGTCATCAAATTTATGAATTCTAATTGAGTTATTTTTTTTATTAGTTATCATAATGACAAATCTAGCAAAGCTTGAGTTCGTTGCTCTTGACATCACAGGAAAAAATTATATGTCTTGGATTCTAGATGTAGAGATGCATCTTCAATCAATGGGGTTAATTGATACCATAAAAGAAAATAATAACACCTCATTGCAAGATAAAGCCAAGTGTATAATTTTTCTCCGTCGTCATCTTGATGAAGGATTAAAATGTGAATATTTGACTGTCAAAGATCCAAGTGTTCTTTGGAAGGATCTAAAAGATAGATATGATCATCAAAGAGATGTAATACTACCAGTAGTCACTGATGAATGGAGAGCTTTACGCTTTCAAGATTTCAAAAAAGTGAGTGACTATAATTCTGCAATGTTCAGAATAGTATCACAATTAAAATTCTATGGACAGACAGTCACAGATGAGGATATGCTGGAGAAAACTTACTCCACATTTCATGCATCAAATGTTACACTGCAACAACAATACAGGATGCAGAGATTTAAAAAATATTCTGAACTAATTTCATGCCTACTAGTAGCTGAGAAAAAGAATGAACTCTTGATGAAAAATCATCAATCCCGTCCCACTGGCTCAATAGCATTTCTAGAAGCAAATGCTATAAATTATTCCAGATATAAAAATTACAATAGCCGTGGACGTGGGAGAGGTAGAGGTCGTGGACGTGGAAGAGGTCAATTCTTTGGCCATGGTCGTGGAAATAAATATAATAATACTCCACAACAAACTCAGACTCAACCTCAAAAGAAGTTAAAATCAGTCATCAGTGGTGTTCAAGAAAGGCCTCAATATAAGTCTGAAACTGTGTGTTTCAGATGTGGTAGTAAAGGACACTGGTCACAAATTTGTCGAACACCACCACATCTTTGCCAACTTTATAAGGCATCATTGAAAGGCAAAGAAAAGGAAATAAACTTCAATGAGCATCATACTCATGTTAATGATACAACTCATTTAGATGTTTCTGATTTTACTGATGATTTTACTGACAATGGAAATTGAGACATCTATAATTTTAAGTATATTGTTATTACTTATTTGATTCTGAAGAATATATTATTGTTATGTATGTTATTTTTAAATTAAATAAAATGTCCTACTTTACAATTATTTTATATTTTTACCTTAATTGATTAATTTTGTGTTTATTTATTTTAAAGTTTAATATGGATTGTACTCAACATAAAGACAATATTGGAGATCTCTGCATACCAGATAGTGGTACTACACATACTATCTTGAAAAATAGAGATTATTTCTTTGAAATAAAGCCCACAAAGGCAGTTGTAAAAACAATATCAGGTCCTATAGATCTGATTAAAGGAATTGGCAAAGCTAAATTTATGTTACCAAATGGAACAAAGTTTATAATTGATGAAGCTTTGTTTTCACCAAAATCAATAAGAAATTTATTGAGTTTTGATGACATATATCGAAATGGGTGTGATACCCAATCTATTACTATAAATGGTAATAAATATTTAAATATAGTTTCCTATGAATCAGGAAAAATGCAAGTATTGGAAAGACTGCCAAAACTCCCTACTGGATTGCATTACATGCATATACATGTAATTGAATCAAATATGGCAGTAAAAGAAAAATCTTATGATCCTTCAATAATAAATTTATGGCATGACAGATTAGGTCATCCTGGATCAGTAATGATGCGAAGGATAATTGAGAATTCACATGGGCATCCCTTGAAGGGGTAAAGAATTCCTCAATCAAATGAAATGCCATGTACAGCTTGTTCTCTTGGAAAATTAATCTTGAGACCTTCACCATCTAAAATTCAAAATGAATCACCTATGTTTCTTGAAAGAATTCAAGGTGATATATGTGAGCCAATTCACCCACCATGTGGACCATTCAGATATTTTATGGTATTAATTGATGCATCTAGTAGATGGTCACATGTTTGTCTATTGCCAACTCGTAATGTTGCATTTGCAAGGTTGCTTGCTGAAATTATTAAATTACGAGCACAATTCCCTGATTATACAATCAAGAGGGTAAGACTTGATAATGCTGGTGAATTTACATCTCAAGCATTCAATGATTATTGTATGTCTACTGGGATCATTGTTGAGCATCATGTTGCCCATGTACATACTCAAAATGGTTTAGTTGAATCATTGATTAAACGACTTCAGTTTATTGCTAGACCATTAATAATGAGAACAAAGCTTCCCATTTCAGTTTGGGGTCATGCAATCCTACATGCTGCTTCATTAATTCGCATAAGACCTAGTGCATATCATAAATACTCCCCACTACAATTGGCATTTGGTCAAGAGCCAAATATTTCCCATCTCAAAATTTTTGATTGTGCAGTATATGTACCCATTGCGCCACCTCAGCGCACAAAAATGGGTCCTCAACGAAGATTGGGAATTTATGTTGGGTTTGAAACACCCTCGATTATTAGATATCTTGAACCTCTAACTGGTGATATTTTTACAGCACGTTTTGCTGATTGCCAATTTAATAAGGTTGTTTTCCCAACATTAGGAAAAGGGGAGAAAGAAGTGAAAAGGGATATTTCATGGAATGAACCATCATTATTGCATCTGGATCCTCATATAAAACAATATGAATTAGAAGTGTAAAAGATTGTGCACTTACAAGCAATTGCAAATCAATTGCCAGATGCATTTACTGATACAAAAAGAGTGACTAAATCATATATACTAGCAGCCAATGCTCCTGCTCGTATTGAAATTCCAGAAATAAAATCTGAGAATAAAGACACTCATGAGTCTAAAACAAGCCAGAAGCGTGGAAGACCAATTGGTTCTAAGGATAAAAATCCTCGAAAGAGAAAGGGAGTAGATAATCATATTAATAGCGAGGAAAATATCCCTGAAGAAATAGAAAATAAAGAAAGTCATGAAACATTGTCATATACTGTTGCATGTGAAATCATAAATGACAAAGATGATCCTGAACCAAAATCAGTCATGGAATGTCAAAATAGGCATGATTGGATAAAATGGAAAGATGCTATGCAGGCTGAATTGGACTCAGTAAACAAACAAAATGTTTTTGGGCCAATTATTCCTATGCCTAAAAATATGAAACCTGTAGGATACAAGTGGGTCTTTGTACGAAAGAGAAATGAGAAAAATGAAATAATAAGGTACAAAGCTAGACTTGTAGCTCAAGGTTTTTCACAAAGGCCAGGAATTGATTATGATGAAACTATTCTCCTGTTATGGATGCAATTACGTTCAGGTATCTGATTAGCCTAGTAGTTTCTAAGAAATTAGAAATGCGTCTTATGGATGTTGTGACTGCTTATTTGTATGGATCACTTGATAGTGACATTTATATGAAAATCCCTGAAGGATTTAAAATGCCTGAAGCATTAAGTACAAAACCCAAAGAAATGTATTCGATCAAGCTCCAGAGATCTTTATATGGGTTAAAACAGTTTGGGCGCATGTGGTATAATCGTTTAAGCGATTATTTGATTAATAAAGGATATGTGAGTAATATTATTTGCCCATGCATTTTTATTAAGAAAACAATATCCGGATTTATGATTATAGTTGTATATGTTGATGATTTGAATATCATTGGAACAGAAAATGAGATCCATGAAGCAACAGTATACTTAAAGGAAGAATTTGAAATGAAAGATCTTGGAAAAACCAAGTATTGCCTTGGTTTACAGATTGAGCAAATGCACAATGGGATATTCGTGCATCAATCAAATTACACAGAAAAGATATTGAAACGCTTTAATATGGATAAAGCAAATCCTTTAAGTGCTCTAATGGTCGTTAGATCACTCAATATTGAGACTGATCCATTTCGACCCTATGAAGAAAATGAAGAAATTCTTGGTCCTGAATTTCCATATCTCAGTGCCATTGGAGCTCTAATGTATCTTGCTAATTGTACTAGATCTGACATTTCTTTTGCAGTCAATTTATTAGCAAGGTTCAGTTCAGCTCCAACAAAAAGGCATTGGAAAGGGGTCAAACATATACTTCGATACCTTCGAGGAAATGTTGATTTGGGTTTATTTTATTCTAACAATTCAAAACAAGAATTGATTGGTTATGCAGATGCAGGGCATTTATCTGATCCTCATAAAGCGAAATCTCAAACAGGCTATGTGTTCACAAATAATGGAACTGCAATTTCTTGGCGTTCCCAGAAACAAACGCTTGTCACTACTTCCTCAAATCATTCTAAAATTATTGCACTACATGAAGCAAGTAGAGAGTGTGTGTGGCTTAGATCAATGACACATCATATTGAAGAATCTTGTGGTTTTCCAGTCAACAAAAATCCAACAATTTTATATGAAGATAATGCAGCATGCATTGCACAGTTAAGGGAAGGATATATCAAAAGTGATAGAACCAAACATATACCTCCAAGATTCTTTTCATACACTCAAGAGCTAATAAAAGAAAATCATATAGATATCAAGTATATTCAGTCTAGCCAGAATTCAGCTGATCTTTTCACAAAGGCACTTCCAACTACAATCTTTAGAAAGCATGTTCACGATATTGGAATGCGACATCTACATACTATGTGAAGGAAGATTATACATATCAACTTGAGGGGGAGAATATCATGCACTGTACTCTTTTTCCTTAAGCTAAAGTTTTTCCCACTGGATTTTATTTAGCAAGGTTTTAACGAGGCAGTTGCAAAATATTGTTATTCAAGGGGGAGTATTATGAATGTGAATGAACAATATATTGCTTGTGAATGAACAATATATTGCTTGTGAGAGAATAGTTCTCAAATATTGAAAAGAAAATCTCTATATAAAAGGATTGAAATTCATTAATGAGATGGTTAAGGTTAAGAAGAAGAAAATATAGATTACTCTCCAAATTCTTTTAATATTATAGTTCTCTAAATTCTCTTCAAACTCTCTCTCTAAATTCTCTCAAATCATTCTACTATAAAATATTTTTCTTCTAATTAAATATTATTAAATTCAAGTTTAGTTCTATAACAAAATAAGTAATTCAATTTTTATTTCACAATAATTTTTTATTTTTTTATTAGCGTAGGACGATCAAATTCTGCTAATAGATTAAAAAATGTATAAACACAAAAGTGATAATTGAGTGATGAGTACTATTTTGACTTGGTGAGAGTGACGAGTACTATTTTGACTTTCTGATGGCTTCTTACAGTTAATTGCAAAACGCGTAAAATAATGCAGTAGCACGGCAACTAAACTGACTTATTTTTTTAGCACCAAAAAGCTTGCATGATAGCTAATTTTGTAAAACAATAAAAAATGCATTATCATATTATATATGTATTTCTATTACTTCTAAAAATTTAGAATGAAATAATAAACATAAACAAATAAAAATAATATTATAAAAAATCACATACTATATATATGAATTAGATAATTATATTCATTAAAATATTTTTTGATAAAATATTATAAAGAATAAATTTATCGTTGATACATAATTTACTAGTTTATGTATTGTGATAAATGTTTATCACAAAATCAAACCTTTATTATGGTAAGTAAATTTTCTCATAAAATCATCTGCAAGGTTACATGATGTGATAAAATATTTTTTGTAGTAGTAAATAATATTTATTATAATAAATTATTTTGACACTATATTTTTATTATGAATTTTTTTTAAATAATGATTAAACTTTGAGTCAATCATCAATTGAATCCTATTGTAAATATATTTTAATTTGCTTCTTCAATTTTACAATCTAATTTTATTTTTGAATATTACTTTTATATCCCTATAAAATAAATTTGATAGTTATTCAAATTTTTCTAAGAAAAATAAATTTAAAAATATTCTTAAGTTTTAATCTTACTATTTTTAAAATTAATTTTTAAATTTTTATGTAAAATTGTAACTTTTTACATTCAAGTAGAAATAATAAAAAATAAAAATGTTATAACTTATGAATCAATTTATTATATAGATTAATATTAATGAAAGTAAAAAATATAAAGTAAATACTTTAAACTATCGCTATGAATAATAATAAAATTTTAAATTTAATTTTTGTATTTTTCAGAAAAATTAAATTTTTTATGCTCTTAACTAATATTTTTAGTATCATAAAATTCTCTTTTTTTAAAATCTCGTACTTTATTTATTTGACAACAATTTTTAAATAATATAAATTTTAAATTAGTTAGAATTTAAGAATTTCTAGTGAAAAAATTAAAAATTTAGAAATTTAAGGGTTTCCCAAAAATTTTATAATGACTAAATTATTCGTCATGTACATTCTTTACTGTAATATGCAATTTCTGTCAAAATTTGCTATGTCATGTATATATATATATATATATATATATAATATTTTCTTCATTTATAACAAGTTTCCGTTATGTCACAATAAGCTCTTTTACTGTGACAAAATTTAATTTGTCAAAAATGTGTTTGTCATAAAATCTTATAGTTCATATCAGCTTATATTAATTTAAGGGTCTAAAATTAATTATTTAATTAATGTAAATTTTATTTTTTATTTTTTTATTAGCGTAGGACGATCAAATTCTGCTAATAGATTAACAAATGTATAAACACAAAAGTGATAATTGAGTGATGAGTACTATTTTGACTTGGTGAGAATGACGAGTACTATTTTGACTTTCTGATGGCGTCTTACAGTTAATTGCAAAACGCGTAAAATAATGCAGTAGCACGGCAACTAAACTGACTTATTTTTTTAGCACCAAAAAGCTTGCATGATAGCTAATTTTGTAAAACAATAAAAAATGCATTATCATATTATATATGTATTTCTATTACTTCTAAAAATTTAGAATGAAATAATAAACATAAACAAATAAAAATAATATTATAAAAAATCACATACTATATATATGAATTAGATAATTATATTCATTAAAATATTTTTTGATAAAATATTATAAAGAATAAATTTATCGTTGATACATAATTACTAGTTTATGTATTGTGATAAATGTTTATCACAAAATCAAACCTTTATTATGGTAAGTAAATTTTCTCATAAAATCATCTGCAAGATTACATGATGTGATAAAATATTTTTTGTAGCAGTAAATAATATTTATTATAATAAATTATTTTGACACTATATTTTTATTATGAATTTTTTTGAAAATAATGATTTGTTATATCATAAACTTTGAGTCAATTATCAATTGAATCCTATTGTAAATATATTTCAATTTGCTTCTTCAACTTTACAATCTAATTGTATTTTGAATATTACTTTTATATCCCTATAAAATAAATTTGATAGTTATTCAAATTTTTCTAAAAAAAATAAATTTAAAAATATTCTTAAGTTTTAGTCTTACTATTTTTAAAATTAATTTTTAAATTTTTACATTCAATTAGAAATAATAAAAAATGAAAATGTTATAACTTATGAATCAATTTATTGTATAGATTAATATTAATGAAAGTAAAAAATATAAAGTAAACACTTTAAACTATCGCTATAAATAATAATAAAATTTTAAATTTAATTTTTGTATTTTTCAGAAAAATTAAATTTTTTGTGCTCTTAACTAATATGTTTAGTATCATAAAATTCTCTTTTTTTTTTAAATCTCGTACTTTATTTATTTGACCTTTATTAGAACAATTTTTAAATAATATAGTTAAAAGTTGAGATGTAAATCTTAAATTAGTTAGAATTTAAGAATTTTTAGTGAAAAAATTAAAAATTTAGAAATTTAAGGGTTTCCCAAAAATTTTATAATGACTAAATTATTCGTCATGTACATTCTTTACTGTAATATGCAATTTTTGTCAAAATTTGCTATGTCATGTATATATATATATATATATTTAATATTTTCTTCATTTATAACAAGTTTCCGTTGTTTCACAATAAGCTCTTTTACTGTGACAAAATTTAATTTGTCAAAAATGTGTTTGTCATAAAATCTTATAGTTCATCTCAGCTTATATTAATTTAAGTGTCTAAAATTAATTATTTAATTAATGTAAATTTTATTTTTTATTTTTTATTTTTTTTATTAGCATAGGACGATCAAATTCTGCTAATAGATTAAAAAATGTATAAACACAAAAGTGATACTTGAGTGAGGAGTACTATTTTGACTTTGTGAGAGTGACGAGTACTATTTTGACTCTCTAATCATCTTACAGTCAATTGCAAAATGCGTAAAATAATGCAGTAGCACGGCAACCAAACTGACTTGAATTATTTGTTAATAATATTGTTTGTTGAACAATGTTGAGTACAACATTACAACCACAAACAACATTATATCACCTTTATTCTATATTATTTTAAGAGGTGTCTAATGGTGTAAAAAGATTAAATATTTTCAACTATTACAATTTTAATTCACTTCTAAAATTTTGACATAAACACCAAAATATATGATAAATATAGTTCACAATTAATTTTAGTTAAAATTAAGTGTGAAAATGTTGATATCACACCTTAGATGTCACTATTGATGTGGATCTTACTACCACAACAATTGCATATTTGTATAAAAAATACTAAATATTTTTAATTTATTAACAAATTTATCCTAAGTTTTTAATTTTGGAATGAATATTTGAATTTTCAAAGTATATTGGTTTTTATCATCAAATATATATAAAACTAGTTAATTATAATATTCAAATTATCTATTATTTAAATATAAACTTCTTAATATATATTATTTATGTAATATTAAAATACATCAATTAATATACTTCTAATATTAAGTCAAATAAATATGGAAAAAATACAAAAAAAATTAAGTCAAGAAAGGCAGCCTGTTTAATGAGGCACAAAACAGCTTTTGTATTGATTTGTTATCATACGAAACCAAATGTTTATGTTTATGGAGTATTGATTTGTTATCATACGAAACCAAATGTTTATGCTTATGGAGTATTGTTGATTTGTTATCATACAAAACCATATTTTAAATTATATATTTGTTAATTTAATTGGTTAATTCTACACTTTTAAACAAGAGCAAAAGTATTTGTACCTTCGGCCTTTCTTGACTTAATTTTATTTGTATTATTTTATTCCTTAAAAAATCAAAAACTTTTTCCAAATCAGATTTGATGTGCCAAACAAATCAAATACTTATTATTTTATCAACAGTTTTTTTTTTTTTTTCAAATTAATGGGATTTTTATTAATTAGTGAAATTTAGGTGTCCAACATTAATTAGTTAAAAAATATAAATTACATTTATACTAAAACATTATGGGTTTAATTCTTTATAAGCATAAGACCGTCAAGTTCTGCTAAGGCAAAAAAAAAAAAAAAAAAAGGACCGTCAAATTCTGCTACTGTATTTATGGTCAAAAAAATTCTACCACTTTAATAGTTAATTTCTGACTATACTGGGCTCAAACTCTTCGCTCAAAATGAATGTCCATATTTTTTATTAAAATTTTTTTAAAAAAGTACAAAATGCAAAAGTGATACTTGACTATAGATCAGACATTATTACAGTCAATTGGAAAACGGAAAAATCAACAAAATAATGGAGTAGATCGTAAGCTAAACTGACATCAGTTATTTATTTTTAAAAAAAATAAGACTTCAGTTATTTTTTGAATGATGTGAACTTTGTTGAATAATGTTGAACATATATTAATATATATTCAATTTTAATAATATTTTAGTTATTAATTATGTAAATATTATTTCAAAAATATTATTTTCTTTCGAAATAATTTAGTAATTTAATTAATATTTTTAATATTAAATAAATTATATATATATATATATATATATATATATATATATATATATATATATAATTTTTATAAATTATAAAAAATAATTTACAATTAAATATTATAATTATAACTAAATATTACATATATTTAGGAAAAATAATATATTTTTATATTCTACAACAATTTATAGTCAAGAAAGCCGATTGCGTGTGAGACCTTCTACAAGGCTTCATAAATGGAGATGTTATGCACTGCAAATAGAACAAAAACTTTCCACCTCGTTTTAATTTCTTAATTGCTACTTCCCCGAAACTGCGGAGAAAGATGGGAAATTAATGAAAAACATAGAGTTAAAAATAAAACATAATCCAAAATAAAATCTGTTATATAATTATTTAAAAAATATTTATTAACTAGTTGTAAATCTCTACAATATCCAAACCATAAAATAATTAAATAAATAATTGCAATGAAATAATAAGTAAATAAATTTAATATAAAATAAATCATATTAATTTTATTTTCTTAAATTTTTATTGCAATAATTTTTAATTATAATAAGATTTGTTTTTAGAATTATTTAGATTAGTATTCAACTATATATAATAATTTTTTAGTTAAAGAAATAATATTAATTACTATAATTTTTTAAATTTTTTAATAGTTTGAAAAAATAATTTGAGTAATTTAAGATAGAAAACTATGGATTGAAAAAAATTATTTTGACTGATTTAAAGTAGAAATATATGTAATATATAAATATTTTTAGAATTCAAATAATATTGAAATATGTATAATAATATTTTAGTTAAAAAATAATACTAAATAACTAACGTAAATATTTTATTTTCAATAAAAAATTAAAATTTTTAATAGTTTGACACATTAATTTTTAGCGTATATATTCAAATTCACACATGGACACTTATCAAATTTTAGCTTAATTACTTTATAACTTTAGAGTTAAGCATTATATATATATAACAAACAACCACGTGTTTCACATGTAAATACAAAATTATTTAACTTGTGATATATGGAAAATAAACAATTAAAATAGGAAATAAACTCTCTATCCAATTGAAATTATTAATCAAATTAAAATTTTATTTTATTTTATTTTTATTAGTAAATGATGAAATTATCTATTTTTTATATAATAATGATTGAAATTTTTTTTATAATTTTATTTGTTCCCCTCCCTTTTGAGTGTGTATAAATAAATTATATATATATATATATATATATATATATATATATATATATATATATATATATATATATATATTTAAAACCTTAATTATAAAAAATAAATTTAAATTTTAAAATAACAAAAAGTAAAAAAATTAGACGCCATTTATATCCATTTTTTAATTATTAACATATATGTTAAGAAATTGGGCTCTATGGACTTGGATATGCTTGGACTTTATAACAAGCTTGAGTGTTGGGTCTTTACACTAATTGGACTTAAACTTGAAATCTTCAATTGAGCTTTTAAAATGTTGAAATATATTTTCATCATGGGCTTGCTCACCATCAAAATGGCCTTAGCCATTTGGATTATGGCTCCTCAATTATATGCCACTTTTTTTTTGCTCTTTTTTCCAAATTTGGGATTTGGTTCTCACTCAATGTTTCAATACTTTCCCTCAAGTGCAACTAGGCTTACTCTCTTTAGGTTTAGTTGTCACTTGCTTCATCATGACTGATTTGAACCTGGCCTCTCTCTCTTAGGATTCTATGGCTCCATTCATTCCTCTTCAAATTGTTTCAAGCTTTCAAACTTCATTGATCCAGACTCAACCCTTTTTGGCTAAGAGGTTTAGTCTCCTCTAGTCTTCAAATGGTCCATGGATCTCTCTTTTAAATTTCCAAGTCCAACTTCCTCTTTTTTGGGTTGATACTTAGGCTTTCAACATCAACATGGATCTCCAGTTTGGGCCTTTAACATCCACACAGACCTCCAAGATTTTTTTAGTATGTTAGAGCACTCGTGGACTTCGATACCATGTTAAAAAATCAAACTCCATAGACTTGGACATGCTTGAACTTCAAAATAGAATTGAGTGTTGGGCTTTTGCACTAATTAGATTTGAATTTGAAATTTCCAATTGGGCTTCAAAATGTTAAAATGGACTTTCATAATAAACTTGTTTACCACCAAAATGGCCTTAACCATTTTGTTGGTGACTCCCCTTGAATTATTTGCCAATTTTTTTTATTTTTTTTTATTTTTTTTTAGCAATGTCGAATTTGGTTGTATGCAATCTCAAGATTTTGGAGGAGCTGTGAAGTTATCATCACAGGATTCGAATTGTCTCTTTTTCTTTGTTTAAGGGATTAAATATATGTTGTTTCTTTGTTGAATGTGTGTGGCATTAACCTGCAGGTCCCTAACATATGGGAGAAAATCATCCTTTGCACTTTCAATGGGTTATCAAAATTATATATTCTCTTTCAGTGATCTAATTTTTATATATGAATTAAAAATGTATAATTAATTTAAGCAAAATTTTCAATATATTAATTGATATGCCATATGAGACACTTTATACTGTTTTATTAAATTAAATAATTTAAGTAAATTTATATATTAAATAAAACAATTATCAACAAATCAGCAAATTAATTATTAAAAAAACTTATAATTTATAAGAACAAAAAAATAAATTATTGATAAGATTGTAAAGATGAGATCATGTTTATTTACTTAATATTTGACGTTTAACATGCACAATTATTTATTAAAATTAAAGAAAAATATTGATGTGTTAAGCATAAAATGTCCAGAATACTTTTTTAGTTTGCTAGAATTTCTAACGATCTATTTATATAAAATTTCAAATATTTATAATTTTTGAAAATTTTATTTCAACTTTTGAATTTTAATAAAAATATGATTTCATTAATTTTTATATTATAATTGTTAATAATCAATTAAATCAACATATTTGTATAAAATTAAAAATTAAAAATTAAAATAAAATTATAAAATTTCATAAATATTTAAACATTTAGCATGAATTAATATGGTGAAAAACTAATAGCGGTCCACAAGCACGACTTCCACAATTTATGGCGCAAAGCTTTTCTTATTTTTAATTGAATAACAACAAAAAATATATAATAAATAATAATATTTCAATAACTTTTATTGAACAAACATATTTTACTAGCTAATAAAAATAATCAATGGATCATTTATTTATAATACTTAATCACCTTAATTTTTCATTATATTAATATTTCATTCGTTTTTATAGTCTTGTAACTCTTCAAAGAAAAAAAAAGTTTATAAGTATTGTAGCATTTAATTTATAATTTTTAAGATAGTCACGACTACTTTTTTTGAAAAAAAAAAAAGTGATTCCTAATGTGCTTACATCAGTAAGAGAGTAGATTTTATTTTTTATTTTTATTTTTACCACAAGAGAGTAGAATTAATATAATAAGCTTGGACTAAGATTCTTAAAGTAGATGACAAATTTGAAAATTTTTATTAGAATGCGACTTTTCCATGTAATAGCCTCTATAAATTTGAACTTCAAATTTTGCCAATTATCATCACGCAGGAAAAAAAAAAATGGAGCTTGTATTTGCTTCCTTGCCTCTACTTTTCTCACTTTTTGTCTTTGTGTTCATGGTGTGGTTGATCATGAAAAGATCAAGCACCAAAAAGTTGCCTCCAGGGCCATGGAAGCTACCCATTATAGGAAACATTCACAACTTAATTGGCTCTCTACCCCATCATAAATTCCATGCCCTTGCCAAAAAATATGGACCCATAATGCATCTTAAACTCGGTGAAAATGACACCATAGTTGTTTCTTCCCCAGAAATTGCTCAAGAGATCATGAAAACCCATGATATCATTTTTGCCTCTAGACCCTTTAGCCTTGCCGCAGATACCATCTCTTATAACTCTAAAGATCTTGCTTTTGCACCATATGGGGAGCTATGGAGACAGATGAGGAAGATTTGCATGTTGGAGGTGCTTAGTGCTAAACGTGTCCAATCATTCAGGTCAATCAGAGAAGAAGAGGTATTGAATGTTATGAGATCAATTTCTTCTGGGGAAGGATCCACTGTTGGTCTCAGTGACCTGTTGTTTTCTTACACCTATAAGGTGATTTCAAGGGCAGCCTTTGGTAAGACAGGTAAAGCGCAAGAAGCATTCGTCCCAAATGTTAAGGACATAATTGAAGTTGCTGCAGGTTTTAGTATTGCTGATTTGTTCCCTTCCATCAAATTGATGCATAATATTCGTGGCACGAAAGCTAAAATGGAAAAACTTCATCACGAAGCTGACAAGATCCTTGAAACCATCCTTAATGATCACAAATTGAAACGAAAAGCATCCCCGAATAAAATTTATGATAAAGAAGGTGATGATCTTGTAGATGTTCTTCTAAACCTTCACGAGCAGGAAGATCTTGGTTTCACTTTCACAATTGAATATGTTAAAGGAGTCATCCTGGTACGTCTCTTTTGTCATCCTAACTGCCAGTTTTACTTGCTGTTGATTTGTCTAATTTGGATTAGAATTAACAATCCTGGAGATGCAGGTTGATGAAAGGGGAGGGCTATCCCTGTTGTGGAGTCTATTGATGCTCTTATTAATTAAAAGAAAGTTTTGTTATTCTGTTTCAGGACATATTTATGGCTGGGAGTGAGACTTCATCTACAACAACAGAATGGACAATGTCAGAAATGATGAAAAATCCAAGAGTCATGGAAAAGGCACAAGCAGAGGTAAGACAAGTGTTTGACAAGAAAGGATATGTTGATGAAGCAGATCTTGGAGAATTAAATTACTTGAAACTGGTGATCAAAGAAGTTCTAAGATTACACCCTCCTCTTGCTCTGATACTGCCAAGAGAATCTCGAGAGGAATGCGAGATCCATGGATATCGAATACCCATAAAATCTAGAGTGATTGTGAATGCGTGGACGATCGGAAGGGATCCAAAGTATTGGGATGATGCTGAGAGTTTCATCCCTGAAAGATTTGCTGATGGAAAAATTGATTTCAAAGGGACTAATTTTGAGTACATACCATTTGGTGCTGGAAGGAGGATGTGTCCCGGCATAACATTAGGCATGTCCAATGTAGAGCTTCCGCTTGCGAATATGCTCTACTATTTTAATTGGAAGCTCCCTGATGGCACCAAGCCTAACGATCTTGACATGACTGAGTCCTATGGAATTGCTAGCAGAAGAAACACTAGTCTGAATTTAATTCCTACTTTACTTCGTCCTCTGCCTTCCGTTGTATAACACATTTCAGGAAGTATAACGTATGTTACCTAATGCCAATAGCAGTTAGGTCTAGCCTAAAAATAAAAAATATTTAGAGAAGGAAAATAAGCATTTGCGAAGAAGATGAGAGAGCGAATTAAATGGGGATGTTAGTAATGCAATTGATGATATACTAGAAGATGTGAGGTAGTTGCAGAAGTTAAGTGTTGCAGAAGAAAAAAAAGAAGCCGAGTAGAGCTTATGCTTGTATTATCATTCCGTGGATTTTATTTACAATGGTGTTATTAGTAGTGTGTGATACAAAAAGTGTAATGTTCTTTGGTTGAATTTAATGAAAATATCTTAGCTTTAACAGTTTGTATTAAATTATTTACTGTTCAAGACATTCAAATATTGACAAAAGTATGTGATCAAATAAGTAATAAGATGAAATACATTCAAATAAGATCAAAATGCAGTTTAAGTTGCATTCCTAATAAACTGTCATTTATAGCTTTGATAGAGTTTTAACAAAATAGAAATAGCATTCATATCCTGATGTATACATAGCTAAGAAATAGAATTCAGGCATGAGCATCTTTCAAGCAACTATTTGCCACAAAAAAAACTAAGTACTGATTTACAGTTTCAATATAGACTGAAATTCAGGCATTAAGTTCCTGAGGAACTACAATTTCCCAAAAAAATTATGTTAGTTCCTATGAGAACTAAGTCCTACCAAAAACTATGTCTGTTCATATACTTGTTGAATCTGAAGTGAAGGTCTTCTTGAGCCTTCCAACCATGCCTTCTCTTTGCTCATTCAACTGTCTCCTTGTTATGCTCGGTGTACCTTTCCATTGGAGGCTTGGAGGTTTGAAAGGTAGATCAGTGGGGAAAGTAGGTTTTGCTCCATCACCAATGAAGGCAATCGTTCTTGTTCCTTTGCTAAGCCGACTTGCTTTTGCATTATTATTTGCTTGTCTGATTTCCTTTTCATTATTGTCTAAGGCCATCTCCAACAAGGTGACATTTACCTATTTTGCATCTCCAATTCTTCTCTAACAAGGCGTCAAAACTAGCTGCAAAATGCATATTCTCAAAAGTTGATTGCATATATGCAGTCAACTTTTCTACTTTTTGTATTTCCTTTTTTTTTTTAATTTCATTAACAATCATTTTTTATCATTTGTTTCAATATAGTCCAAATAACTTTGTTTAATTTAGTCCAAATTTATATTATATTTATCATATTATTATCAAATACATAAAATTTTGATTTAATTATTTTTATTTAAATAATATTAATATTGTCACTTAAAAATAATATTTTTTACTTAAATAATATAAATTTTTATTTAAATAATTTTTTACTAAATTTTAAGATGTAATTTTATGTTTTTCAATACATTTATTTTAATATTTTTTTAGTTCCCTTCATATATTGTATTATTTAATTTTAAAAATAATAGAATGTATTTATATTTTTTATTATTAAAAAATACTATTTATTTTCTTCATATATTTATATTAAAAATATATTCAAATAATAACTTTATTATAAATAAATATATGAATGTATATTGTAAATATTGAATAAATTATGAATGTAATATATAATAATATAATATTAGTATTGGATAAGAATATGTGAAAAATATTCTTTTTAAAGTTAGAAAATGAGATAAGTTATTGGAGTAAATTTCTTGTAGCAAATGCATTTTGGAACACAATTTGCAGTATTTTAATATTTATTGTTGGAGATTCTCTAATAGAAGTGTACATACCCACAATACTGTGCTTGTCCATTTAGTGGTCAATTTTAATTTTTTAATTTTCTTTTTTTTCCCCTATCATATAAACCCACTAAAAACACCATCTAATCCCTATTTTTAGCTATAAACAAAACAATTCCCAAATACCCATTTTCCCCTAGAAACTCTAAGGAATTGAAAATCTACTTTTTCAATTTTTTTTTTCAAATGTCGCAAGTGGGGGTCACCACTCCTATACTTACGAAACTCGACAAACGTGCAATTGATACAGTAGAGTGCTACCCTACTCAAGAAAACTGCACTTCTTCCATGAATCATGAGCGTATGTACAACTCAAGTCTTCTTTTATTTTTTTATATATATATATATATTACGTATGTTTCCTTTTTTCTTTTATTTTTAAGATTTATTCAAAATCTTAAAACACAATACGTATGATAAATCAAGAGAAGTAAGAATCCAGTAAACATTATCATGTATGTTAAATATGTTAATGAAATGAAGGAATCAATTGAAATCAATACTGAGATAAGACTTTATAACAGTACAGAAAGTTTTATATAAAATCTACAAAGGGAAAAAAAAACAGAAACCAAATCTACGCAATCCAATGATAAGTAAACACATTATATATATTCAAAGATCAGCTTACTGCTTTTTTTTTTTTTTTTTTAAAAGAACATGATAAGCAAACACTAAGAAAACAAATAGAACAAATTGCTTCCATACAACTTTTTGCAAAAATTTGAGAAAAACGACATGAATGAAGACAGAATTCACAGCTCTATACAATAAAAGAATAGATTCTTTATTGGGACTTAAAAACCCACATCACAGAGTTGTGTTTAACCCAATTGATAGGGAAGTTTAGAGACACAAACCATCATGAGGAGGTTCAAAAACAGCGCAGTGCCAACAACAATGACAAACATTGCAACAATTAATTATTTCTCATTAAATGATAAAAGTTACTAAAAATAACTATTTAGAAGCATCACAGCCACGAATTAATTAAAAAAAAAATCAGTCCTCCTGAAAAGTACTATCAAGTACATTAATTCCTATGTACATACTCAACAGTATTTGCATAGAGATATTATACATGTTTAATTCATTCAGCACATGGAGCCACTAAATGAGTTTGGATAGAAACCAACAAAGAATATACAGTATATTTTTATTATTAATAATATTCATTTGTGCTTTAATACATACGAATTAACACACTTTTAGGCAAGCTCCATGTGGGTAGAGGTGATCTAGATGCAACACAGGACAGGATTGATTATATTTTAGTCAAACTATTCTAAAACCTAATGAAACTCAAAATAGAAAGAGATTGTCTATTATCAATTAGGATTAATGATATTGCAGTAAAGCATCAAACCTAAAAACCAATTAAAGATGTACCTTTCTTCTGCCAACAAAGAAAACACTATCAAATTTGGCTAGAAATATAAATATTTATAACTCATTTACCATTTAAATACAGAAAGCAAAATGTTCTGCAAATGGGATAGCAAAAGCACTGGCTTTCTGCCAACAAACTTCTGTTCAGATCAACCAACTGCTATATTTATATATTCAACTCCTGAAACATGCATTAGGATATTCTATAAACATTAAAAAAACCACACAATCAATTGAGAGGTTACAAAATAAAATAATAGACAGAACATAAAAATTTCGTAGATATAAAACACACACCCCCATGTTGAGAATGCTCCAAAATCGTAGGAGCTGAATATGTCAAAGAAAAGATGTGGGAATCTAGAAGAAGCTAGCCACAACTCCACGTCCTTGCACTTTGAATGCATAATGCCTATTTTTTCTCTTTATTTTTAGTCATGATGGGCACTACTCCTAGTATTTTAAGGAGGTGGTTTTTCTTTATTTTTTTCCAGTTGTTTGAAGCCTATAAATAGGCTAGTTTGATTTGAATAAAGTGTGGCAAAAATATTTAGCTTCTTCAATCAATTGTGTGTCTCTGTTTGTCTCTATTTTTTGTTTTTTCTTTATCATCTGCTCTTTTCTTTTTCTTTTAACTAACATTGTGGTATCAGAGCTTTGGTTCTGATATCAACTAGGCGTGAAAGAGAAACACGAGAGATTGAGAAGTATGGCAACAAATTCATCTTCATCATCGCAACTGCCAATTCCTCTGTTCAGCGGTGAAAAGTACCATTTTTGGAGTGTGACGATGCAGACCTTATTCAAATCCCAGGACTTGTGGGAGTTAGTTGAAGAGGGCCTTGCCGAAACAGATGATGCTGCCAAGATGAGAGAAAATAAGAAGAAGGATGCAAAGGCTTTTTATCTATTGCAGCAAGCAGTTCATGAAGACATCTTTCCAACCATCTTGAGTGCTTCTTCTTCCAGAGAAGCATGGTTGACACTGCAGTAAGAGTATCGAGGGGATAGCAAGGTCATCACCATCAGATTGCAAACTCTTAGGTGAGAGTTTGAAACAATGATGATGAAGAAGGATGAAACAATACAAGACTTTCTCTCCAGAGTTAAGTCAATTGTGAGCCAGATGCGGAAATATGGAGAAAAATGCAGTGATCACATTATTGTTACCAAAGTTTTAAGAAGTTTAACTTCACAGTTTGATCATGTTGTTGCAGGTATAGAAGAATCAAAGGATTTAACTCAGATGTCATTCGATGAGTTGATGGGATCCTTGCAAGCACATGAAGAAAGGATCAATCGGCCTGAAGAAAAAATAGAAGAGAAGGCATTCCATGTTAAGGGAGAGTATGCTTCGGGAATAGAAGACTTAAAGCATGCAGACAAATAAATGTATGGCAAAGGCTGTAGAAGAAGCACTGGTCGAGGACGAGGAAGAGGAAGAACTTAGGGAGTTCAGTGCCATTATTGCAAACGGTATGGGCATGTTCAAGCAGTCTGCTGGAGGAAACAGAATCAAGCAAATTATTCTGAAGAAGCCGAATTTGATGAAGAAGGAGAAGAGGATTGTAGGGCGTTCATGGCATGGGTTGATCCATAAGCAAATAACCAACAGGTGTAGTTCCTGGACAACGGATGTTCTTACCACATGATAGGCAATACAAGTCTATTTGCAGGCCTGGACGAGAGCTACAAAAAGAAGGTCAGACTTGGAGACAACAAACAATTACAAGTTGAAGGAAAAGACACTGTGGCCATGCAAAATAATCATGGTAATATCAACCACCTTTACAATTTTCTTTATGTGCCTAATTTGTCTCAAAATTTGCTAAGTGTGGGATAGTTGCTGTCAAGTGGGTTCATTGTTACCTTTGACAAGTCTTCATGCCTGGTAGCAAGTAAAGCATATGGCAAAGTTTTGGTGGAAGCAAGCATGACGCAAAATAAGCTATTTCCTATGGACCTTACAAGGGTGAAGACATGTGCATTGATAGCACAAAAGGAGGGAGTTACCAATAAAATTTTTAAAAAATGTATTAATAATACATATTCAATTTTAATATATATATATTTTTTGTTATTAATGTTGTACATATTATTTTATTTTAGAATAATTTAGTAATTAAAAGTTTAGTAAATAGATTGATATATTTTAGTTTTAAATGAATGGAAAATAGTTTAAATTTTATAAATAATAAAAATTAATTTATAATTAAATATTATAATTAACTACTAAATATTACATATACTAAATGCAATATATTAAAAAAAGATATTTATTAGTCCACTGGTAATTACTACGATTCTTCCAATCACAAAACAAAATTTAAGTAAAGAAAGGCAGTTGCATGCTGTTGACATGGGCATGGCACCACCATTCGCTTTGGAGGAGAGAGCCTTTGCTTCTAAATGCATGGATGACGAGTTCAACTTAGCTGTTGGTGCTGCTAATTAAAGTAGCCATTAACAAAAATAAACTAAGCCTACTAGATAACGTAGCCTTTTATTTTTATTAGGATAATGACATTTTAAGACCAATAAATATAGCCAATTTAACAATTAAGTCCCATAAGCTAATTTCTTCTCGATCGAGTCCTAATTCTTTTTAAATATAATCCCATTAGTCCTCAACTGTTAAAAGTAATGGAAATCACTGATGTGGCAAAAATAGATCCACTAAACTTCAAGCATCACTTGCAATGTCAAAAAGGAAGTCTATTTCACAGATTCCTCTAAAGTGGGTAGACAGAGATATACTCCCTTTCCCTTTCTCGCTCTTTATCTCTTTCTCGATCTCATTCTCGTCTCTTTCCCAATCTCGATCTTAATCTTAATTTTTTTTACAGGTCCCTCAATCTCATAGCCTTGTTGTTTCTTGTAACTCCACCGGTCCATTATCCCTTTCAGAAACACTAACATTCAAGCTTCTACCATGGTGCCAAAATGAGATCATTCCTAACATCTCTAAATCCCAATATCTTTTAGATCAATGGGTTCACAAGAATATAGTTCCTTTCTACCTAGTTGTCAAAATCTGATATCTCCTTATTAGAAATGAAATCCTTTCTAATCCCTGACATCAAAACATGGTTTATTCTAGTACCGGCCATGCGTAGAATTACGAATTCTTTAAAAAACCCTATAAAATCTATAAGGTTAAAGTTACTACTGCACATGTAATGACTGTTATTTAATCATCATTTCCATCATCCAATGACACATTTAGGTCCAATATTTCAAATCTAATTATGAAACTACAATTCTCAAATCAAACCAAATCATTCTCTTTATTAATGTCTACCCCTATTTTGCTCCTCAGATTGTACACAATTGTATGCTAATGTATTAAAAATCTACTCAAACTCTAAATGAATAATTTTCTAGCACTAAAATCATAATACAATGAAGTATCTATGACAATAATTCTAATTACATAATCATAGGCAATCACAAGTCAACATCTAAATAAAAAAGTGGGTAATATGACAACTCAAGAACCCCATAAACTTGATTTACTCTCAAGGCAATTAAAACTTAGGGTTTATTGTGTATTCAATATCCAATCCCATCTACAACTCTAGAATTAATAATTACATCTTTCAACTAACATCCTTTAGTACACCAACAAAGTCATTGCACTAAACTTCTAACTAATAGGCAAAAATATTTTTCATTTCAGGTTTCTCCAATCATAGCAGCATCAATATAACCCAAAAAAGAAATGGAAGCAAAACCAAGAGATCAAAAAAGGAATTTAGATTGAGAAGGGATTATTAGCATTATTAGTCAAAAAATAAAGTTGCTCTTATCTTTTTCTTCAGGTTCGGTTACCTAAATTCTACAAATACAACAACCTCTCTAAAAGCTAATTTTATTTCTATGCAATTAAATAAAAGATTTTCTTTATTTCAAAAACAAGAATAAGAATAATGAAAGCTAAAGTAGCATTTGAAAGATCTTTAGCTTTCCTTTTTTTATTTCTTTTACTTATCTCTCTCTTTCTCTCTTCTCTTCTCTTTTCCTTCTCCTTCTTTTTCTCTCATCATTTTTGGCTATTTGGCTCTTAACCAAACCCACTCTTATCCATTAATCCAATGGTTATGATTTCCCTCTATATTAAATGGACTTATAAGAATCATTCAATAAATGACACAATTGAGGTATCTATAATGTGGATGTGGCAAGTGATGTATGAAGTTTGGTGGATCTATTTTTGCCACATCAGTAATTTTTAATTCTTTTAGTAGTCGAGGACTAACGGGTTATATTTAAAAAGTATTAGGACTTGATTAAGAAGGAATCATCTTATAGGACTTAATTGTTAAATTGGCTATACTTATAGGACTTAAAATGCTAGTATCCTATTTTTTTTCTTTTATATGGTACATATCCTCCACATTTCCTTTCTTTATTTGCATTAACTAAAGCCTGGATAACATTGTAAAAGTACAAAATTGTCACACCTACTTGAGGTGGGATGCCTCCACTTCAAGTGACTTTATTTCTATTGAGATTAAGTTGAATGAGATTTAGGAAGTTGGCTACAGTTCCGCAAGTATACAAGTCAAGTTATAGAATAGGACTGTAAGTCCAGATATTGATTCCATATGGAAGAGGATAAGTACTAGTTCACTTGATTTACTTGCTTCTCTAAACAGATCAATTTTTATGTTGGAAGTCAATTAAAATTAAAAGTAAATTAATTTTTATGAAGAATAAGCAGTGTGTATAGTATGTACTAGAGTTTCTCTTTTCACTTGGATCTGTATAGAGTTAAAATCTAATTTATACAATCTCTCTCATTGTCATGTTTAAGATGCTACTGCTACAATTCTCATAAATCTCTCTCAAGCATTTATAAGGTGAGCTTATTATTTCAAATACTAATTCGAGTAAAGGGACTCTCGCCTCACAAAACTCTAATTAATAGATCCATAACAAACTTAAACTCTAAAAGTAAAATGCAATATTAACTCTTAACTGGTATCTTTACTCAAATTAAGATTTAATAGTTTTTATTATAGATCCCTAAGTGTAAATCTCCTCTCGGTCTCAATACTCTTAGCATAGGATGACTCAATATAAACATGACAACTATAGGTATAAATCTCCTCTCGGTCTTAATATACCCACTTAAATAATTGAATCATTCATGAAGCATAAAATAAAAAACCATAAATATGACATGAACTGAGAATATATTTAAAAAGAAATATGAGTTCAATACATCTCCAGGTTACTTAGATAAGTTTAGTACAAAATGAGATTAAGCTATTATAGACACCAAATTTGGTCGACCCGTGTTATGGGACGAATTAGGGATGCTCGATTTGATTGGCCTATTGTTAAGCCCAATAATGAGAATGTGAAACTTAAACACAAGAACAAAACCTAAATCTCTAATTGGAAGTGGACTTGAAAACCTAAAAGCCTCAAAAGCCCAAGACTTGGCCCAATTGTCCAAAATGGCCTAGGCTCGCTTGGCCTGATATAGGGCCATGCCAATGAGGTGTCACCTCTATGCAATAAGGTGCTGCCTTTGTGATAGAGCACTTGCAATTGCATTTAATGTAGCTGCAGCCATAGTGGCCACTATAGCAATGGGCCCCACACCTTAGACTTTATTTTGCATGAGGAAGAGATTTTTGGGGAGGAGAGAAAGGCTATAGGGGTTCATGATGAGCTAGAAAGCCTAAGGGCATGGGCAAGGTAGAGGATAAAAAGAAAAAAAGAGAAAGAGGAAAAGAGGCTTTTGGCTGAAAAAAAAAAGAGAACCATTGAAAGAATAAGGAAGGGGAGGAGGTTTGAAAAACACAGAGAGAAATTATTAAGATAGGAGGGAGAATTCAAGCCAAAGCAAGTCCACATCCTTTAGGAGAGAAAGGAGAAAAGCTTGTGTCAAATTGAAACTTATACCCAAGTAGAGATCACACTCAAAAGCACATCTTTGAGGGTCCATCACTTTGGTAAAATTTTGCATCTAAACACTTTTTATAACTTTATCATTTTTGTATTTAGTCTTATAACTTTATCATTTTTGTATTTAGTCTGCATGTGACTAAGTTGTTAGTATACTTTAGGAATATTTTAGGTTTATTTTGCTTGTTACTCTACCTCATTAATATGATCCCCTAAACTATTGCATGTAGTTGTAATTTGGCACTTGTTATATGTATGTGTGAATGTATTTCTTTCTTAGGGTAGAAGTTTGATTGTTTTGAAAGTCGAGAAGAGCCTGTTGATAAGGCAAGACCTCTTTGTTAATGAGGTGATCGCCTCTTCACAGAGGTGATTGCCATATTGATAGGACAACCAATCGTTTGGCTCTTCTCCCTGTACAAAATTTTGCATAATGTTTACTTCAAATGCTCCTACCACCTTTGTACATAATTATTTCATTGCATGATGATGATTCTCTTGGTTGTTTGAGGGTTTCTTTAGCTTGTGATGTGAGAACCCCTTCCTTAGAATGTTATTTATAAATATTATTATTAGTAATATTGTGTTTTATAAAGGGGAAGCTAACTATGTGTCTATTGTAGGAAACACTTGATGATTCGCATCATTGAGCAATTACTTTGAGTAGCTAACTCCCTTAGTATTTTTCATCTGTATAAGTAGTTTATTATTAGTTTACTTTTAGTATATGTATGGTTTACTTTCTGTATATTATTCTTTTATCTTCCCCCAAAGCATTGTAATCCCTAATCCCTTTCCCTATTTGATTCAAATGTATGGTTGTAAATTATTATTTATTTTATTTTTATTGAAAGTTGGGGCTTGAAAGCATGAAATTGAATTAATGTGCAAACTTGGACTTAACCATAAAACTTGAAAATTGGATAAAGGAAAGTGCAATTTTGAATGTAATAAAGAAATAATTAGATAATTAAAGGTAATAATACACAAAACATAAATGGAGGCCAATCGCAAGGTTGGGTGGGCATTCCAAAAGCCCATACCCAGTTTTCAAACCTGATCTCTGATGACAGCTTCTAGGAACCTCCATGGAATCCAATTACTATACAGTGTGTCACGACTTTTATCCAGGTGGCGACTCCATCTCCAAGTAGGCTTTATGACCTATATAGTATTTTCAAGTGGGCCTTGAGCCCACACAGTGCTGTGGTCGCCAAACACTTAGGCGCATGCTAAACCTCGTCACTTACAGTGGTGATTATGTTGGGGATAGAGAAACTGATTCCAGTGTTTTATGTTTTATCATTTTTAATTATTTTCTTATTTTGTTTGCATCTTTTGCATTCACTACACATTTTGCACATAATGAGCACTTCAGTCCCAAACAAACCTGGCAATAGTCAGTACTTTGCTACCTATGTTTCACTCAAACTTGGTGGTAGAGTATTTGATTATTGTCACTCGCGACACATACTAATCCATATTGTTTAACCCTTGAGTGGGGAGACATATATGGATGTATATCGTTATAGGAACCAAAGCCTTTTTACCTAAGAATTAAGCCTATATAATGACCTAGCAACTATCCTTAGAGATTATCCCCACATGCATGCGTGTTATGCCATATAATGGACCTTTAAAATAAATCTTGAGCCCATTAATAAGCTATCTAAGGTAAAATGGGCCCTTGTGTCCAACCAAAGCCTATTATAAACAAACTAAGTCAATAAAGGCCTCTCATGCCTATTCATGACCTATTTCAAGTTGGCCTTACCAAGTGAGTTTATAGTGCAAAGGACCTTGGCTCATAGGAAATGGACTTGAGCTTTATTTAAAGGACCCATTACTTGTTTGAATCATTTTAAGAGTTATCTTGTATACATCAGTTTTGTTATCCCCTATTGATATTTAAAACCCAGGCTAAAAATCCTAGGGCAAGATACTCGCCATTGAATACGTGTGTGAGAGAAATAAGGGCAAAGATTTGCACATTTAAGCTTTGCATTTTGGTTTTGCATATCTTCTTTTTTGTTTGTTTCTTAAGTTTCCTTAAAATAAAACGGACTTGCATATCATGCATACATGTCATGCATAATTCTAACATATGATTTTGTAGCACTATAGATCCTTCGAGCTCATCAAGCTGGGTCCAAATTAGTTTAGGTCATTTGGTTAGAAATCTAGAAGTGGGAATGGCAAGTGGTTTTGATCTAAAGGCATTTAAGGCATCGTTGAAAGACGAAGTGATTGCAGAAACCCGATCTATGATAAGGGAGATGATGGAGGAAATTACTAAGCTCATTAGGGAGAATCAGCCTGTACAACCATCTAATGTGCCATTAATCAATTCGATAGATCTAGATGAAGAGATCCCAATTAAGGGAAGGTAAGAAGATGGTGTAATGGTGCTGGCCAACCCATCAAACTAGAGAAATGTGAACCCAATCGAAGATGTGGGGCAAACTGAGTGGGCCAAGAGCATGACCAAGGCTATGAACCAAATGCAGATGATGATGAAGGAGAAGGGCATTGTTGCCCCCTTAGATTATGCTGATCTGATTTGAACTCCGTAAATTTAAATTCCCTGATATGAAAAAATACTCTGGCGCCAAGGATCCTCATTTGCACCTGAAGCAGTATGTGACTTATATGAAGGCCATTGAGTTGACTGAGAGCCATATCATCAAGCAGTTCCCTATATCATTGGAGGGAGCACCGATCTGCTAGTACTACACTTTGGAACCACATGTTTAATTGGATTTGAAGGAATTAAGTGTTGTTTTTATAAGGCAATTTGGCCTCAATGTTCAGTTAGAGGTGTCTCTGAGAGATATGTAGAACACCAAGTAGAAATTTATGAGTCCTTTGCTGATTACTTGACTCATTAGAGGGAAAAGCTATCTTTGATGTGGCATAGGCCTGTTGAGTCAGATCAATTAGTCTTGGAAATAGAGGGGTGCATCCTAGCATTGTCTAAAAAATTGAGAGATTTGGGGATCAAAAACTTCAAAGAATTGTACAGGTTTCGGGTTTAAAAAGAGTCAGATCTGGCTCAAGAGAAGAAATTCTTTGAAGGAAGGTCTAGGGCAAGGAAGGAGCTAGTTTAAGTGGTAATGTTCATATCAATGCTATCTAAACGCCAAGCAATAGTGTATAGGTTAGTGCAGTTAGACAACCTCAGAGATTTTTAAATTTGGGATGCCCTCTATCCAAGGTCCTTGATAAGCTTATTGAGAAAAACCTATTACAACCTTTACCTTCACAACAACCCTTACCCGATGCCAACCCAAAACTTTTCTGCAAGTTTCACCAGACCATCGAACATGACACTAATAGTTATGCCGAGTTAAAACATGAAATCCAAGACTTGATTGACTCAGGCAAGATTACTGACCCAGAAACCAGAAAGCCAAATACACAAACCAACCCCTTGCCTAACTACCAAAATATGCCACCACCAAATGCACCCATTTTGATGATCAACACTGGTCTAACATAGGAGCAAGTCCTAAACTCCTTCGTGGAGTTTCCTATAACTCCTTAAAATCAAACTTGGGAACCTAAAACCAAGCAGACAACTCACAGAATTACATGTGCATGTTTCAGACATATGGAGTTCTGATGATGAGAATGAGGAACAGGTTGACCTGTGGGACAATAAAAGAAGTAGATTAGGCTAGTCTGTGGGGAAGGTTGAAGAAAAGAGGGAAGAACCTGAGATTACCAAGTCCGAGTCTAAAAACATATAAAGTTCAGAAAAATGGAAAGAAGTAAAGCAAAGTGAGGAGATTGTTGCCAGTGTCTGGGAGTTACTTATGCATTCCAAGGATCATAGGGAGGCCTTGGTTCTAGCATTGGATCAGAAAAAGATCCACCAATTGTACCCCAGAAAAATGGTTGGATCACTAATGTAAACCCCTCAAAGGATGATAACATTTTCTAATGATGACATGCCTTTAGAAGGGAGGGACCACTATAAAGCTCTGTTTATCAAGGATGAAGTGAAGGGAAAAATGACTTACTGTGTGATGGTCGACAATGGTTACACTATCAATGTGTGTCCATTGAAGATTCTACCAAAGTTAGGGTTGATAGTGGCTGACCTAAAACCTTATGAAGTAGTTATCAAAGCCTATGATGACACCAAGAGGTATGTGGAAGGAACATTTAGGGCATTGGTCAAAACGGGACCTATAGAAGCTTGTGTTTACTTGCACGTATTGATATCCCAGTGACATTTGCCATTTTATTGGGAAGACCATGGTTTCACCCCTTGAGCAACATCCCATCCATTGCTCATCAGAAAATTAAGTTCCCGTATAAAGGAAGGGTTGTCACCATCTTTGCTAAAACTAAAGTTGATGTGGCTACATTGAACTTAACTACCAAAGAGATCTCCATAAGCCTCAATTTTGAGGTTTGTGTAATTTATGAGGATGAGCTATATGAAAAGGTTCTAAAGATGATGCACAACATAAGGTTTATGCCGGTATGGGATTAGGAAGAGATCAGAGCAAACCTTCAGAATTTATGGAAAGCAAGATGCCTATTTTGAAGCATAGGCTAAGATTTAAAAGGGTTGATGATACTGAGGGAGACATAAGTATCTGGGGCTAGTCTAAAGAAAAGGAAGAGGAAACTGTGGCTAAAAAGAAAACTCTATGGGAGATCTTTGTAAAGGAAGGCATCGAGTACCCATACAATGCAACTCCAAAACCTCTCCTGATGGCTGGGGAAGTTATTCCATGGTTTGAAATCTTTGCCGAATTTATGAACAGAGCCAACGGTGTTTCTATTGAAGAAGTCCCTACTAAGGAGTTGGTGCTGATTAAAGAAGAATTTAAAGGGATTGAAGCTACCTCAAAGATGAAAGGCATTGATGATCAAAGCAAAGAGCTTGATTTTGAAGCCTACGTTCTTAACTCTATCATAGATGTCTTTTATGATGACTATGATGTTTCTTATACTTCTCTATATGAAACTGATGATCTTTTCTTTTCGAAAGTGAATGCAATGAAGTATGAATTTGCTTATTTATGTGATGTGTTCCCTAATGGTTATTCTATTCGTGATGATCATTTCATGCATATGTTTGACATTAATTCCATGCAAACTGAATCATTTAATTTAGGCACAAATGATGATCCTAAAAATATATTGCTTGCTTCTAGTTTAATTCATGGTGAGAGTGAAAAAATGAAAGGAATCTTAATAAAGAGACAGAAAGTATTTGCTTAGAGTAATGAAGACATGCCCAAAATCAACAGGGAGATCTCATAACACAAGATCCTCACATATCCCCATATAGTACCAATAAAGCAAAAGCAAAGGAGGTTAAGGCCAGAATGGGCTATTCTGGTTAAAGAAGAAGACGAGAAACAGTTGAAGGCAAAGTTTTTAGAAGTGGTGGAGGACACCTAATGGTTAGCAAACATTGTTCCTGTCCCTAAAAAAGATAGGAGGGTCATAGTATGTGTGGACTACCAAGATTTAAACAAGGCCTACTCCAAAGATGACTTTTCGCTACCACACATCGATATGCTAATTGATAGCGCAGCTTCCAATGTGATGTACTCTTTCATGGACGGATTTTTAGGGTACAATCATATCATGATGGCAGTAATGGCCAAGTTAAAGACATCCTTTACTACCAAATGAGGTGTATACTATTACCGAGTGATGCCTTTTAGATTAAAAAATGCAGGGGCCACTTATCAGAGGATGACAATTGCTTTGCTGTACGACATGATCCACAAGGAGGTAGAAGTGTATGTGGATGATATAATGGTGAAATCCACAACCAGGGAAGGACATTTTAAGGCATTAAATAAGTTTCTGGCAAGGGCTGAAAAGAACAATCTTAGGTTGAACTCGAAGAAGTGTGTTTTTGGGGTTACATTTGGGAAACTATTAGGACACATTGTTAGTTAGAAAGGAATAGAGGTGGATCCAAATAAGATTAAGTCAATAAGGGATATGCCCATACCAAGGAACAAAAATAAGGTTTGAGGGTTCTTGGGGCGCTTGCAATATATCAGTAGATTTATAGCCAAATTGACATCTTTTTGCAATCCCATCTTTAAGCTCTTAAAAAAAAAATCAACCCGTGATATGGGATGAAAAGTGTCAGCAAGCCTTCGAAGCTATCAAGGATTATCTGATGAATCCTCCTATCTTGCAACCACCAAGGCCGGGTAAAGCATTCACCCTATATGCGGCAATTGAAAAAGATGTAATAGGGGTAATGTTGTCACAGAAAGGCGAAGAGAAGATAGAGCATGCTGTGTATTACTTAAGTAAGAAGCTTTTGCCTTATGAAACTAGTTATATTCTTATGGAGAAAACGTGCCTAGCAATGATTTGGGTAATGAAGAAACTCCAACACTACTTTTAGTCTTACAAAGTGCAGGTAGTTTCCAAACATGATCCCCTCAAGTATCTCCAGCAGACCCTGTCTCTTATAGGAAAGTTGGCTAGATGGCTCATTCTACTCATAAAATTTGACATAGAATATACAACCAAGAAAATGGTAAAAGGGAGAGCGGTAGCTGACTTCCTGGCACAGAGCCTAGTAGATGATAACCAAAAATGGAAGTTGGAGTTTCCTAACGAACACCTAGGGGCAATAGAGATACAAGTTTGGGAAATGTACTTTGATGGAGCCATCAATATAAAAGGGTAGGAATAGGCATAATTTTGATCACACCAGATGGCGAGATGATCCCAATGGCAAAAATACTCAAGTTTGAGGCAAATAATAACCAAACAGAATATAGGGCTTGTATTTTTTATCTAAAGGCATTACACAGTACAGGGGTGGAGAATGTTATCGTATACGAGGACTCCATGTTAGTCATAAAACAAGCTACCAAAGAGTGAGAGATAAAGGAGGGCATATTGCGTCTGTACTAGGAATATCTAACTACTATCTTGTGCTCATTTACTTAGTGTAAGTTTATTCACTTGCTGAGAGAAGGAAACTAGATAGCTGATGCCTTAGCCATACTGGCCTCCATATGGGAAAGTGGGAAACAGTCGAAGGTCAGACCCTTAATTCAGATGAAATCTCAAGGCCTTTGTTATAAAAAGGTGAGGGTGACATTAGTCGACACTGCTAAGAAGCCTTGATGTTATGACTTACAAATATATCTAGAGACTGGGCAGTTTCTAGATGGCATTGATAGGAAAGAAAGGATATCCCTACAAATGTTATCTCGACAGTTTATAAGCCATAATAGGATGCTGTACAAAAGAATGCCGACCGGGGTACACCTTAGATGTGTTGACAAAGATGAATCCTGAAAGCTTATAAAAGCAATTCATAAAGGAGTATGTAGGCCACACATAAATGGGACAGTCTTGGCAAAGAAAATAGCTCATTAATGGTACTTTTGGCCTACCATGGAAGCATATTGTGTTAGATTTGTGAAGAAATGTTGTAACTGCCAAACTTATAGTGACGTTAGCCACTTACCGTCTATGGAACTTTAGGGAATGACATCTTCTTGGCCATTTGCTGTATAGGGGATTGACATCATAGGAGAGGTAAGGTCAAAAGCATCTAATTATCATCAGTATATTATTATGGCTATCGATTACTTCTCCAAGTGGGTTAAGGCCGAATCTTATGTTATCGTGGGTTCAAAGCAAATGTTGAGGTTCATTGAGAAGAATATAATCTACAGTTATGGTTTGCCATACCACATTATTATAGATAATGGGGTTCAATTTCAAGTAGAGATGGCTATGCTACTCAAAGACTACAAGATCAAGTACCATAGATCATCTTCGTACAGGCCACAGGCTAATGGGATAGTGGAAGTAGCCAACAAGAATGTTAAAAAAATTTTGGCCAAGATGTTAGAAAATTACCAAGATTGGGCACAATACCTACAATTCACATTGTGGGGGTACTGAACCACTGCCAGAACTTTGATAGGGGACTCTCTGTACTCCTTAATTTATGGATATGAGGCCGTTTTATTGGTGAAGGTTGAGATAAGGTCATTGAGACTCTTGCTAGAATCTAAGCTCCCTAAGTATTAGTGGGTAGAGAGTCGATTAGCTCAGTTGACATTATTGGATGAAAAGAGGATGAAAGCTATGCACCATTCTTAGATGTATCAGAAAAGAATTGCCTGGGCCTACAATAAAAAGATTAAGCCAGGAAAGATCCAAGAAGGGTATTTGTTGCTGAAGCTCACAAAATCAATCATGTCTGACCCTCGAGGGAATTTCAAGCCAAATTGGGAAGGGCCGTATTTGGTAAAGAAGTTATTTTCGAAAGGTGCCACCATTCTATCTGATATGGAGGGAAATGAGTTCAAGGAGCCTGTCAACTTAGACAAACTCAAGAAATACTTCCTATAAAAAGTCTCGCTAGGGAGAAAACCTCGAAAAGAGGTTGTCTAGGCAAAAATTACAGACCAAAGAAAAGAAAAAAGAAAGAAAAAATAAAAAAAGAGAGTCCTACTGGATTGAAAACCTCAAAAGAGGTGGTCCAAGCAAAAGTTAAGGACATGTAAAAAGAGAGAGAGAGATGCAAAATGATTACTTGGAAAAATTGCAAGGGCAAGCCAAATAACAACATGAGATGTACTAAAAGCAAAATGTATATACGTATTGTGCTTAAATTAAATGGAATAGATTAATTTAATTACTATTAAGCATTGCATAAAGTGTCTATTACAAGTTGTTGAACTAATAAAAAGGGAAACTATATCTAATAAAAAGGAAAATGATGACTTAATTTCATGAGCTAATTTTATCTTCTTTTCTTTTGTTGGTCACCCCAAAAGCTCAATACTTATATCTCTCTTATTCTTTTGTTTCTAATAAATTCATCTCTTTCTGTCTGTTGCAAGTAAACCCATAGTTTATAATGATCATCAGTAGTCTGATATCCATTGTAGTCTAAGTTTCTCTTGATGATTCTTTAAGGCAAAGTTGCCACCAAGTGGTCCAGGGAGTTTTGAGAAAAGGGTCCTGGTTCGAACTCATGAAGTAATTCTACGATTAGTTGCTTGTGACTGTATTGATGACAGAGGTAAGTCAGATTGTAAAAGGTGGTAAAATGAAGACCAGCAGTCAAAACACAGTATTCATAGGATTGGATAGTCATATGCTACAATCCTCACTAAGGGCACATCCAACGGATCATTGTGTTGGGAAATGTTGACAGCCAGTTGTGAACATTTGCCAGAATGGGGTGTAGCTTCCTTTTTTAATAATGTTTGGCCTTATAATGCTTAACATCTTGAGGAGGTTCAACCAGACTCAATTTTTCATAGAGCCACATTTGCAAATTGATAAGTAATTGGGTGCAAATGATGGGTAAATTGAAAGTCAGGAATTGACACCGGAAAGCTTACCTCCAATAGGTTGGAACTTTCAGAGAATCATCGTGTTTCTGTAAATCTATCTAAACTAATGATAGTTTCTACTAGAATGAGAGGGAAGGGATTAAACCCCCCTGATTCCACTTGATCAAGAATGCAAAGGACCTTCGAATCACAATGTTCGAAGGAAGAAACTAGCAAAAACTGGGCATACAAACAAGGAGCTATCATGCAGGGTAAGTAAGTTGCTTCTTTATCCATACCTATAGTAATATTAAGGAAGGACTCTAATATGATTTATGAGCCAAGAATGTAGTAAGAAGAGGATCGTGGTCGAAGGTTGAACATACGTGCCATCTAGTATTGAATAGAGTGAGGGTTTGGGTTTTTGAGGTCAAGAACTGCAAGTCGACAAGTGGAATCTACATGGTGACTAAGAATTTCTTTAAATTTCCTCTTGCAAGGGATATATTTCTACTATATTGATTGGGAAAACATGCTTATAAGGATCCCAGAACTGAGCCACGAAAATAAGGAAGGAAAAATTGATCCTCCTAGTATGTAGTGATTTAAAGATAGGAAGGTGAAATGACTTTAACCTAGCCCAAGACCTATTATATAAACTTTTTAAGATCGATTATAGCAATTTGAGACTCTGTTCAGTCATGGTTCAAGCTTTTAAGGGGTGCCTAGAGAGAGAAATTGGAGGTTAGGGACGAAGGTGTCTTAAGAGCAAGGCTGGGTAAGGGTTCTGAGCTTTTAAAAAGGGCAAGACCATTTGGTGATGAGGCAAACACCTCATAAAAAAGGTGTCACCTCAATACCAAGAGTTAATCACCTCTTCATCAGAAAGCCATGAGGCGATTGCCTCTTCAGCAGTATCAGTTGTAAACTTCATCGAATTGTACAATCTTAATAGGTGTAAATCAGAGTGTAAGGGGGCAGATGCACACATATGTAATCATTGAAATCAGTTTGCATGTAAAAAGAATAAATTTAATTAAGATAAAAGTTGAATTTTGTAAACAATTCATCCAAATAAATATAGAAAAGTGTATATGTTCATTGTCTAAGATATATGAATCAATCAAAAGAGAGAAACAACAATTCGTAGGCCCTGATACATCTAGCATATGATCCGATACCCTTAGGGTCATCTCCTCCTCCAGCACCACTGCTACTTCTGTCCTCATCCTTGTCATCCTTATCAATCTAAAACACATCAATCTGACGCTTGAGAGTGGCAATCCTTGCTCTACTAGCCTCATCACAGTCCTACTTAAACAAGTTATAGGTTAGTGAATCATGCAAGCATGCATACATGTAGGGAATAGAAAGATTCTTACCCTTCACTGCTAGGTGACCTCTACCATATAGTCTCTCTGAGCCTCTATCATCCAGTACATGTATGGGCCTTGCTCTAGAGAAATCTGTATTATTGAATGAATATTAGAACTAATAGACGGGGTTGAGAATGATAGTGAAAGCAAGTCAGGAGTAAACTTACATGAGTGGCACCATTAGGGGTGCATACAGGTGTCAGATCCTCATATAAAGTTAAGAAATGATGAGACAACTCTCCAGGAGGGACCTAACATTGAGCTTAAGGGTCAGGGACATGAATGAAGTTGTCGGGAGTGAACTAAGAACTTGGGGCGGTAGATGGCCTGGCCTGCTTGGCAGCTGCTAAAGTCTCCTCCCTGCTTGGATTTAAACAATGCCTTAAAGGCTTTATCTCTCACACTCGAGACCTAGCTGGAGGCATAGGCCTAGCAGGTGCAGCCTAAATACAAGAAAAGGAAAGCATATAAGGATGCAGCTAATTCTTAAAGTACAAAAAAAAGCGATAGGGATATACCTGGGAGGTAAAAGTGACATGGAAGGGGACTGTCAGTAGAAGGTGGGATCGAATAAACTCCACATATTGGCTCTTCACACGGACTGTGTAATCCATAGCTGATGAGCCTGCAATAGCCTGAGCAAGGTCTTGTCCCTCCAGCTCATGTACCTAAAGCATGTTATCAGGAGGAGACCTGAGAACCCATCTCGCTCTAGCACCTCCCCTCCAATTCAAGACCCGCTCGCCAAGATACTAGGCCTAATATCCTGGACTACAAAGGAGTACCCTCTTCAGGGCTAGGGGCTTGGAGTAAGTCATCTTGATATTCCAGTTATCCTTAGGCCCCCACAAGTCATTTTGGATCTGCAAAAGTTAGAAACATTAGCTGGTTAGTGGATTAAATTTTGCATAAATTGCTAATGGAAGAGGTTGTGTTTTTGTAGGTACTGCATCCTGCATTAGGGAGTTTAGGTGCTACTTATGGATATGCACCTGGGCGAGGTGCTTCTTTAGGACATGACTGGCACCCCATCTGCTGATAGCTGGAAGGTGATCCCCTACTCGCTATACACCTATGTGTAGCTCCAGCTCCAAAGCCTAGACTTATCAAGAAAGTTGATTAGTCAGTATAAATAAATGGAGAATAGAACAAGTGAAGAGAGGGGATAGTCGTGACTTACCAGGACGATGTTCTAAATGTTGCAGAATCTCTTAGCCCTTTGGACCACCTCATCCATACTTTGATATAGATATGTGAGAACACATCTACGCCAGTCAAATATGGATACTTAATCAAGATCTTGAAGAGCTGGTAGGAATATCAGGTCAATTAAGCTAGCGATGTCGGTAAAGAAGGTGGTGCCGAGCAAGTAGAGTAGGAAAGCCCTCACCATCTGATCAACCTTGCGAGGAGTGACCATAGATGCAGCCTGCTCCCGCATATAAAAGCTCCTAATCGAGTCAAGCTTGAGGGTATGAGTCTCCTTCATATCGAGAGTCATACTCGAAAGCCGCTCGATGTATGTGACCTTGTCCAGAGACAGCTAGTGTAAGCTTGCATCGAGGGGAATAGGATCTCCTACACAAGCAATCCCTATAATAGTAGCAAATGACACCAGATCCATAGTGAACTCACCAAATGGGAGGTGGAAGGTATGGGTCGTGTCAAACCACCTCTCCATCAATGCATGTAGCGGTTGGTAGTCTGTATGTCCCTACTCAGAAGGAAGTGAGAGTACAAAGTCTTTGAATCCAGTCTCCTAAATCATATCCTTCTAATCATCATTTAGCTCACCATAAAAGACTTGGACCATATGGAAATTTCCAGCAACTTCAAATGAATATGCATTGTGCTGCAAGAGGAAAGAGATAGGGAAGTTGAATTTATGCATTTCTTTATCACAGAAAAATTTAGAATGAATAAGCATATAATTGACATAGATCGCCCTATTAATGAAATGATTGCCTCATCACAAAGGCAATCACCTCATAAAAAAGGCGACATCCTTTTAACCTGCAAGAATAACCATCGCCTCTTTAGAAGAGGCATGTCGCCTCATTAATGAGGCAATCACCTTATTGATGATATGATCACCTCATCAAAGAGGTGATTGCCTCTACGGTACGTTGACAACAAAAATTTTCAATTTTTAACATCAAAATGGCAAAATTCATATTAGTTTAACCTAATCATGCTCTAGAATGATAAATATACAAAGAATAATCACTAACTTGATGCAATTTGCAGGAAAAATAAGACAAATTTGGGTACTAAACTCTCCAGATGTAGACAAACAAATATGGGACCCTAGATCCGCTAAGAGAGGAATTGAGCCTCCCTGTGTCAATCCAAGGCTCCGAGAAGCACTAGCAAAGGGTGGGATATGATCCCACTTGAGTATATGAGGTGTTCTCTTATTTTCCATTGTTTAGAAAAGGGAAAGAAGTACAGAAGGTATAAAGGGGGAAGAAAGAAGAGAAGAGACAAAAAAAAAGGGAAGAAAGAGAAAATGACAAAAGTGAAAAGAAGGGGAAGAAAGAAAAGATTACCTTTTATAGTAGGTGGGAGTTTAGGGTTTTTTCTTAAAAAAAAAGAAGGGGGTGATTATTTATGTGTTGGGAAGTCAAAGTTAAGAAATAAAAGTCATCTAAGTGAAGTCTTAAGCAAGAATTAGGCTAGGAAAACCAAAGTCCCAAGTGTTACACCACGGTAAGATAGGGCTATTCGGGTTTGAATCCTGAAGCTAAAAAACATAGCTATTCGGGTTTGAATCCCCGAAGCTCAAAGATAGGGATATTCGTGTTTGAATCCTCAAAGCTCAAAGATAGAGTTGTTTGGGTTTGAATCCCCAAATCTTAAAGAAAGGGCTATTTGGGTTTGAATCCCCAAAACTAAAAAATAGGGCTATTTGGGTTTGAATTCCTAAAACTCAAAAACTAAGATGATTATTTGGGTAGGATCCCTAAAGTCAAAAGCAAATGGTAATCGAGCTAGGAAAACTCGAGAACCGAAGTGAGTACAATGATGATTGGAATAAGAGGATCCGAGAATCACATCCCTAATGGTAATCAAGCCAGGAAAACTCAAGAACTAAAGTCAGTACAATGATGATTGGACCAGCAAGATCTGAGAATCATATCCTTAATGGTAATCAAGCTAGGAAAACTCAAGAACCAAAGTCTATACAACATTGATCAAACCAGGAAAATTCGACAATCACATCCCCAATGGTAATCGAGCAAGGAAAACTTAAGAACCAAAGTCAGTACAATAATGATCAGAATAAGAAAATCTAAGAATCACATCCCTAATGGTAATCGAGCTAGGAAAACTCAAGAATCAAAGTTAGTACAACAATAATCAGACCAAGAAAACCCAAGAATCAAATTTTAATGTAGTGATGATCGAGCTAGGAAAACTCAAAAATCATGCCTCAGTGGGTTGATTAGGTGACAATTAGATCAGGAAAATCCAAGAATCACATCCCCAGTGGAACTTTAATTAGGCTAGGAAAACCTGAGGTTACTTGTATTCAAATAACTTATCAAATATTATTGAGTGGCTAATCAAATCAAGAAAACCTGAGGATCATAGTCACGTTTCAAAATTGAAGAACTCATTTCTTGAGTGAAACTCTAGAGCCAGGTATGTTACTGATCTTATTTATTTATTTATTGTTGTGCATATGATTTTTCAAAAAATAGTCATTGCATGCATTTGATTTTTCAAAAAATCAGGGGGCAAACTGTAGACACCTGATTCGGTCGGCCCATGTTAGGGGATAAATTAGGGATGCTTGGTTTGATCGACTCGTTGTTAAGCCTAATAATAAGAATATAAAACTTAAACACAAGAACAAAACCTAAATCTCTAATTGGAAGTGGACTTGAAAACCTAAAAGCCTCAAAAGCCCAAGACTTGGCCTAATACAAGCCCAGGCCAAAGAGGCGTCACCTCTGTGTAATGAGGCAATCGCCTCTTTGGATATTGTCGCAGAGGCGATCACCTCATCTTAGAGGCACTACCTCTGTGACAGACCACTTGTAGCTGCATTTAATGCAACTGTAGCCATGGTGGCCAAGTAGTGCGGGCCCCATACCCTAGACTTGATTTTGCATGAGGAAGAGATTTTTGGGAAGGAGAGAAAGACTATAGGGTTCATGATGAGCTAGAAAGCCTAAGGGCATGGGCAAGGTAAATGATAAAAAGAAAAAAAAAAGAGAAAGAGGAAAAAAGGCTTTTGGCTGAAAAAAAAAAGAGAACCATTAAAAGAACAAGGAAGGGGAGGAGCTCTAAAAAATGCAGAGAGACGTTCTTAAGAGAGGAGGGAGAATCCAAGCTAAAGCAAGTCCACATCCCTTAGGAGAGAAAGGAGAAAAGCTTGTGTCAAAGTGAAACTTATACCCAAGTAGTGATCACACTCAAAAGCACATCTTTGAGGGTCCATCACTTTGGTAAAATTTTGCATCTAAACACTTTTTATAACTTCATCATTTTTGTGTTTAGTCTGCATGTGACTAAGTTGTTAGTATACTTTAGGTATATTTTAGGTTTATTTCACTTGTTACTCTACCTCATTGATATGATTCCCTAAACTATAACATGTAGTTGTAATTTGGCACCTATTATATGTATGTGTGCATGTATTTCTTGCTTAAGGTAGAAGTTTGATTGTTTTGAAAGTCAAGAAAAGCCTATTAATCAGGTGACGCCTCTTTATAGAGGCGTCGCCCCCTGTCAATGAAGAGGCAATTGCCATATTGATAGGATGACTAATCATTTGGCTCTTCTCCTTGTATGAAATTCTGCATAATGTTTACTTCACATGCTCCTACCACCTTTATACATAATTATTTCATTGCATTATGATGATTATCTTGGTTGTTTGAGGGTTTCTTTAGCTTGTGATGCGAGAACCCGTTCGGTAGAATGTTTTTGGTAAATATTGTTATGGGTAATGTTATGTTTTATAAAAGGGAAGCTAACTATGTGTCTATTATAGGAAACACTTGATGATTCATATCATTGAGCAATTACTTTGAGTAGCTAACTCCCTTAGTATTTTTCATCCGTATAAGTAGTTTATTATTATTTTACTTTTAGTATATGTATGGTTTACTTTCTGTATAATATTTTTTTATCTTACACTAAACACTTGGGTGCACGCTAAACCCCACTGCCTACAACTACCATGTTTATACAGAGAACAATAAAACAATAAACATATATAGCTAACATAATCAAAACATAAGATAAGAAAAGAGCAAAATCCCTAATCCTTGTCAATGTAGTTCCCTGTTGCTAATCTTTTCACTATTTACTTGTACTCTGATGTAGATGAATGAGATGCATTCTCTGTCCTCTCTACACTTTTCTTTCTATTTTTCCTCTATTTTTTACTATTTACTATTTGCTACTCTCCCCTCTTATTGGCTGCTCCATGAGTTTATGATGCTCTTATATCATTAGAATTAGGGTTGCACATGGTGCATGCATCCGAGTGGAATTTCCTTAAATGTACAAGCATGACTGTGCAAAACCAAAATTGGTTTTGCATGATCGTGCACATATGCATGGACTTGTTGGCACGACCATGCTAAGCAATGCATGGCTGTGCTATTTCCCTCTTGTAAAATAGCACGACCGTGCTCTAGCTTACATAGTCGTGCTCCTTTTCTCTCCATTTTTTAGCATGGCTGTGTTGAGCATTACATGGCTGTGCTCTTTTCTTCACAAATGTTGGCACAATTGTGTTTTGCATCGCATGGCCATGCATGATCAATGCACACCCATGTTCCTTTCTTGACTTTTCTTGATCTTTGACTTTTCTTCATGTATTTAATTTCTACAGACAAAATAGAAACTCAATGAGAAGAATCCAAAAATTAGACAGAAAATATAAAACTCCTAATTTATTAATTAATGCATGATTATGTCTATATTTTATTTAAATGTACTAATATTTTCTAAATGCTAAATCTATGAATTATTATACAGAAAATGGAAAATAATGCACCTAAAGTGAGATATTATTAAATTAAAATTTTTAATTTGAAAATGCAATTATTAAAAGTAAAAGAAAGTGAACTTAATTTTTATCTATTAGTACAATGGAAAGGAGGCATACAATGTCGATCACACTGCCATGTTAGTCGCAAGTGGTACCAAGACACCTACATTGGCTTGAGGTGGTGCTCTTGACATGGGCATGCCATCATCGGCTTTAGAGGAGAGAGCCTTTGTTTCTAAATGCATGGATAATGAGTTCAACTTCAATAGAGTTACTACTGCTAATTAAAGTACCCATTCACAAGGGATAATGGCATTCTAAGTCCTATAAGTTACATGCTTTTCATAATTAAGTCCTAAAAGAAAATTCCTTTATAATTTAGTTTTATAAAAATTTTAAAATCTCATTGTTAGTCCTACTTCATTAGTTCTAATAGAATATGCTAATGTGGCATAAAAATTTCTTTTTTTTTACATCTTAATTTTTATCTTATATACTTAATCCACATCATCTTATTTCTTGCCATATCAACTTCTTCTTCTTATTCTTCTTTTCATATCACCTCCCGTATTTGATCCTTTTAATAAATTTCAGAACTTTCTACATTATTAGACCTAGAATTAGACATCTCATCATCCTCATCATCATCATCATCATCATCATCATCACTTCTTACTCATTTCCAAGATGAATGTTAAGAATCAGTAGGTATGTTGAGCTTCAATAGACTTTCTTAGGTATTTATCTTCTTTAATTTAACCACTCCCATCTCTTTCATTTAGAAGCAAAGAATGAATCTCAATAGCCTCCCCATTGATTACCCTCTTTTTCTCTAAAACCAAATCATTAGTATCTCTCTTAACTTTAATTAGTTGCTTCTTAAATTTAATCTCCCTAGAACTCTCATCAATAAAAGGCACATAATCACCTAAATTATTACTTTTGTCAATCTTACTAACTCTATTCTTCTCCTAACTGTCTTTTGCAATGACTTCCTTTGCAGTGTCCTTTCTCTTCCCTACAAACCTCTCTATAAAGAAGTTCTTATCTTCTACAATAACAATAGTGGCATCGCTTGCAACTTGAACATTCAAAGACGAAAACTTGCAAGTAGCTTCTTCTTCTTATTTTTTATGCTTTTTAATCTCAGGTATGTTTAGTTTCCTAAAGATCAATAAAGTACAAAGCAAATAGTAGTATAAACTAAAATAGGGGATACAAAGACTAATAGTGAAAACAAAAATGGAAATGATCTATATAGAAATATCAAGAAGCACACAAACCCAACAAGAAATGGATGTTTATGCATTGATTTATAATATGTCCTTATTAAAAATGCCCATAAAGCTCTTGATTTAAACTTTAATTCTCACTATATTAATACCCATTTTGTCTCTCATACTCCATATGATTTATGTGTAATAAGGAACTATTTAGGAAATCAGAGAAGGTGTTAGGTGTTAACTATGGCGAGAGATAGGGTGAATTTGATAGATGAAAAGTAAAAAAGAAATGTTCATAAAAGTGAAAAACTAACTTGAAGAACATAAGTTGTAAAAGAAGAAGAAGAAGAAGAAGAAGAAGAAGAAGAAGAAGAAGAAGAAGAAAAATACATTAAAATTGAACTTACTTGTGTATTGATTAAAACCTAATTTTATATTTTAATTGTATATTTAAGTGGAAGATTGATGTGTCAATTAGCTGATGTGGCTCTATCACATGGATCATGTGAGATTATGTGTAAAGTGAGGTGTAAAGGGCATAATTGGTGTTTGTGCCAAATCAACCAATTTGTTTTTAAATTAATAGACTAAGACTAATAATAGTAGATTAAAATCTTATAGGACTCAATTGTTAAGGAATTTTTTTTTAGGACTTAATAGTGAAAAACATATAACTTATAAGACCAAAAATGTCATTATCCCCATTAACAAAAACAAACTAAGCCTGCTAAATAAAGTGGCCTTTTATTTTTATTCTTTTTAGGAAAAATTACAAATATAGAGTCCGAACTTTTAAATTTTTCTATTTTAGTGTCATTTTTTTTTTTTGCAATTTAGTGTTTCAACTTTAAGAAAACATATCAATATGGTGTCTCCAACCATTTGTATACTGAATGTATGCATTGTCAACTCAAATAGGTCCACTTTTTACCAACTCACCTATCATGTCATGTTAAAAAATGACTTAACATTTGAGTTCACAAAAATGTCCTCATGTTCTTCAAGAGACTTTGGGAATTAGAGTTTTTAAAATAACATCTTCAATTAATCATTTTCACCATCCCCCAACTTAATTTTTGATTGATTCTTTACCTAAAGCAAGTCAAAAATTAATTTGTAATTATCTTCAACAATTGTTGTATAATGAACTGCTAAGCCATATTGCTATTTGTTATTTTTATTAATTATGAAGCCTTTTTTAAGCAATATTTCTTTGTTGCTTTTGTTTTATTATTAAGCCTTTGCTAAACATCTTTTCTAGTGCATTGTTGATTGATTCTATTAACAAATCCTAGGTAGCACAGAAATGGAAAGGGGAAAATGGGAAATGTGAAAATGAATATAGAGAGATGACATTTCTTAAAATATAAGAACTGGAAATGTAGGGGAAACATGTAATATATATATATATATATATATATAACTACTCAGCCACATTGATATTTGTTATTTTTATTAATTATGAAGCCTTTCTTAAGCAATATTTCTTTGTTGGTTTTGTTTTATTATTAAGCCTTTGCTAAACATCTTTTCTAGTGCATTGTTGATTGATTCTATTAACAAATCCTATGTAGCACAGAAATGGAAAGGGGAAAATGGGAAACGTGAAAATGAATATGAAGAGATGACATTTCTTAAAATATAAGAAATGGAAATGTGGAGGAAACATGTAAATATTAAAAGTATAGGTTATATATATATATATATATATATATATATATATTATATTTGTTCTAACAATTAATAGTATAATTATAGAAATTATGTTATTTTTTAATAAAAGAATTATAATGTCAAGTTAAGAAAAATACACATTTATTTTTTAATTAGTCTCCTTTTATATTTAGGAAAATACTAAATAAATATATTTTTTCCAAGTTAGAAATGTGTTCTTAAATAACAAACGTATTTTTTAATTTTTCATATTTGCATAAATGACCTGGAAACATTTTTAAAGAGTTTCTTGAAGTTTTTGATACTAAAGGAAAAATCTGCTTGGAGAGGATTCCGTGCATTATAGAACAAATTAGTTGAAGAGTGAGTTTTTCTTTATTTATTTGTCTCAAGATTTTAGAAAATCTAAGGGAAGGATGTAAAAAATCTAGCAAACAATACATATATTTTGGAAGTAGAAATGCATGTTCAATTTAAGACCAAAGTTGACATTTCAATCTGACACTCACACTCACCCTCACCCTCACGACATTGTTGTTGTATTAGACCTACTGCATGCATACCACAATTCTTAAGCTTTGCTACAAAAATTGAATAGAGAGTACTAGCTATTAATCTTTTGTGAGAAATAAACTATTGAGAAACAAATTTTATTATAGGTTAAGAATTTGGGTTGGCTTCTAACCAAGCAAATGCAATTGAAACAATATTGCAGATTAAAATTTGATCATAGCTATAGATGGCGTGACACTGTTTGAGCTCAGGACTCTATAGAACACACTACTATATCATAAAAGACATAGTGTGGAGTTAAGCCACAACTTAGGGTAATAATTTAGACAAACTAAAGGTGGTGGTAACTCAGTTCTCTAAAAGAAAGTTAGCACCATAACTAGGAGATTCTGGATATGGAATACCAACTTCTTTCAATCTTGTATTCATTTAGAATTACCTTATTAATTACTAAATTTTCCTTATTTCACATGCATTTTCATTTAAACCCTAATTTAACATACAAATAAATCCAAAGGCAAATAGTCATGAAAGAGCATACAAATAATGCATTCATAAAACGCAATGTACTTAAATTAGTCTATTCTACATTGATTTTAATTAAATTGGCTAAATCTACATGTTTTATTTTTAAATGAGTCTAAAGGATAATGGGCCTAATTCCTAATTAATTTTAATTTAAATGAGCCTAAATCTATTGATTTTTAATTCTAAAAAAAGTGAGCCTAATTCTACAATTCATGAAAGGCTTTAAACTAATGGGCTTAAGTCTAATTGATTTTATTTAAGTGAAATGACCCTAAAATCTACAAATTATAAAAAAATGTGTTAAGTGGGCTTTGCTAGTGTCTAAGGCAATTTTAATTAAAAGGTGGACCTAAGTCTAAATTAACCTAAATGGGCCTAAATTGATTTTAAGTTAATTAAATCTAGCAAGTTTTAAAAGGCCTATTTATTATTAGTCAATTTAACCTACACATGGGCTTGGGACCTAAAATGAATAAAAAACATAAAAAAATAAGCTCTATGCAACCTAAATTTAATCTACTCCCTCATTAATTTTAATTAAAGTTTACTAAATGAAGCCTAACTTACTAACCATTTTTAAAGTGCAGAAAAATAAAAATTTTACTATATTTCCCACTACTGGGCTATGACAACCTACATGAATAATAAAATTAAAAATTATATACAAACCCAAAATCACAAAAAATTATATAAAAACATAGAACACAAAAAAACATAGAATAAAAATAAACCTAAAATCTACGTGAAATGACTATAGGTTTAAATCCATGGCATTCCATGGATCTTCATGAATTTGATATTGGGTCACATGATTGCTCCATAGTTCATGTCACTCCTAATATCAAAATAAAAAAAAAATGATTAATATAGAACAACAACAACTACAATAATAATAATAATATTATTATTATTATAATAAATAAATAAATAAAAAATAAATAAATAAATAAATAAAATTGCAAATAAAATAGAAATTAAAAATAAAGAAAAGAGAAGAAGAAGAGATGGATGATGTGTATGAATGTAGTATTGATTTGCTCCTAAGAGTTTTTGTTCACCATTTTTTGTTAGAATAAAATCTGCAGGCTTGATTTTTATTTTTCAGTCTTTACTACTATTTTTAAGAACTCATGAACGAGAAAGAAAATAATAGAAAGAAGATTTTTTTTTGTGATTTTAGTCTCTCCAGAACTCTTTCTACATAAAAAGCCTTTTTTTTTTCTTTGTACAAAAGCCTCTTTTTTTTTTTTTTTTGCTGAAAAGGAACCCCTTACATTAAAAATGTGTCAACATTTTTTTTTACTTTTAATCACTAAATGACCATTGAAAGAATAAAAACTTTTCAATTAGGTCCCTAAAGAAAAAATTACAAATAAGTCTTTAAAAAATGTAATTAAGCCTTGCAATTGATAAATCAATAGCCATAGACCTATTTCTAACAAATTTTTATTATTGGAGTCCTCTGTCGCATCCACACTTAACTATCCCAAAATTGGATGCTTAGAGTTGCCCCCCCTTTGTCATTGTTTGCTTGACAAATTGCGGTGAAGTGAATAAGCACACAATTTTAAAGTAAAGAGTTAGGATCCTTACCTATGTTCCATGACTATGCATGACACTATGCAATGTTGAATGCAATTTAAGGAACACTAGAATTCTTATGGAATTTCTAGTTGTAATGCTATTACGATGTTTAATGAGTAGCGATTAACACTATGTTCAGTGCACTTTGAAAATATATTATAGTTTCGGTGGAATATATAGTGATGATGTTATCACTGTGTTTAGTGAATAACGATTGACATTGTATTCAATGTATTTTAAAAATAGGCTATAGTTCCAATGAAACATATAACAATGATGCTATCACCATGTTTAGTGAATAACGATTGGCATTATATTTAGTGTATTTTGCTATATTCCCTATGAGACATTTAGCGAGTGATAAGTTTCTACTATATTCCCTTTAGGACATTTAATAGGTGATACTATATTCCATGTGGGATGTTTATTGATGGTGGTTTTTTACTATATTCCTTATAGGACATCTAGTGATTGTGATTTTCACTATATTCCTTATGAGACATCTAGTAATCATGATTTTCACTATATTCGCTATAGGACGTCTAGTGATTGTGATTTTTATTATATTCCATATGGGATGTCTAGTGATTATGACTAAAAGTTTCACTATATTTCCTGTGGAACATTTAGTGAAAATATGCTATAACTATTGTGTAGTGTCTAGCTAATCATGATCATGCTAGAGGTCACATGGAACATCTAGGAGAATGAGTAAATATGTTATAGGTCCTAGGAGCATCTAACAAGTTATGAAAATGGCATTATAGGTCTTGTGGAGCATCTAACACATTATGTTTTTTGGAAATTTTTGTTATAACCACTGTGTGGCATATAACATGTTGAACCTAAAAATTATATTATAGCAAAGTGAAATGTGAAAATTGTATATAGCTACTATGTAGCATATAACAAAGTGAAATGTGTTGTCCGGTTACCATGCAGCAGTTAAGTGAAATGTGATGTTTAACAATTCTCTTGTATTGGTCTTTGGTAGTGCTGGTGTTGATCTCACATGTCTTCTTTTGCATTCATAATTCCTAAGACTTGTTGAAGTTAATTTCAAGATGATAATTGTGAAAAGTACATTATATTTTTGAAAATGTATGAGAAAATTCATCACTTTATCATGAGATAGCATGCACTCAATGAATCTCACTAATTTTGATTTTTAAGACTATCATTTATTTGTTATTCATACAGGTTAGAGGTATGGTTAACCATCTTATACTAAGAGTGTATTTTTTACCAAGTGAAGAGCTTACTTCCACATATAATTTTAGGGAGAATTTATTAAACAAAACTTTTAGAAATTGAGTTAATTTTTTGCTTTTCTTCCTTATCCAAGTATTCCCCTACATTTCTCATATTACTTAGCGTGGATACCATTGGAAAGGTCCTTCGAATACTCATACTCTTTCTAGAGCATTTGAGTAAACATAGTAGTTTTTAACATGGTCCTCTTTTAGTATTCCCTTGCCTTTCTCATATTACTCAGCATGGATACCACCAGAAGTTTCATGTTGATACTCTTACTCATTTCTATGCATTAGAGTAAATTATGCTTGCTTTTATTTCGATTCTCCTCTTAGTATTCCCTTGCCTTTCCCGTATTACTCAGCATGGATACTGTTAAGAGATTTTGTACTTTACTCATTTTTTAGCATTGAAGTGAATTAGTTGCATATTTATTATTCAAAAGATTGAAATGATACTTTAAGATTCAAGCAATTTATACTTTTAGTCCACATATTTTGTTTTCATATTCTCTTCCCCTCGTTTGGGTACAAATTGAGCATTATATTGATTAGAATTTATAAACTCTTAGTGCAAAACTATTAATTGAACATCTAAATTCTGAAAGGCTAACAAAAGAGAGTCATTACGATAAAAATTCATGAGATAAGTTTTCACATATGATCTTATAAAGTGGCTGAATTTACTTTTAATTTATGGATTTTATTATTGAGATTATACTTTCTTACAGAATCTATTTAAGGAAATAGAGTTTTGTTACTACCCTTGATTATTTTGATGAGTTTTTGGCAAGTTGTTTGTCATGCAAGGTAATATTCTAATGAGTGATTAGTGTTTGCCTTCTTACTTATTCTTATTATTATATTGGTTCCTTTCTCCTTTTGCATTCTTTTTTTATTTTTTCTATATAAAAGACTATAAATTAGTTATGTTTATTTGTAGATAGGTGAAGAAATTTTATCAAAATGTAATATTGTTCTTTTGCACTCCCTTATGATTGTGATGATGATGTCTTTAATGATAAAGGTCATGGTACTCCACTATTGAGGTTATGGCCTAGGGCTGAATTTATCTGTATATCATTCCATTGATGCCATGGCAGAGAACTTCATTCCTCTTTTTGATATCTCCTACAAAAAAGGTTTAGGAGTTAGATGTTTTATTTCATGATTAGAGAAGTTTTCATAGTGCATTTATCTCAAAAATTGAGTGCATTGTTCCCTTTTTAGGGCTAATGTGTGTATTCCTGACTTGTTAAACCTTCTCATTACCATATTCCATACCATATACTATCTACATGTTATGGAGTTCAACTATGATTGGCTAAGAGTTGATAGTGGCTCTTTAGGGATTCAATGCCCTATCTTTGCTTGAGCATTCTCGTAGCTATTAGAGGTATAATTAGGAGCATATATTAGACTTGATTCTTATTAAACCATATGAGGTTTGCTTGTCTTTTTCTACTTTTCATGTTATTAATTGTCTTTTGGTTTTACATTTCATAGCATCAGGTTTTCCTTTTATTGAGACTCTAGGTGATATTCTAGATGATGCTCCAAATGAGAATATGAAAATGGATGTTGAGTTTGAGGAGCTTGAGACTCCTATCTAGTCCATTGAGGTTGCCAAGATGATGCTTTTGCAAGTATCACTATCAGTGATATTCCCTTGTTGGATTGGCCTACGATTTATTAGGCTCTTGTGGTCTAGGGTCTCATTGAGCATTAGGTTTACCTTGATAGTGTTATCCTTTTTCCCTTTAAATTATTCATATGTGAGCATTATGACTACCTTTATGAAATTTTAAAACATTAATTTTGAATTTTAATAGAAAAGTATTTACATAATCTAAACTAGTCTCAAAGACTTTTATTATGCAAAGTAAGTACTTTATAATAAATGTATGTAAGTGTATGACATATTATGTATGGCATGCATAATCCTAATAGGTCTTTTGTTTGGAACAGAGCTATATTATTAATCTTAAAGTGTAAGAATGAGGTCCTTCATCAACATCTTGTAGATTTGAGTTTTGAATGCTTCACTATTGGCACTTCTGATGTTAGAGCTTCTAATACAGTTTGTTAGATAGATGACCAGGCTGCAAGTAGGGCCCATGGCTTGACACTAGAGCTTATGATTGACTAATGCATTGTTGAACTTTTCTTTTTGCTACTACTTTTGTTGTATGATAACTAATGTACTGTATGCTTAAAGGTTACTTTTTTCTGCCTGAGATCTTTTTTTGCTAACTCTTGTATTTCAGTGTTCTATATTCAAATGTATATTTATTATTTTGCAATTTTGCCTCCTAATTTTATTTTGCCCTTAAAGTTATATTTTGCCCCTAGAGTCCAATAATTTTCCTTTATGGAGATAGTGACACTACAACCATCACTATTCTTAGTGAATAGAGTTAGCCTTATGGTTGTCATTCTGACTAGATTCATTAACATTATTTTGGTAGTCTTCATTTCTTTATGTGTGCAATAAACTCATTTTATTCATTACTCCTATACACCGTTTGTTTTACTAACCTTATTAGTTATAATCTCATGTATTGAAGATGCAGAAGAGTGAGTGAACTGACTAAAAATGAGTTCTTGATACTCAACTAGGCTCATTTGTGTTGAAAGTTAAAACATGTAATCATTAACTTGTGTAATCACTATGTTCCCTTATTTTGGTTACATGCTTCAACCTTCTTTTTATATCACATCTCCATCATCAGTATGGTCATCCCTAATCCATCTTCACTTTTCATTTAGAATTACTTTATTAATTACTAAATCATTCCCTATTTTATATGCAATTTCAGTTAAGCCCTAATTTAACATACATCTAACTCCAAAAGCAACTAGTCATACAAACAATGCATTCATAAAATGCAACGTCTCTAAATTAGTATATTCTACATTGATTTTAATTAAATGGGCTAAATCTACATGTTTTATTGACAAATGAGTCTAAAAGCTAATGGGCCTAATTCTTGTTTATTTTTAATTTAAATGAGCCTAAGTCTATTTGTCATAACTCAAACCCAAAGGGCATGTGATTGACACTAGGGAATAAGAAAGTGTCAACTTTTGAAACTCGTAGTAAGCCTTAAAAAAATTTCACAATAAAATTAAATCAATTTTATAAGTATAACAAGAATCCGGCAGAGTTTCCTCTATACTAGGAATAAACCCAAAACCAGTAAATAAAGAAATACACTTCTAAAATATTCTCCTATTAATACTACATCACAACCACTCCAATAATCCATCATAAATATCTTGAATATAATAAAATCCGCCATACAAAATATATGCTCAACACATATATCATCATAATAATACATAAACTCAATTTAAACTAATCAAATACAAATACATTTATCAAATGCTTAACTACTACTGGGATGTCTAGAGTAGGAATATAAGACAATAAACATTAACATGACACACATAAAGTAGCCGGGGAAGAACAAGTCTAACGCAACCAAGTAGAACTAACTATAGACTCCTAAGATCCTAGGAAAAATAATTAAGGGGAGTCAAACCTCGCTGAGTAAGTTAATATAGAGAAATATATATTAGTTTGAAAATTTTCTTTTATTAAAACATTTATTACAAATATTATTATAAAATTTATTTTTAAAGAAAGCATTAATACAAATTCTAAAAGTATGAAATCAAAAATATTTTTTTATTTATTTTTCATTTACTTTTAGTTTATTTTTTACACATGAAACAATCTCATTATATTTTTCTTTATCTTTGATTGAAAATATTATCATCATTATTATTGATTGTTTAATTATAGGTGTATATATATATATATATATATATATATATATATATATATATATATATATATATATATATATATATATAAATATTGATTGGAATAGAATAGGGACTCGATACAATGGAAAGTGGAGTGACAATTTCATTTTAAAAAAATTTAAATGATTGGAATACAAATTCTAAAAGTATGAAATTTGAAATATTTTTTCATTTACTTTTAGTTTATTTTCTACACATGAAACAATCTCATTATATTTTTCTTTATCTTTGATTGAATATATTATCCTCATTATTATTGATTGTTTTATTATAGGTAGCCTTATGTCTTCTATATTAGTGGTTTTGTTCATCATTATTGGAATATAAATTCCAAAGACACTAAATTTAAAATATTTTTTTATATACTTTTATTTTACTTTTCATTTTTTTTTGTTTATTTTTGTTATAGTTTATGTTTTTGATACAATATATTCATTATAGTATATTTTACATTTCTATATATTTTATGTTTCTAATACAATATCTTTTATATTATATTTTACGTTTCTAAAAAATATCATTGTACACAAACAATAAACTTCATATGTACGCAACTTAAATAGATTAAAAAAACACTACAAATTTCCTTCAACTGAATCAATGATATTTTTAATTAATGAAACTTTATTTTCTCCAAAAAAAAAAAAATCAAAGGCTTTTAAGTGGTAATGATTAAATATCCAATGAAAAAGATTTATTTAATCTATTATTGGAAAATAACACATTTATTCCTTAAATGACTTCTATACACTCAAAAAGATGGACTCAAAAGACTATCTACTTTTTTTTTAAAACATTTTCATTATAAATTCTCTTGGAATTTTGATGTGTACAGGAAACTAAAAAAGTGCATCTGGAGAGTTAAATCATGTAAGTAATAAAATGACCAAAAATGTAAAAGAAAATAAAAACAAGAAAAAAATATATTGCTTAATGCTCCACTAATAAAAAAAAGAGGGAAAAATAAAGAAAAAAGAAGGAGAAAAATAAAAAATGAAGAGAAAATAAAATAAAATAAAAAGAAGAAAAAAAGAAGGGAATGAGGAAAAAATAAGGTAAAAGGAGAAAATACATATACATATTCTTTTTGAGTAAAGGCTGGAGTCCATAAATTAGATACACACTTAAGCATTTCAACTAGGTTGACACACTTTTAGCGCAACAATCATTTTTTTGTAGTCCAAAAATAAAATTAACTAGAAAAGATAATACAAAGTCAAGAGAGAATTTTCTCCAAAATTAAAAAAAATGGAATGCAAGCTGCCTATTATAATCACTACAAACTGAAGCATTACAAAATGAGGGCGAAGAATCCCACTAAAGAACTGAAGTAGCTGAGACACTATGTCTAACAAGAGCATCTGCTGCTGCATTGCCTTCCTTATAGATGTGGATGATATGAAAATTGATATGAGAAGTTAAATAAAGGCAATGTAACCATTGTTGAAGAAGTTTCCATGGAACTTTAATTGAACAAAAATGAAATACGCTAACCATAAATTTAGAGTCACATTCAAGCCATAATGATCGTTATCCCTTAGGCTAAGCAATTTGAACCATATGCATCGCAATACATAATTCATTAACAAAAGTGAAACTCTAGCCAACTAAAAAGGCAAAGGAACCTTTAGGAAAACCAGCAGATGTCTGAAACAAACCACTAGCTCCAAACGATTCGGGCATACCTAAAAAGGAACCATCAATGTTTACCTCAGTCCATCCCGATGGAGGAAGTTACCATGAAACTTGAATAACTTAAGGAGATTTATAAGGAATTCCTTGAACATGCAAAAGCTTGAGAATGTGAAATTTTGCAATAGAATTATACATATGGCCAATACAAAAAAAAAGTCCACTTTTTTAATGCAATTCCAAATGCGTAGAAGAGCAATATGTAGATTAAGAGCTTGATTGTCAAAAATCACTGCATTTCTAGTTTTTCATATTACTAAAACAATAGAAATAATAGCTGAACACCAAAAGGTGGCTATTTGAGAGCTAAACTAATTGTCCATAGCATGTAAGATGAGCTCATTTAAAGAACACCCAATTTCAGGATAATAAAACATGAATGTGACAAAGGACTCCAATGATGAAAATGTTATGAGTATGTCTTCAACCCTTGAAGTTTGAAACCTTAAAAGTTTGAATACATTTTCAAAAAGAGTTTCATTATTTTTTAAGGACTTAATTGTAATACATTTTGAAGACCTAATTGAAAAATTCAATTTCTTTTAGAGGTATTTTGATAATTAAAAGTTAAAAAAATTGAAATTATAGAATTCCAATTGGAATTATGTAATTTTGGTCAGAATTACATAATTTCAATCGGAATTACGCGATTCCTATCGGGTTACATGTTTTTCGTCTATTTTTATATATTTTTACAGAAAATAAAAAATATTTTCCTAAGTTTTGATTAGTTTAAAAATTTTCTTAAATTTATTTTGGATTCTACCTACCTCTTCAAGAAATAAATTCCTTTTAAAATTGGAACTCTTCAGGAAATAAAGTTCTTTTAAAATTAGAACTTTCAGTATATAGAACTTAGGGTTTTTATTTTTTTTCTCCATATAAATGAAGAGCTTAGGATTTAGAGCAGGGGATAGAATTTTGAGGACCTCTCTCTTTTTATTTGAAGCTCTCTTTTTCTACATTGATAAAAATATTCTTGGTTATTTCGTCTTATTAGAAGCAAGGAGCAATCATCTTCTCCTTCTCTATTTTCTATTATTTTTTATTGTATTATTTTTATTCCTATTGAATTCTAGTTTTACTTAAATTTTTATTTTTTTTGTTTATTCACTAACCATTGTTTACTTTTGTGTTAGTAATTATGGAGAGGATCACTTAACGAGTTTACTCAAAGGATAAAATCTATAAAGGTCCACGGAATGCCATGGATGGAACCTTGTAACTAAATAATATTTCTAGGGTTTTTATTTAGTTTGTTTATCATTATTTTATTTTTATTATTATTCTCAATAGTTCATTGTAATAACCCTAATAGTGGGAATAATGAAATTTGGTGTGTGTGCTTGTGTCTTTTATTTTAAGTAATTGGTTAGTAAAATTAGGGTTTTCATTCGGTAATTAATTAACATTAATGGTTATAGAAATCGTTAGGTTGTCTAATTAAAATTGAATTAGATTTAAGTTAGTAAAATTAATTTGCTTGATTGATTATTTTATTTTATTGTTTAGGGTCACTTTAATTAAATTAGGGTTTTAGAATAGATTTAATTAATAGTTTGATCTCTTATTTGTTTATTTTGATGTCTTTTATTATTTTTTTTGGGCTTGTTTATTTGTGCTTATATGTTTTGGGCCCTAGGCCCACATTAGGCTTTAACTCATTTAAATTTAGGTTTAATTAATGAAAATGCATCTTTAGGCCCATAATTAATTATATTTAGGGTAAGGATACTTAGGCCCATTTAGTTAATTAGACATAGGCCCACCTAATTTAATTTAATTAATTTAGAGTTAGCCCATTTAATTTAAGTTTTCCCATAAGTTGTAGATTTAAGATCATTCTAGAATTAAAACATGTAGAATTAGGCCCATTAAATTAAATACTTCATAACTTGTAGATTTAGGCCTATTTTTTTAGAATTAAAATAAATAGACTTAGGTTCATTTAATTAAAATTGAATAACGATTAAGCCCATTAGTCTTTAGGCTCCTTTATGAATTAAAACATGTAGATTTATCTTATTTAATTAAAATCAATATACATTAGACTACCCTAAGGATTGTGATGAATGCATTGTTTACTTGTATATTTCATGACTAGTTTGCCTGAAGTTGATTTTTTTTGGGTTTATATGAAATCGCATGTAAATAGAGGATAAAATAGTAATTCATAAAGTAATTCTAAAAGAACATGAGACAAATATAAGTTGGTATTCCGTACCCAAAATCTCCTGGTTGTGGTGTTGGCTTTCTTTTAGGGAGCCAAGGACCACCATTTTTTATTTGTTCCAGTTATTACCCTGGGTGGTGACTCCTCATCTCCATGCCTTGTTTATGTGATAGTGGTTAGTGTGTTCTCTAGAGCCCTGAGCTCAAACACTATAGTGGTTGCTAAGATCTTGGGAACGCACTAAACCTTATCATCTACAATGGTGACTCCATTGGGGATAAGAGATACTGATTCTACTTGTGTTCTTTAGAATTACTTTATTGATTATTATTTTATTCTTGCATTCATTCTGCATGTCCTTACTAATCAATGGCGTTGGTTTATGGGTCCATGATTCCACTAGCTTCATAGGATTGTAAATTGTCCAACCATCACTTTTAGCCTTAACTTGGTTCAAGAGAGATTACTGAGCTCATCTGACCAGAGTCTGTAACCTAGGTCCTAAAGGGGGGTAGTATTCTCTCAAGTTTGTAAAGGATGATGGGCCCCTCTGACCTTAGCTTGTAACTCAAGTCTTAAAGGAGGGCATCTTGCTAAAGGAACCTTGACCTTTTTATCGGACTCAGCTCATGTAGTGAATTAGTAACTCCTGTTAGGATTACCCAAATTGCTTGTGAATGTTGCCATGAGGTATTTCTATTTATAAAGGCCCAAGCCTATACTTAAGAAGCCCATCAGGACTAATAAAGATTGGGCTATGCTTTTTATATGTAAAAATATCATTTCCATGCTTTATTGCTTTGAGAGATTTTCCATGTGCATCAGTTCTTGAGATCCCCTGTTGATATTAAGGCTAAGACCAAAAAGCCTAGGAAAAGAGACTCACCATTGAGTACATGTGTGGGAGGAATATGGTTAGAAGGATGTATATACTTGACTTGATTGGTACTTGTTACTTATTGCATAGCATATGCATCATGCATACATGCATACGTGCATTACATGGATCATACTAATAATTTGTCTTACAGCCATAGATTCATCTGGGTCTTCCTATGTTTAGAGTCAGAAAGGTGGCAGACTAATGAGAACTAATTCAAGTCCACAATCAATTATAAAAGAGATCTTTAGCAAACTAGAAAGGAGTCTCATCAATCCACTCTACCTAGAAGCTACACAGCCTAAACAAGCCAAAGAAATGGAACAACAAGAGGGAGGAAACTAGACCTTAGAGGATGTCAAAGAAGCAATGATGGATTTCATGAGAGCAATTATGCAAGATGAGTTGAGATAAGCTCTGGCTGGGTTGATGCCACCACCTGCTACTACTGCACCTCCCATTGTGGCCAATCCACCTATTGTGGGTACACCACCCGCTAATAATGACAATGCTACTAGGAACATGCCTATTATGGAAACAAAGTTAAAGGATGTCCAGAGTTACATGGTTAAAAAGGAAAAAAGGGAATCACTTCAGCAAGTTCAAGAGCTAGAATCCAAGTAGGTGAAAGCACAGACTCATAAGATGTCTAACATGGAGGAGTTGATGAGAGGACAGGGCATTGGATACTCATTTGACTTTGATGATATGATGCAATTTGAGAAGGGCAAGTTGCCTAACAAATTCAGGATGCCACAACTATAGAAGTTTGATGGTACTAGAGACTCAAGGATCCACCTTAGTCAATACACAACTACCATGAGCACCACTAAGGCTCCTTTGTCTTTGGTTACCAAGTTGTTTATGCTATCCTTGGAGGGCATGAATGTCAATTGGTATATGGGTTAGAGAAATCTATCCGAGCGGACTGGAGGGAACTATATACTACTTTCCTGAAATAATATGACTACAATACTAAGCTCAAAGTGTCCATTAAGGATCTAGAATTGACCAAGCAGAAGCCTAACGAATCATTCTCAGATTTTTTTACTAGGTTCATGAATAAGGTAGGATTAATGAAGAATAACCTAGTTAGAAAGGATCAATTTAAGATGATAGTTAGAAATGTGTTATCCAATATGGTTAAGAGGTTACAGATGATGAACCCCAAGACATTTGTAAACCTTTATGATGATGGGCTGCAAGCTGAAGAGATTGAAAACAAGAAGAAAAAGATCATTAGAAGCACCAGAGTGAGAAGTTACCCAACTAAGGGCATACATCAACGAATCACTAGCTAGATTTTGGAAGTGCATGCTTTCAACAACCAAGGAGATTCTCTAATTTTAATCAGCCTTTGTCAAAATTCCTAGAACACTTAATGCAAAAGGGCTTACTTTAACTTTTACCTAATCCAAACCTAAACACCTCAGGTTATAACCCAAATAAGCATTGCCAATTCCATCAAAACCTCTAACACTCCATAGATAACTACATCCACCTCAAACATGAAATCCAAAACCTTATACACTCTGGAAAGATCACAGACCCTAAAAACCTAAGCATCAGAAATAATTATTTCCTAAACTATTGAAATGTACCACCCTCAACTACCATGATGATCAACTCAAGCGTTAGTGAGGAAGAAGTTCTAAGGTCCTTTGAGGACCCAGACCTTAAAACTAAATAGAAATCTCTTAATGCCCCTAAAGATGAGGAAGGAATAGAAAACTTACTGGGCCAGCCTTCAGGCAAGTTCAATTATAAGGTGTTTTACACTAAACCATCTTCTTTTGACATACCCTTCGAGTCGATTGTGCCTACAGAATGGGATGATAAGTTTGATTATGAGAAGCTGCTAAAGAAGGAAGAAACATGCACAGTAGAGGTACAAAAGGATGAAGTCATGGAGACAGTTGGCAAGAAGATGCAAGAATAATTATTATGTCAGTCACCTGAAGGATAGCCACTATGAGATTCAGCATCCCTAGCCTCTAGAATAAGAAATAAATTTTCTTATTGACTTCTTTGAATAAAATGTTATTTTTTTAAGAACTTATTTTGTTTTAGTGATCTATGATATGAATTTTGATCATGCTTACTTATGTAATGTACATCCTAATGGTACTATGCATTATGATATTAATCACATATGCATATTTAACATAAATTCAGTTCATTTAAATTCATTCAACATGGGCACAAATACAAATTCAAAGAACATTTATATATCACATGATGTAACTTATAAAGATAGGAACTTTGAGAAAAAATACAAGGAATGAAAAAGAAAAAAAAAAGAGAAAGAACAAAAAGAGAGAAAAAGAAAGAAAAAATAGTAATGTAAAGAATAAATTAGAAAAAAATTTAGGACTGGTTGATAACAATAGTTGTATCATATGATGTAATGAATGTTCTCATTTTTGCCTTAATGAATAATTAAAATTGAATTTGAAATTTTTGTTCAAATATCTCATATTTATCTACATCATACTATATAAGTATCTGAATAGATGGATAATACATAATTAAAGCTAAATCAGAGCTATGAGATCACTATTTCAGTTATGTTTTCTTTTTTGCCACCCCTTTGTAATTTTCCTTATAAGCCTAGCTTCCCTTTATACTTTAAGAATTCAGGTGGCTTAATAACTTGCATTGCAAGTCTTGTTTTATAACTACCATCGATCATTACATTGGCATCAAGCCTCATATTCAGCTCAAGAGTTATTCAAAGAGCAAGTCCAGCTGATTTCATCATTGACAACTCACTTCAGTCAGTTTGCCTACTCCTTTTCATTTTTAATTCATAAGATTACAACTAATAGGGTTAATAAGTCAAAGGATCAACAAAAACAATGAATGAACTGGGTCTTTTGCATATGAAAGAGAAAAAAAGACTACTAGAATAGCAAGAATGGATCCAGAATGAAATTGGGGGAAAAATGCAGCTCTGGGGGAAAATTGCAGAATAGTAAGTATACATTCAAAGAGTGAGGATGGAACATTGAAGTATAAGAGCCAGTATAAGAGTTCTAGCGGTATAAAGAGGTAAACTGTAAGCAACAACCAATAATTTATCAATATAGCACCACTTGGTCATCTGCTGGATAAGTTGTATCATAAGCTTTGACATCAGAAGTACTAACAATGAAGCAACCAGTGCTTAAACCTACAAACTATTGATGAGGCACCTCATTCTCACACTCCAAGCTATGAACATAGCTTTATTCCAAATAGAAAACCTATTAGGATCATGCATGTCATACATAACATGCATACACTTGCATACATTTATTGTGAAATACTTGCTTTGTATAGTAAAGTCTTTGAGCCTATGCAAGATTATACAAATACTCTACTACTAATCTTTAAAATCAGTGTTACAAAAATGCAAAAAGGTAGTTAGAATGTGCACATGTGAAGCATCTGAAAGGAAAAGGGTAGCACTAACAAGGTGAACCTGATACTCAACGGGACTTTAGACCTTAGGAGTTTAAAGGGCCCATCCAGTAAGGGAATATCATCGAGAGTGATACTTGCAAAAGCATCATCCTGGTGACCTCAAAAGGTTGGATAGGATGGTTAAGCTCCTTATATTCAACATGCATCTTCATAGTCTCATCTGAAGCATTATTTGGAATATCTCTCCATAATAGTTAGACTAGTGTAGGGTATGGAATATGGTGATGAGAAAGTCCAACATGTTAGCAATACATTCAACGATCGTAAAAGGGGAAGAATGCACTTAAAACTTAAAATGAATGCACTTTGAAAAATTATTTGATCATGAAATAAGATCTCTAACTCCTAAACCTTTTTGGTAGGAGATGTCAAGAAGAGAAATGAAGCCCTCTACCATAGCATTAATGGAATGGTAGAAATATAAATGCAACCTAAAGCCATAATTTCAATGGTGGAGTATTATGACCCTATGATTAGAGACATGATTAGCATAATCAAAAGGGAAGAATGCAAAAAAAAAAAAAGAATAACACTGCATTTTGACAAATTTTATTCACTTTTGAATATACCAGACTAACTTATGGTATTTTATGCAGGGAAAAACAAAAGAGAATGAAGAAGGGGAAAGGAACTAATACATTAATAAGAATGGGCAAGATAGCAAATGCCAAACACTCATCAAGATAATAAAAAGGGAAGCAACAAATCTTTCCATAAATTCTATAATAAAGTACCATCTTAATCATAAAATCCATAAATTGAAAGTAAATTCATCCACTTCACGAGATTGTGTGCGAAAAGCCTGTCTCTTAACCTTTTATCATAATGGGTTTTTTTTATTAGCCTCACAAAATTTAGATGAGCAGTTAATAGTTTTGTGTTAAGAGTTTATAAACTCTAATTAATCTAATACCTGCTTTACACCCAAACAAGGAGAAGAAAATACAAAAATAAAATCCATAGATTTGCAATATAAATGGCTTAAAATTTAAAGTATCATTTTAGTCTTTTGAATAATAAATATGCACATAATCTACTCCAATACTAAAAAAAATGAGTATAAGTACAAAATCCTTTGATGGTGTCCACGCTGAGTAATATGAGAAAGGTGAGGGAATACTAAGAGGAGAATCAGAATAAGAGCAAGCATAATCTACTCCAATGCTCAGAAATGAGTAAGTATGCTGAGTAATACAAGAAAGGTAGGGGAATGCTAAAAGAGGACCATGTTAAACAACTATATTTACTCCAATGCTTTGTAAGAGTATGAGTATCCAAAGGACCTTTCCAACGGTATCCACACTGAGTAATATGAGAAGGGTGGGGGAATACTCAAATAAGGAAGAAAAGCATAAAAATAACTCAAAGATTATTTTGATACTCAGAATTTGATCTTTTATGCTCAATTTTCATAAGTTTTGTTCAGCAAATTCTCCCTAAAATTAGGTGTGGAAGTAAGCTCGTTACTTAGTAAAAGATATCCTCCCAGTATAAGATGGTTAATGATGCCTCTAACCTTTGCAATGGAAAATAAATGATAGTCATGAAAATAAAAAATAAGGAGATTTGTTGGGTGCACACTATCTCATGAAAAAGTGATGAATTTTCTTATGAATTTTCAACATTATAATGTACTTTTGTACATTCATCATAATTGAAACTAACTTCAACAAGTATGTAGGAATTGCAAATCCAAAAGGAAGTGCACCCAAGTTGTAGAGTCAGTCAATACAATAAAATTCAAAGTCAGTCAGCAAAAATGCTAATTGGTCAGCACAAAGAATTCAAAGCATTCAACTCAAACAACTAATTGTGATCAGTTATGGACTATAATAGCAAGGATGAGCAATGAAAGGGTTATAGTTAATCAAAATCATTGATGAGAAATGGAAGGGTTGCAGCTATTCATGAGCAGTTATGGACTGTAGCATTATCAAAGACGTGCAATAAAAGGATTGCAGTCAATTTGTAAGCAATTATGGATTGCAGCATCAAAAGGCGAGCAATGAGAGGGTTGTAGTTAATTAAAATTAGCGAGCAGTTATGGACTGTAGCATTATCATCAGTGAGCAATGAGAGGGTTTCAACTAATCGCGACCAATTATGGATTACAGCATCATCAGTGAGCAATGAAAGGGTTGTAGCTAATCATGAGCAGTTATGGGTTGTAGCACCATCTATAAGCAACGAAAGGGTTGCAAGTAATCGCAAGCAGTTATGGACTGCAACATTATTAGTAAGTAATGAAATCATTATAGCTAATCACAAACAATTATGGATTGCAGCTAATCATAAGTAATTATAGATTGCAACATCATTAGTGAGCAATGAAAGGGTTACAACTAATCATGAGCAATTAAGGATTACAGCATAATTGCATAAGAGAATTTAGACTATACGTCTGAGTATAGTTGACATTGTACGATCGAGTACAATGTATCCTTCCATTTATACTATACAATCGAGTGTAGTCGACATTGTACAATTGAGTACAATATGCCATTTTAAATTAGACTATACGTTCGAATGTAGTTGACATTGTATGATAGAGTACAATGTATCTTTCCATTCAGACTATATGACCAAGTGAAGTTGACATTGTACAATCGAGTACAATGTATCCTTTCAAATCAAATTATATGACCGAGTATAGTCAACATTATATAACCGAGTATAATGTACGTATTTCCATTTAGACTATACAGCCGAGTGTAGTCAACATTGTACGAACGAGTATAATGTATCTTTTCATTTAGACTATTCGACCAAGTGTAGTCAACATTGTAAAACTGAGTATAATGTATCCTTCAAATCAGACTATATGACCAAGTGTAGTTGACATTGTATGACTGAGTATAATATATCCTTCAATTTAAACTATACGATCGAGTGTAGTCAACATTGTATAACTGAGTACAATATGTGATTTTAATTTAAACTATGTGACTAAGTGTAGTCAACATTGTATAACCGAGTACAATATATCCTTCCATTTAGACTATATGATCGAGTGTAGCCGATATTGTACAATTGAGTATAATGCATCCTTCCAATCCAGACTATACTCAACATCATACGACCGAGTGTGATGTATCCATCCAAATTAATGCTATACATCCGAGTATAGTATTTCCTTATATGCCTAGTGTTGTACAATAACATAAACATATATCGTGAACCAACGATTGCTTATAAGCATAAACCTCAAGGAGCATAAGTAAGTGCCTGAACTTTGTTTAAAAGAAATTATGTGTTTATTTGCTTTGCCACAATTTATTAAGCAAACAGCGACAAAGGAGGGGAACTGTAAACACCCAATTTTGGGATAATAAAATATGGATGTGATAAAGGACTCAAATGATGAAAATGTTATAAGTAGGTCTTCAACACTTGAAGTTCAAAACTTCAAAAGTTCAAACACATTTTTAAAAAGAGTTTCATTATTTTTTTAAGGACTTAATTGTAATACCTTTTTAAGACCTAATTGAAAAATTCAATTTCTTTCAAGTTTTTTTTGTAATTAAAAGTTAAAAAATAAGAATTATAGAATTCAAATCGAAATTCTTTAATTATGATTGGAATTATGCAATTCCGATCGAAATTACATGTTTTTCATTTGTTTTTATACTTTTTTTTTATAGAAAATAAAAAATATTTTCTTGAGTTTTGATTGGTTTAAAAAAATTTTAAAATTTATTTTGAGATTTATCTACCTCTTTAGGAAATAAATTCCTTTTAAAATTGGAACTCTTTAGGAAATCAAGTCCTTTTAAAATTGGAACTTTCAGTATTTAGAACTTATGGTTTTTCTTTTTTTCCTCCCTATAAAAAAGGACCTTAGGCTCTGAAGTAAGAGATACAATTTTGAGGACCTCTCCCTTTTTATTTGAAGCTCTATTTTTCTGCACTGATAAAAAAAATCTTGTTTGTTTCATCTTGGAATTAAGGAGCAAGAGGCCTTTTTTAAGAAAAGAATAATAAGTTTTGAAGATCTATTTAACAAATAAATGGTGATTTTACTAGTTTGAGGAGCCAGCCACATTGCATCCATAACCATCTTCTCCTTCTCTATTTTCTATTATTTTTTATTTTATTATTTTTGTTCCTATTTAATTCTAGTTTTACTTAAATTTTTATTTTTATTTTGTTTATTCACTAGCCATTGTTTATTTTTATGTTGGCAATTATGGAGAGGATTACTTAATGAGTTTACTCAAAGGATAAAATCCACAAAAGGTTTATGGAATGCCATGGATGGAGCCTTATAGCTAAACAATATTTCTAGGGTTTTTATTTAGTTTATTTATCATTATTTTATTTTTATTTATTTTGGGTTGTATTAATTTTCTTTTTTTTATTATTCTTAATAGTTCATTGTAATATCTCCAATAGTGGGAATAATGAAATTTGGTGTGTGTGTTTGTGTGTTTTCTTTTAAGTAATTGGTTAGTAAAATTAGGGTTTTCATTCGATAATTAATTAAAATTAATGGTTATAGAAATCATTAGGTTGTCTAATTAAAATTGAATTAGATTTAAGTTGGTAAAATTAGTCTGCTTGATTGATTATTTTATTTTATTGTTTATGGTCACTTTAATTAAATTAGGGTTTTATAATAGATTTAATTAATAATTTGATCTCTTATTTTTTTATTTTTTTGTTTATTTTTTTTGTGCTTGTTTATTTGTGCTTATGTGTTTTAGGTCCTAGGCCCACATTAGGCTTTAACTCAATTAAATTTAGGTTTTTTTAGGTTTAATTAATAAAAATGCATCTTTAGGCCCATAACTAATTAGATTTAGGATAGGGATAGTCAGGCCCATTTAGTTAGTTAGAAATTGTCCCACCTAATTTAATTTAATTAATTTAGACTTAGCCCATTTAATTTAAGCTTTCCCATAATTTTTATATTTAATAACATTCTAGAATTAAAACATGTAGAATTAGTCCTATTAAATTAAATACTTCATAACTTGTAGATCTAGGCCTATATTTTTAGAATTAAAATAAATAGACTTAGGTTCATTTAATTAAAATTGATTAAGGATTACGCCCATTAGTCTTTAGGCTCACTTATGAATTAAAACATGTACATTTAACTCATTTAATTAAAATCAATGTAGATTATACTAACCTAAGGATTGTGATGAATGCATTGTTTACTTGTATATTTCATGACTAGTTTACCTAGAGTTGATTGTTTTTTTTATGTTTATATGAAATTGCATGTAAATAGAGGATAGAATAGTAATTCATAAAGTAATTCTAAAAGAACGCAAGACTGAAAGAAGTTGGTATTTCGTACCTAGAATCTCCTAGTTGTGGTGTTGGCTTTCTTTTAAGAAATCGAGTACCACCATTTTTTATTTATCCCAGTTATTACCCTGGGTGGCGACTCCTCATCTCCATGACATGTCTTTGTGATAGTGGTTAGTGTGTTCTCTAGTGCCTTGAGCTCAAATAGTGTTGTGGTTGCTAAGATCTTAGGCGCGCTAAACCCTGCTGTTTATAAGTACTTATTTTAATTGGATAAGTAATTAAATTGATGAAATCTAAAATCTAAAATGTGATGTGTGAACTATATTATAATTTAAATACTCATATATTATAATCAATTTATTAATTAATTAATTTTATTTTTTGTAATTATTAAAATAATATAGGAGTAAAAAGGTAAATTATTATTAGCGACACATATCTTTATCCAATTTCTATCAACAAATCAGTTGAAAAGTGAGTTCTATTTTATTTATTTGTCTCAATATTTTAGAAAATCTTGTTGATTGCTAGATTCATCTAATTACATAAGAAAACTATTATAAAAAATCTAGCAAACTATGCATATATTCTAAAAGCATAAATACATGTTCAATATGAGACCAAAGTTAACATTTCAATCTCACACTCACACCGACCCTCGCCCTCATGCCATTGTTGTAGTGTTGGACCTACTGCACACTTGCCACCATTCTTAGGCTATGCTATGGAAATTGAATGGAGAGCACTGGTTGTCAGTCTCTTATGGGAAACAAATTCTTGAGAAACAACTTTCATTGTAGGTTAAGAATTTGGGTTGGCTTCTAAGCAAGAAAATACTGAAGCAATGTGGATTACATCTTTAATATGATTTCTAGTCCTTGGCGTTAATGGTGGCGGTGGCAGGCGTGTGTTCAATATCTTATTAAGCGTCATTGTATTTTGTACAATTGATGCTGATGATGATGATAGGAGATCTCCTGGATGTCTCCCCATTAGCAATTCCATTTCCACAACTCCAAAGCTATAAACATCACATTTTTCTATCATAGACGTTGTGTAGGCAAGTTCTATCCACAAACAAAATGATATTCAAAATAATAATATAACATTCATTGCACGTATAAATTTCCCTTAAAAATACTTCAATTCCCATTTTTATATGCATTAAAAGAAAAAAAAACATAAGTTTTTACCTAGAGCAATATAACCATAGGTTCTAGCTAGAAGAGTTTGATTGGATAAATCAGGAGAAAGGAGTCTAGCACTACTAAATTCAGATACAAAATCTTCTAATTCAGAGTTCAACATAATGTTATTACTCCATATGTCTCAATGAATAATAGACAGGGAACAATTATGATGTATGTATGATAAAGCTCGTGCAATGTCTCTCACAATGCTAATTTTTTTATTTCAATACAACTCCATGACTTCCAAGTCATTTCTCAAGATGCAAAACAAGCTTCCCCTTTCCATGTATTCATAAACCAAAAACATGGATCTTTTGTGCAGACAAAATCCATGAAGCTTGACAATATTCTTATGTCTTATTTCTGATAGCACCTTTGCCTCATTCCTAAAAGATTTGTCAAAAGCAGGGTCTTTGGCTTCCATGTAATGGAGTTTCTTTAAAGCAATAGCTTTGTTGCTAGGAAGTTATGCCCTATAAACACTACCATATCCTTTAGTGCCAATGCAGTATCTGATGTCAAAGTCTTGATTTACTTTAATGATGTCTTTAAAAGCAATTTTTCCATTATAATTCCATACAGAAAACATACCTCCATTCTTCACTGCTCAAGTCTTATGTTGCCTATTCTAGGCATTGTGAGAAACCAAAAGAAAAAAATCCATGAATGAAAAAGAAGGCAAGGGAGATGGAAATGGGAAGCCAAATTTTCATAGAGTGTGAGCCTCTATTGACACTCTATGGTAGAGAGCAAGGTTGGCATTTTGAACATTTTAGAAATTAAGCTAGGAAAGAGTTACCATTTGCATTGAAAAATTGCAAGCTAGGAACCGAATCTGGATTTTTTAAAGAGGTTATTGTAGCTGAGATCCAACTGTTGCAAAGATTTTAAGTTTCCAATTATATGAGTATTTCTCCACTAATAAAATTGTGGCCTAGATTCAGAATGTCTAGCTTTTGAAGATTTTTTAGTTTAAGGGGAATGCTTCCATTTAAATGGTTGTTGCTCAATGAAAAATATTGTAAATTAGAACAACAAGTTAAGTGAATTAGGATGGATCCACTAAGATTTTTATTAGAAAAATCTAACTTTAGTAGATTGAATAGTGCTCTGATTTCATATGTGATTGGATCAATGAGGTTATTATCTCTTAAGCTTAAGGAAGAAAGATATCTTAAATTTCTAATCTCTAGAGGGATTAGTCAAGAGAGGAGGTTATTTTTTATGCTGAAGAAAAGAAGTCTTTTAAGACTTCTAATTTCTAGAGGTATTGAGGCACATGTTTGATTATTGTCAAGAAAAGCTCTTTTAATTTTGTTAAATTACCAAGAGTAGAAGGAAGTTTACTAATGAGCTTATTTTGAAAAATGTATGAATTATAAAGACTTTTCAAATTCCCAATTTTTGGAGGTATAAAGCCATCAATTTGGTTACCATAAAGTTCAAAGACTTTCAATCTAGTTAAATTACCAAAGTAGAAGGGATTAGACCACTAATCTGATTGTAACTAAGATCAAGGTGTTCTAAACTTGTCAGATTGCAAAGAGTAAAAGGGATTGGACCACTGAAGTCATTTCTAATATAAACTCTTTAAGTTACCAATTTCTTGAGGTAATTCCACTAATTTCATTTTGTGACATGTCAAGTTGCAATACTCGTGTAAAATTAGCAAGTGGGTGAAAAGGCAACTCACTTATTGGAGAATTGTATGAGAGCTCAAGGTACTTAAGTTTTGAAAGCACACCTATTTGAGGTGGGATGCTTCTAATGACTCCATTTCCACTAAGAACAAGCTAAATGAGATTTGGGAGATAGGAGAAATTTAACTTTGAAAGACTTGATCCATTGGTACAATGCCAAGGAGGTGATATATTTTCAATTACACTCCTAACTCCATTGGATGTAACACCAGGCCACTTGCCATGGTTTGAAGTTCTATTAACTTGAGATGCACAGCACCATCTACTTTGAAGGAGAGCCTTTGCTTTTAAATGCCTGAATGATAAACTTAACTTTAGTGGGCCACAACTATAACTAGAAGTAAAGTACTATAGGTGCTAATTAAAGCATATATAAGCATAAGAAAGAAACTAAATATGCCAATAAAAGTAGCCATCAACATAGCTTTATTTCGTGTTGTGTTGGATTTGGGCATGAAGTTGGATTTTAATGAAATCTCTTATTTAGAACCAATACATGAGGATTTGAAACAAATTCATAATAAATTTAAAAGCTCATTTAATAAAGATTTAAAATGACATGTAATTACATGTTATTTGAAATTCTTATACTTGAAATCTAAAATTTCAAATCAAATACTTGCATCCAAATACACTTCATTTAGTAGTATTACATTTTTCTTCTGATACAATAAAATCAACATCTTATAGACATGCTGACTAATTAATTGGTATATTTTTCAAATGCCCTCTTCAAAGAAGGGTATTTTTATGTATTAAGTTTGGTGGATATGTGCCTCAATGCCTAAGGTCCATAGGTTATTTTCATTAAGGGCTATGTGTTGGGAAAATCCCTAAATTATATTAAAACCTTATAACTTAATCTCATGTTAAATTAATAGAAACCATAACATATATAGTAGTAGAAGCGTACCTGAATCCATAGATTAATCACCTTAAAGATGTATGGCTGGCCTTCTAGGTCAATACATTGTTCAAGAGAACACCTTTAAATTTTCTCTCTATATTCTCTCTAATAATGAGATTTAGAAAAAAGCAGGATGTAATAATACGTATTACCTATGGACTATGACCACCTATATATAGATAACTTTCATGTTAACTTTTGGTATTTCTATTTTAGCCCATCATTAAAATAGAAATTACCCATTAGTCTCTACACATTAAAGGCCTCACATCCTCTAGATACATTAAAGCCCAAATTATCCAAATATGAATGATCACTTTTAAATGGGCTCACCTTATATGATAGCCTGTAATACATAATTATTTACATATAAGCCTAATGTTGGATTAAGGATCCAATAATCTCCTACTTGGGCTATATGTATAACCTTATAATTATGCATTGCAAAAATAATATAGGATCAAAGCAACCTTTGTTAACATTTATCCTAACTCGACTTATCAATGGTTATATATGTCAATATAATTGAATGATATGGATCATGATGTGGATGTGTAGCATGGAAATTTCATGCAATGTGATCTTAATATGCCTATTTCCAACCGGTCTACCTTAAACTTTAGTGAGATCAAACCATACTGAAATCAAAGTGTGAATAAATTAAAAACTTTATTTTTATAGAAAATAACCAAAATCCTTAAACTAGAATACTGAAAAATGTCTACATGCATTAAAATTACAAACTCCCACTAAAACTGAATATCCCTAAATGACATGGTACCTATACGAGTAGTGTGCTTATGAAACATTTTTAGGCGGCACTCGCTTAGTAAGTGGATCCGCAATCATGGAGTTTGTACCAATATGCTTTATAGACAATTGTCCACTCTAAACTCTTTCTTTAACAATAAGGAACATGATTTTTATATGTTTTAACTTTGTTAAGCTCCTATTGTTATTAGAATATAAAAATGCTTATTATTGTCATGAAATAATGTTAATGTCCTTTCAATACCATCCACTATGCATAGTCTCATGACAAAATTTTACAGCCATATTTCATTATTGGATACATTATAACACACTATGAATTATGTTACCATGATAGAAGAGGTTATAAAAGATTGTTTAACACTCTTCTAGCTAGTAGATAGATATAGACCAATGTAGATTTCATACTATCTTAGTATCCAACAAAATCAGAGTCAGTATACCTAATGATCTTAGGTTAATCTAGCCTATAATATGTGAGCATGTAATTCTTTATTCTTTGTAAGTATTGTAAGACTTGTTCGACTACTTTTTAATGGTTTACTCCTATATTGCTTAAATATCTATCCAGTATCCTAATAATGTACACAATATCCGGATGTGTACAAAATTGAGCATACATCAAGCTCCCACTACTGATTTATAAGGAATCATTTGCATTTCTTTTTCCTTAAAATCATTCTTAGGGCACTATTTGAGACTAAAATTATCTCCTTTAACCATAGGGTTATCACCTAGTTTACAATCCTGCATGTCATATCTCTTAAAAACCTTTTTGATATAGCCCTTTTATGATAATCCAAGAATACCTCAATGCATCTCGATGCCTAACACAGAAAAAGACATCACCAAGATCTTTTATCTTAAAGTTCTTAGCTAGAAAGTTCTTGGTTTCGTGCAATAAGCCTATATCATTGCTGGCAAGAAAAATGTCATCGATATATAAACTAAAAAAATAAACTTGCTCCTACAAAACCTATGGTATATACAATTATTAACCAAATTCACCTTAAAACCAAATGAGATGATCACTTGATGAAACATGAAATACCATTGTCTAAATGCTTATTTGAGTCCATAAATGGTTTTATTAAGTTTGCAAACCATATTCTTTTTGTCTCCAGACATAAAATTTTCTAGTTGCATCATGTAAATTGTGTCATTAATGTTTCCATTGAGAAACGAAGTCTTTACATCCATCTAAAAGAGTATTTCAAAGAAATTGGAGAGAATGTCTCTTTATAATCAATGCCTCTTTAAAAGAGTATTTCAAAAAAATTGGAGAGAATGTCTTTTTATAAACAATGCCTTCTTTCTGTGTAAAGCCCTTTGTAATAAGACATGTCTTATACCTCTCCACATTGCCTTTCAAATCCCTTTTGGTTTAAAATATCCATTTGAAACCAATGGGCTTCATACCTTTTAGCAATAAGATAAGATCCCATATGTCATTATCATTCATGGACTTTATGATGTAGCGAAAGCTTAAAGAAATAAGAATAAAAATAAAATAAAAGAACAAATAGGATAAATATTGTAGTTCGTTGATTTGAGCATAAATACCAGAAAACAACAAAGGATAAATATTGAAGTTTGTTGATTCATGCATGAATACTAGAAATCAATATGCTACAACCTATTAATTTGTGCACAAATACTAGGATATAGGCATCAATATTCATTGATTCACATAAACGAATACCGAAAATTGGAAAAATAGAAATTTGATTATCAATTCAACAAAAATTTTCCCATATAGCCCTAAAGCTTACAAATTTATAAGGTGGCACAAACCTACCAACCCTAATTTTTATTTAGGAAATAAAAATAAAGACAATTCTAGCTAAGGTAGGAAATCAAATTCCTAACAATATAGGAAAGTTAATTTCTAATCAATACTAAATAAAAATAATAATAAAAAAAATAAATAATAATAATAATAATAATAATAATAATAATAATAATAATAATAATAATGATGATGATGATGATGATGATGATGATGATGATGATGATGATGATGATGATGATGATGATGATGATGATGATGATGATAATAAATTACATATGCTATCCATCATTCTGCAAACTCATTCTAAGATTTATTGCTCTACATCATTCCCTACAGGGTAGAGAAAATTCGCCCTCGAATTTTGCCCAAATATTTAGAAATAAATTTGCTATAGAACATCATAAATTCATCTTCAACTTGTAATTTCTTCAAAATAAAAATTAAAGGAATATAAGAATAAAGAAATTTATCAATGCCAATGAAGCCAATATGTTCAACATCGTCCTCATCCTCTTCATTCAATATTGGCTTATCTCTAATAAATGCATCCTCATGCTCACTATCATCAGTATCATAGAATAAGCTCTTTTCATAATACTCTATTGGTATGATTAATAGGGATCAGTTCGGCTCTGATACTAACTGATGTAGTGGAAGCTTAAAAGAAATAAAAATAAAAGAAAAGAAAAGAGGGATAATTATTGTAGTCCATTTATTTATGCATAAATACTGAAAAACAACAAAGGATAAATATTGAAGTCTGTTGATTCATTCACGAATGCCAGAAATCAATCTTCTACAACCTATTGATTTTCGCACAAATACCAGGATATAGGCATCAATATTCGTTAATTCACATAAAGGAATATCGAAAATTAGGAAATTAGAAATCTGATTATCAATTCAACAAAAACTATCCCACATAGCCCTAAAGCTTACATATTTATAGGGTGGCACAAACCTACAAACCCTAATTTTTATTTAGAAAATAAAAATAAAGACAATTTTAGCTAAGGTAGGAAATCAAATCCCTAACAATATAGGAAATTCAATTTTTAATCAATACTAAATTAAAATAAAAATCAAACCCTAATAATAATAATAATAATAACAACAACAACAACAACAACAATAACAACAACAACAATAACAATAATAATAATAGTAATAAATTCTATCTACTTTCCATTGTTTTGCAAACTCATTCCCAGACTTATTGCTCTGCATCACTTTATCCCCTTATTCATACTTTTGAGAATTAGAACTTTCCACGGCTTGACAGAAGTTGATTAGATAATCTTCCATCACTTTAATATTAGCCTCATATTCTTGAAGAAATACAATATACTCATATGGTATTGTATTTCTTATTTCTCTAGTGGATCTCCTTAATGGCATAAGTTCTGGAGGTGGTAAAGTTTGTTCTTCTAGAATAATTTCTTAAATGAGAGGTTCTCTAACATTATCTTGGTGTGCTATGTCTTGAACGAAGTTAGGAATAGAATTTTGATCAATGCCAATAAAACCTATAAGAATATTAATATATTCCTCTTCAAAGATAATGTCTCTAACTTTATCTCCCCATAAACTCAACATCCTTAAAGAACCAGACATTTTTCCACTAAAAAATTGACTTAGTTGCGGGATCATAAAACTTATACCCCCAGGATAATCCAGAGTATCCAATGAAATAACAATTAACCATGCTTGAGTCTAGTTTCTTTTCATTATGCCTATAAGGCTTTACTTTAGCCTGGACATCCCTAAACATATAGGTGCTTCAAACTAGGCCTTTTGCCAATCCAAAATTCATAAGGGGTTTTGGTAGTTGCTTTTATTGAAACTCTATTAAAGATATATGTTGCAGGTCTTAAGTGCTTCTCCTTAAAGTAATTATGGCAAGGTAGAATGAGAAATCATACTCCTTACCTTATCTTTCAGTGTCCTATTTTATCTTTTAGCAACACCATTCATATTGGGTGAACCCAGCCTAATGTACTATGGGATGATACCATATTCCTTTAGGAATTTAGCAAATGGTTCTAGATGTTGTTCACCTGAACCATCATATCTACCATATTACATTTGACACAAGTCTCTCTATTCTCCACTTACAAATATGACTTGATCTTTTATGCCAAAATGCAATTGAGTTTTCATTAATTATTTTCCTATTTGCACCTTATGTACTTAATTACAAGGATTCAATAAATGAGGCATTGTATCAAGTAAAGAAAGATTATCATAACCTAATAAAGAATAGGAATCAACCAAATTTGAATCTTAAAACAAACTAAATTTTCCATTCTCTCAAATAGAAAAAAAATAACTAAATTTATCCAAAACAAAAATAGAAATCAAATTTTGTCTTAAAAAAATACAATAAATATCTCATTAAGATTAAATAAATTCCAATATTTAATGATAATCTAAATTTTCCTTGTTGCCTCAAATTTAACCTTCTTGCCATTGCCTACATAGATGTATCTTTTAGCACCACTTGGCTTTTGGTAACTCAAGAAACCCTTTTTTTAGCACGCCATGCATGATAGTTGGTGCAATGCTTCTTTATAAGCCCTTAAGCTCCACAAAAGAAATAACTATTAAGTTCTTATTTATTAGGTTTTTTTTGTTGTTTCTTTTGAGGTGTCATATCTGCAGCTTCCTTATCCTTTATCATTTTCTTTCTTTTGTCTTTGCTCTTAGAGGTAGAGGTCAAGTGAGCACTTTCTGTCTTATCTTGCTTTAACCTTTCCTCTTTTTGGCCACAGTGTGAGATGAGCTCATCTAGAGACCAAGTCTCTTTTTGACAATTATAGCTCACCTTAAACTGGCTAAATTACATTGGAAGAGATATAAAAACCAAATGCACTAGCAAGTCCTCAAAGAGTTATAGCTTAAGTGCTTTTAACTTAGAAATAAGATGAGACATCCCCTTAATGTACTCTTTAATATTTCCTTTACCCTTATACCTCATTGAAATTAGATTTGTTAAGAGTGTACTAATTTTAACCTTTCCATTCTTAACAAACCATTTTTTTTAATATCTGTAAGGAACTCTTTAGCTATAGTTACCTTTTCTAACATTGTGCCTTTGAATGATTTTGGAACTGCCTTCTTTATGATCATCATACACATGCAATTTAATTTCTCCCTCCTTTCTATATCCATCCTTTCATCAGAGGTACTCTTATCTGTAATAGGTGGAGGAGAATCAACCCTTAATGCTAGGTCGAGATCCATGACTCCAAGAACTATCAAAAAGTTCTCTTGCTATAACATGAAATTAGTGCCATTTAGCATAGGAATAGAGTTGATGCTGGAAGTAATATTAGCAGGAGTATTCATAGCTAAACAAAGAATAACAAACACCACAACAAGCTCATATAAGTTCCAAAAAAAATTCAATAATAAATTCAAATAATGGTAAATTCCATTTCAATATATCGGACACTTCATTAGTATTTTGTCTTTGGACAATAATATTAACTTGTAAGTGATATCTTGGCATAGTAATTAGACAGTGACAATAAGAACATGTTGAATAATAAATCTTCCTTTTGGGCCAAATTATTATCCATATATAAAACCAAATAATCATTGCATGTGTATTACCACAAATACACATGCAATTTTGTAAATATTGACCTTCCTTTAGGCCAATCAATACTCATATAAGTCACATGCACACATTCTTTTATATTTTAAAATAAATTAATCTCAATAAGAGAGTTCACTTTGGCAAGATGTTGTCTCAATTAATTTATCTTTATATATATATATATATATATAATTGTATCAAAAATTCATTAATTGCATAAATTGCACACACAAAATTCATTAATTGCATTACTGCAAGTTTTTTAATCAAATCAACCAAAATTATGGGCACATAAATATATGTCTATAGGTTTGTAATCCAAAGAAGACTGAAAAATCACAATGAGTAGTACCTATCATAAGTACTCTTTCCCATACATATATTTGCAAACCCAAACAATTGCAAGTAGTATCTTATGTTAACAAATATTCATATACACAACATAACAAAAGAAAGAAAATTAATAGGACAAAAATTATGTGTTGAATACATTATTCCAAATTCAAGTGCTTTACCCAGATATAATGCATATATCATGACAAAAGCATAGAAAAAATTACATCCAAATGCTATGTCATATATACAAACAATTACCAAGAAATCAAGAACAAAAGTTGAACATAAACAAGTTCAAGCCTTATTCATTCATTTATATATTGTCATGGTACACTACCATAATATGGCTATTAACAACGCAAATGCTATATGTGTATATATATAGCTTCCATGGTCACTGAAAGGAAACAACATAATGATATAATATTCCAAATAGTACCCACTGTCAATCTGAAATCCACACATACATACATGAATAACAAAACAAAATTTCATGTTTATACAAATATTGACAATAAACCTTTTACATAATTTCATTAAATTATAATCAATATATAATTCAATAAAATTATGTATATACAAAAATAAAATTCACCAAATATATAATAAAAGGTTCCTAATAATTCAACATGAGCGGCTTTAATATCATTTGTTGGGAAATTCCTCGAATTAGATTAAAATCCTATAACCCAATCTCATGTTAACTTAATAGAAATCATAACATATATAGTAGCAGAAGCAAAAGCATACCTGAATCCATATTTAATCACCTTAAAGATGTATGGCTCACCTTCTAGGTCAGTACATTTTCCAACATAACGCCTTTAAATTTTCTTTCTATATTCTCTCTAATGATGAGATTTAAAAAGAAGCATGATGTAACAACACATATGACCTAAGGACTATGACCATTTATATATAGATAACTTTCCTATTATCTTTTGACATTTCTATTTTAGCCCATCATTAAAATAGAAATTACTTATTAGTCTGTATATATTAAAGGCTCCACACCCTTTAGATACATTAAAGCCCAAATTATCCAAATCCAAATGATCATTTTTAAATGGGCTTACCTTATATGACAACCTGTAATACATAATTATTTATATATAAGCCCAATGTTGGATTAAGGATCCAACACTATGTTGTTCACTGATTATAGATAACACGAGAGCCTAGAACTTTCACTACATTTATCATAGAGGAGACCAAAGATTTCTTGAACTTTGAATTTAAGTAGAAGAAGATAGGTGAGAAAGCTATAATTTAATTAACACAACCACTTTTTTCTTAAAGTTAATAGTCAAATTTTTTTTATAAAATTTTCTTAAATTTAATTTAATTTTTTTATCAGAGAAAATTACTATGTGCAGATTAGGAATACTATTTTGTTTATGTGTAAAAAGAAGTGTAGTAATAGCAATACTCACTACCTTTTTGTTATTAACAATTTTGATAGACTGATGTAATAGGTTCTTTGGTTTTGTCATTGTTAGTGGAGTTTGGTTCTTAGATTATAAGCTTATCAACTCTTTTTCTTTCCTTTTTTTTTTTAAAAAAAAAATTGGTGTTCATATTGTTCTTTAACAATATAGCCTTTTTTTGTTTATAGACTAAAAAAAAGCCTTATAGTTCTATTTAACCCTCAAGACATGATTATTGAGCTTGGCTAAGGGAACTACATGGTGAGAATTAGCAAATTGTCTCTTGTAGGAAATAAATTCCTGGAACATAAAATTCATCGTAGGCATAAATTGGGTTAACATCTGAGCAACCAAATGCTACTGAAGCAATATGGATTACATTTTGAATTAGATGACACTTTTGGTAGCAATATGGATTACAAGTATTGAACAATTAAGTAGTTGTATAGCATTGCTCAAAAAAATTAACATGGCATCTGTTGGGTGGTAAGAGAATTAGTTGAATAGGCTTGCTAAAAAAAAGAACTAAAAGGAGATGGTCAAGGTTTCCAAAAAATGAAAATTTGATGAGCTTCCTTAGAAACAAATACTAAGACTAGTTTTTATCTAATTTAATAACAACCATGATTACTAAACTCTTTTGCTATTAAAGAATGAAATAATGGATAAATAAAAGTAAATAGTTATTTCTAAGAAACAAATATTCTAAATCGAAGTAGACTAGTTAAATAACACTATATTTAGTACTTCAAAATTTTAAATTATATAAATATTAAAATGTAAAAATAATAAAAGAAAAATATAAATTTTTAAGGAAATTAGCGAATGAATATAGCCTATTATTATTATCTTGAATGTCCTGGATAGACAATGGGCCAATGAAATTTAGCAATCTCAGGAGATCATTCCTACAAAGCTCTATCCTTAAAGATAGAATCAATTTCTTTATTAAGGACACTAACGCTTTGGTTGACAAACTATGGAGTGTCTAGGACAATAAGATCTCTAGTAGCACTAAAAGGATCTAGTCTACTAAGCTGTTCTCTTACACCATGAAAGAACTCAATTTTATTATTTCTAACTTCTTACTGAGCATTGTTAGGTATCTAATATTTTTTAAACATAGGGTTCTTTAGCTTTTTATCAATTATTCCTATAGATTCAGAATGTTCTGTAGGTTTCTAGGCACAACTATTTCTGTATGCTCTTAAGAAGGGCATTAGTAAATTTGTTATAAGACACTATATTCTTTAGGTTTTGGGAGTCACTATCTTATGGTTTCTTATAACGACAAGCATCTATAGTCTCATTTCCTATATGGACCTTAATCAACCTGAGAGGAGGGTGTTCAGACTTGATGTTTTGACCATTGGCTATTTCCTAAACTGTTACTTTTTTCTTAGAGTGATGAGATTTAAAGCCTTAAAAGGATAAAAAATATTACTTTCTAATGAATAAATTTCAAACCACTTAAAAAATACTATATTGACTTTATTTTTCTATACAAAATCATAAAAATGACATTGAATGCTTTCTTTATCTTTTAAAAAATGTTTAAAGAACCAAGTTCTTTTTTCTAAATTATAAGGTGCATAAAAATCTTTGTGCAAGCGAGCTTTATCAAGAGTAAAATATTTATCTAAAACATTTAACCCATAGGCTATATTTTCTATTATGGTTGATGCAGTTGGGGAAGTAGGAGGACAAGGATATTTATCTTCAAGTTGTGGCTTAGTGTAAACTGGTCTACGTATATTAGTGCTATAGTCAACATTTATGAGAGAGTTCAGAGGTAAATCTAAGGTTGAATATCTGGCAGGGCAGTATAAGGTAGATTGAAAACATGAGGAAGGTTTGGGTGTATATTTGCTTGATCAATATAAGGTAAGTGAATAGTTCTTGGCAGATTATAGTGTTGGCTTAGTTGTGGATCTTCATGGTATGGAAGGTTTATGATAGATGGTATTCGGGATAGCCTTCCTAGATTAATAGATTTTGATGATGAAGTATCAAAGAATCTAGAGCTAGAAAAGGTTCTATCCAAATAGAGTCTTACTCTACCATCTTGGAATTGGGTTACATGCTTTATCTTGATATTTGGAACAAATGTTTCTTCCTTTTGAGGTTTTAGCTTAGTGGCCCCTTCAAGGATCCATTCTTGGGGAAGAGTTATTTGGTTCCATTGGATAGGTTTTGGGATAACCACGTTTGCTTTAGTCATATCAGTTTGGAGAAGTAAGGTTTCACCCTTTCTACTATGAAACTGGGTCTTTATGTTAAAAGCAGACATCATAGTTTTATAATGAACTTTAAAAATTAATGCAATTGGAATCAATCCATCATCCATATGATAATTATGGATATGTATTTGTAAAACTAAAGACTTTAATAAATTTGCATCATTTAGAGAAATAGTCAAGTTTGGATAACAGTCAAAAGATATGAGACCTTTACAGAGAGTGGACTGTATAGTTCCTAGAAGGGAATCCTAGAAGTTCTTAAACCTCATAACTCTTAGAGCAGCTAAGATGGAGGTATTCAAACCTTCCCTATCAAGAGGTTGTATTTCTACTTGAACAAGCCCTATATGGATATAATGAAAACCTTATATATATATATATATATATATATATATATATATATATATATATATATATATATATATATATATATATATATATAGTAATAATAATAATTGAAGAAATAAAATGGAAAATAATTTAATAAATTACAAATTTTTACTTATGTTAAATAAAAAGAATTTTTTTTTTTAATTTAATAAAAGGTTGATGTCACAATTTAGGCTAAAAGACTGGATCAACGTGTAATTTATAATAAAAAATATATTTTAATTATTTTAATTTATTGAATATTTAGTTAATATTGTATAAGATTTATTTATTAATTAAAGTTATATTTAATATTAATATGTATAAAAAATTATATTATTTTATTATGAGTAAATAAAAATTTATATTATTTTAAGATGTAAAATTATATAATTCTGATAACTTGTAAATTAAAATTTAAAGTTCTATTACCTATACAATTTTAATTTAATTTATTAAATTAGTTGTATAATTTATTCAATGTAAATAAAAAATTAATTTCATAAAAAATTATGCTTTATTAATTTCTTAAAAATTATACATTGTTAATTTAGTAAAAATTATTTTCAGCTTATTTTTATGTTATATTGTCAATAATATCAAATTTTTAAAAATTACTTTTTTAACAATAAAAATTATTAAATATAAAAAAGCTCAAAATAAATTTAAATTTAGAAATGGAATCATAATCCTTTGCTAAATAGAGACGAAATAGTTTTGTTTCTATTTAGAAATGAAAATTTCGGTAGCTAATTGACCAAATATAGCTACGGATTTGTATTCCATAACTAAATAGAGATGGCATAATTCCATTTCTATTTAGAAATGGAAATTTTTGTATCTAATTGTCCAAATATAGCTACGGATTTGTATTCCATAACTAAATATAAATGGAATAATTTTGTTTATATTTAGAAATGGAAATTTCCATAGCTAATTTTAACAACTGAATAATTCCATATCTAAACTTTTAAAATGAAATTGCAATCCCTTTACAACACCAAACTATATTAATTTAATATTTCACAAATTATTAAAAAATATTGTAATAATTATAAATGCATATAAAAAATTAATAACAAAGAAATATATATATACATATACATATATATATATATATATATATATATATATACACACACACACACACACACACACACACACATTTTAATATTGCTTTTATTAGCACTATATAATAATATTAAGATATCAAGGATTATATCCATTTTTAATCAACTATATTATACTTTGTTAATTTCATAACAGTTCTTTTCAGCTTAGTTTTATGTTTTATTTGTCAATATTATCAAATTTTTAAACCATATTTTTTTAAAATGAAAATTATTAATTATAAAAAAACACAGTCAATTAAAATTAAAAAATGGATTCCTAATATGTTGCTAAATAGAGATGGAATAATTATGTTTCTATTTTGAAACGGAAATTTCTACGAATTTACATTTCATAACTAAATAGAGACAGAATAATTTCATTTCTATTTAGAAATGGACATTTCTATAGCCAAATGTCTAAATATAGCTATAGATTTGTATTCCATAGCTAATATTAGAAATGGAATAATTCTGTTTCTAAACTTTTAAAACGAAATTACAATCCCTTTACAATACTAAACTATATTTATTTAATATTTTACAACAAATTAAAAAGTAAGATATTATATATATATACATTCTTTTAATATTGCTTTTATTAGCACTGTATAATAATATTAAGATATCAAGGATTATATCCATTTTCATTCACTAAATTATACTTTATTAATTTCATAAGAAAGCTTATTTTTATGTTATATTTGTCAATATTATCAAATTTTTAAAACATATTTTTTAACAATCAAAATTATTAATTATAACAAAAAAACTCAAAGTCAATTTAAATTTAGAAACGGATTTTCCGTAGTTAATTATCCAAATATAGCTACGGATTTGTATTCTTTAACTAAATTGAAATGGAATAATTCCATTTCAATTTAGAAATGGAAACTTCCATAGCTAAATGTCCAAAAATAGCTACAGATTTCTATTCCGTAGCTAAATAGAAAAGGAATAATTTTGTTTCTATTTAGAAACAGAATTTTCCATAGATAACTATCCAAATATAGCTACAAATTTGTAGTCCATAACTAAATATAAATGGAATAATTCTATTTCAATTTAGAAATTGAAATTTCGGTAGATAACAATCCAAATATAGCTACAAATTTATGTTTCATAGCAAAATAGAAACATAATAATTCCGTTTTTAAATAGAAAAATGGAATTTTCCATAGCTAAAGTCCACACTATTTTACGCGCCAATATTCCTGCCATACATTTGTGATGGAAAATTTTTCTGTTTCAATTTTTCTCTCTATTTTTGTCATTATTTCTGTTTATATTTTCCCCCCATTTACTCCTGCCAACAATGAGTGACCGATTTTATTTCCAATTCTAACATTTTTAGCAATTTTAATTTTTCATTTCAATTCTTTTTCTAAATTTAGAAACAAAAATTTCTATTTCTATATCATTATTTTCTTATAGTCACCTAAAATGGTTATTTTAGAAAAATTATCAGGATAGGTAATCAATACAATAGTGGTTTTCAACTATTTTTTATAGAAAAAAATCCCTTAATGTTTCTATTACAATACAAAATTTAAATAAAAGCTAAATAAATAAAATAAATAACTAGCCTATAGTCAAGAATTTGCCATTTAGTGGTAATATTTTGCTTTTTTGGAATAAAAATTTCTATTTACCTAAAAAAGTTTGAATTTTACAAGTTTTGGTGTGTTTCTATTTACTGTCATTTTCTTTTATGTGTTTCTTTAGTGTGCAAATAAATACAATGAATAGTGATGTCTTAATAAAATATTAACAACGTAATGATGTCTGGTATTTTTACGTATACCTAAAGACTTTCTCAAGTTCAATTAAACATGTAAAGAGTAAGATTTAACCTACTCTCATGGTTAACAAGTTAATCTATACTCATTAAGTTCCTTAATAATTATTAATTTACCATTGTAGACCCTATATATTGTCATGGTTCCCTAAAGAGCTCGCATAATCTCATAGTCGAGTGGTCTAAGTCCTATAAGTTATAAGCTAATTTCTTATAACTGTCGCTGGTGAATCCACCTATAAACATGCAATCAAGCTTACCAAGAATGAAGACATATATGAAGTGCAACTCATAGATTTAACTAAAAATAAAACAAAATAAAATCTTTATGTTCATTCACATCATATAATAGCTACTCCTAACCTAAACTCTAAGGGAAAATTAGCCACACATATTTATAGCAAGTAACACAAACATAATTAAGAATTAAGAAGAAAAATAAAATAAACTCTTGAATTTATTCATGCAAATCTTCAATCTAGGCTATGCTCTTATTTGTGAGCCAATTGATGACTAATTAATCCCCCTAAAAGTTCTCATTAAGTGCCCTTTTATAGAGTTTAAAAGAGTGCCCTAAAAAACCATCTCCTACTTGGGTAAGGAAACCACATGGCATAGTACATGGCTTCCCTAGGCATGCTTCATCCCATGAGAAGTTGAAAACCAACATCCAAAAGCCCATATGCCTTGTCGTATGATTTCATGCATGCCATGCAAATCATTTTGTAACTTCCAATGTTACACTAATTAATGTATAGTTTCTTGCATGGCTAGCAAAGGGGTGCAATATATGCACATCCCACGCACACGGTTTGTAACATGGCTTCCTCAAATCGTGTCCCTTCCTACCAATTTAGTGTAATACTATGTGGCTTCCACACTGTATTACAAGTCGTGTGTGAAGCAAGCCCTTACTTCTTTTAATTTCCTTATTAAACACACCTACAAAAACATAAAAAAATTTAAAACGAAACAAAAACTTCTTAAAATAGAATTTAAATAATAAAATTATAATCAAACACTAATACTAATATATTTCTTAATTAAATATATATTATACCTCAATTACTCTAATTTCTTATTCAAAATTCATTAAAAATCAACTCAAAATATACATAAAAATAACATACATCACACAACATGTAACATGGCTTATACAAGCCATGTTGAAAATCAAAATGGGCAAAAGAAAGATGACATGAATTTATGAAGCCATGTGATGGTTTATAAGTTCAAAAGACAAGAAGAAAATTTGACATGTCTTTATGTCATACCATGTCTTAAGTCGTGTGTTTTTCCAAATACTGATTTGCAATATGATAAAAGATGTGACACGGCTTGTCTAAGCCATGTCAAATAAAAAGTGGTTTCCTTCCCTAAAAAGGAAGAGAATTTTAAGGGCTTTCAAATTCTTTTCGTGGTGAACTATATAAAAGGAGGATTATTAAAAGTTACAAATCATCTTTGGACATTGATTAATGACCACAAACTAAAGCTAAATAGAGGTTAAAGAATACTTGTGCAAGAAATTTAAGAGTTTATATTTGTTAATTCTTCTCCTTTCATCCTTAATCATGTTTATGTTTTTAACCACAACCATGCATGGCTAACTTTCTTTTAGAGTTTAGGTTAGGAGTAGTTATTCCATGATGTGATTGAACACAAGTTGTTATTTATTTAATTTGATTTTCGATTAATTCTATGAGTTACACTTAATGTTTTTTTTCATTCTTGGCTAGCTTAATTGCATGTTTATGGGTAGATTCACCAATAAGATTTAGGGGAATTTATCATCTTAAGACTCATAGGACTTAAACAACCCAACCATGAGAGTAAGCTTAATTGCATGTTTGTGGGTAGATGCACATGGTTTGTAACATGGCTTCCTCAAATCGTGTCCCTTCCTACCATTTTAGTGTAATACCACGTGGCTTCCACACTATATTACAAGTCATGTGTGAAGAAAGCCCTTACTTCTTTTAATTTCCTTATTAAACACACCTACAAAAACATAAAATAATTTAATACAAAACAAAAACTTCTTAAAATAGACTTTAAATAATAAAATTATAATCAAACACTAATACTAATATATTTCTTAATTAAACATATATTATACCTCAATTACTCTAATTTCTTATTCAAAATTCATTAAAAATCAACTCAAAATATACATAAAAATAACATACATCACACAACATGTAACATGGCTTGTACAAGCCATGTTGAAAATCAAAACGGGAAAAAGAAAGATGACATGAATTCATGAAGCCATGTGATGGTTTACAAGTTCAAAAGATAAGAAGACAATTCGACATGTCTTTATGTCATACCATGTCTTAAGTCGTGTGCTTTTCCAAATATTGATTTGCAATATGATAAAAGATGTGACATGACTTGTTTAAGCCATGTCAAATAAAAAGTGGTTTCCTTCCCCAAAAAGGAAGAGAATTTTAAAGGCTTTCAAATTCTTTTCGTGGTGAACTCTATAAAAGGAGGATTATTAGAAGCTAGAAATCATCTTTGGACATTGATTGATGACCACAAACTAAAGCTAAATAGAGGTTAAAGAATACTTGTGCAAGAAATTTAAGAGTTTATATTTGTTAATTCTTCTCCTTTCATCCTTAATCATGTTTATGTTTTTAACCACAACCATGCATGGCTAATTTTCTTTTAGGGTTTAGGTTAGGAGTAGTTATTCCATGATGTGATTGAATAAAAGTTGTTATTTATTTAATTTGATTTTCCATTAATTCTATGAGTTACACTTAATGTTTGTTTTCATTCTTGGCTAGCTTAATTGCATGTTTATGGGTAGATTCACCAATAAGATTTAGGGGAATTTATCAGCTTAAGACTCATAGGACTTAAACAACTCAACCACGAGAGTAAGCGAGCTCTATAGGGAACCATGATAGTAGGTAGGGGTCTATAGTGGTAAACCAATAATTGTTAAGGAACCTAATAAGTTTAGATTAATTTCTTAACCATGAGAGTAGGTTAAACTTTAATCTTTACATTCTTAATTAAACTCGAGAGAGTCTTTAGGTATTTTAGAACAATTACCCTTAACAAAAGTCAATGTCTTTTTTTTATTAATATGTTCATGATTGGATTAGAATAGTGAAACTAAACATAGCCTCTAAGCTTTTTATCATTTGATTATCGTTTAATTCTTTTGCTTTGTTTATATTAAATTTGAAATATCATTTTATTTAATTTACTAGCTGAGAACATAAGTAAAAATATTAGTACTTAGTATACAATCATTGTGGGAATGATAACTCTTTATACTACAATCATGATCCATGTGCTTATGGGTTTTAAACATAAGTTTTTGGCACCATTGCTGGGGACTAGCAATATTGATATTAATTTAATTTTTACTTTTCTTAGACTATTATTTTTTTTCTTTTAATCTAACTTGCTTTGCTTATTGATTTTTAGGCAATTTTTGCTAGTTTATAAACACTCGATCTATAGGGACAAACTTAGAGAAGATTAACCTTGAAATTAAGAAATCGTGCAAGAAAAATAAAAAGTAAAAGTGCAATAAAGACAAGTGAAAGATGCCTGAAGATCAAGTGATACAACTAGCAAGGATTCATGCTCTTCAAGAATACACAATGCCTATTCCATTAGACACCCATAATAGCACTGTGAGGCTTATTGTTAAGCCAACACTTTTGAAATCAAACTAGTAATTATTTAAATGGTTTCAAAGTTCTAATTTGGAGGTCCTCCAAGCAAAGATCCTAATGCCCATTTAGCCCAATTTTTAGAGATTTGCAACACTTTCAAAATGAATGCAGTTAGTTAAGATGCAATAAAGTTAGGTTATTCCCTTTCTCTCTAAAGGATAAGGCCAAACTATGGTTACACTCCCTACCATCATAGTCCATTACCACATGGGACATATTGTCAAAGACATTCTTGGGAAAATATTTTCCACCAGGTAAGACATCAAAATTTAGGCAAGAGATTTCAAGTTTCACCCAACATCATAGTGAATCTTTATATGAAGCATGGGAGCGATTCAAAGATTTGCAACGTCAATGTCCTCACTATGGAGTTACACAATGGCTACTCATTTAGGCATTTTATCAAGGACTCACTAAGCCAATGAAAATTACAGTTGATGCTACCACTCAAGGTTTTTTATGAGCAAGACACCTAAAGATGCCTATAATCTTCTTAAGACTATGGCATCTAATAACTAAGAATGGTAAGGAGAACGAAGTGCCCTAAGCAAAGTCACAGGTTTGTATGAGGTGGACGGGTGGAATCTTTTTAATGCCAAAATTGACATGCTCACCAAGAAACTTAAAGCTACTGCCAAAGTGTCAAATCCAATGGTTGTTTATTCTTGTGAGTTTTGTGGAGGAGGATACTTAACTGTTAAGTGCCAAGGAGGTCTTACCTCAAGATCAATTTATAGAACAACTTAATGTTCTAAACAACTTTCAAAGGAACCAAGGAAACCCCTACTCCAATACAGACAATCTGGCATGGCGTAACACCCAAAATTCTCATGGTCTAATTAAGGTGGAGTCCAAAATGCCAACTAAGGATTCAAGCAACCTCCACCAGGTGTCCAATAAAAGAATTCTTTCCATCAATATCAAGAGAGCAAGCCTAACCTAGAAAGCATGATGGATAAATTCCTGAAGGATCAACAAGAACAAAAGGAAGCCATCAAGAATCTAACCTCTTAAATAAGCCAACTTTTTGCTCATATTAAGGTGTTAGAAAATGAAATTGCTTCACAAGCTACTGCCTCTAATTTTAGACAACCAAGTCAACTTCCTATTTAACCCAAGAACCCAGGAGAGCATATGATTACAATAATGCTTCAAAGTGGATAGTAGCTACTAGAGGTAGGAATAAAAAAGGAAGAGGAAGAGGATATAAAGAACACACAAGAAGAGGATAAACAAACTGATGACATTGAAAAGAAGAAAGAAGATAAGAGGGAAGTACCTATAATCACTCCACCACTCCCCTTCCCTTAAAGGCAACATAAAAGTAAACATGACAAGCATTTTGGGAAGTTTTTAAAGGCAATATAATAGTTTAAGCTTAATATACCAATTTTGGATGTAATCAACACAATGTCTGCCTATGTAAAGTTCCTACAAGACATCATTACACATAAACAAAAGTGGGATGATCATGAAACCACTCCCATTAATGAGGAGTACAATGCCATCATTCAAAATAAGATTCCATAAAAGCTTAAGGATCCAAGGAGTATCACTATCCCTTGTACTATTGGAAATGAGTTTATAGGTAAGTCTTTGTGTGATTTAGGTGCGAGTGTGAACATAACGCCTTTTTTCTTGCAGACACCTAAACATTGATGAGCAATAACCAATAATGGTGTCACTACAACTAGTAGATAGATCCATCATCTATCCCTATGGAATCTTAGAAGACGTGCCCATTAAAGTTAGAGATTATTATATGCCAAGAGATTTTATCATCTTAGAGATGGAAGATGACCTTAAAATTCCAATCATTTTAGGTCATCCTTTCCTTGCTACTGCCGGTGTAATTATTGATGTCAAATGTGGAAAATTTACTCTAGAGATTAAAGAAGAAAAAGTATATTTTAATGTCTTTAAAAAGCCATTAAAGCGATTGGTTGGATGTAGTTGAGGTTTATGCTAAAGATGTTCTTTACCAGGTTCCCGAAGAGCCACTTAAAATGCATCCCATTCATGATACCAAAGAGGTGAAAGCAATAAAGAAAGTTAAAAAGAAATTAGAGCCTCTGAAGAAATATATTAAAGAGTGGTAAATTAAAAGTGCTATCAAAAATATGAATTTTAAGAATTTCATATCTTCTTTTCAAGTGCCAAATAAACAAGCTCAAGTGGGAGAGGATCATACTTTAATAAATCCTCCTTAATTGAAGATCCAATATTAGGGTCAAGCTAAGACCTTAAACTAGCGCTAATTCAAATGCAACCCAATAATTCTTCCATCCTCCTCTTCATTTTTATCTCTCTTTTAATTTTTATTTTCATGATTATTTTTTTACTTTTATTTACCTTTACTTTATTTTAATTTTTATGTTTAATTTTGCTTTTATTTCTTTTAAATTTTTCATTCCTTTACTTAGGTTCATATTACAAAGCAAAAGAGGCTCACAAGGTTAGTAAATGTGATGTTTTCAACACCTCATAGGATCAAGCATAGCACAACTATGCTATGCCTAGGTACGAACCAATCTAAGCATTATCTTATTTTGAGAATATAGTTTTGTCACACCATGTTCATCACTATGTCTTGATATTTTTATTTCAACATGGCTTCACACACAGTTTCATCATGCCATGTATGTTCACTTCTTTATTTATTTTTAAGTCCAAATTGTCATACAGTAAGGATCATAGTTTCACCATGTTATGTGAACTTCCTCTCGATTGTCCAAAACACCACACGAGATGAAACACGACATGATCATGTTGTGTCACATCCCCAACATTCAACACTGTATTGACCATGGCTTTTACATTCCATGTTCCATAAATCACGTTCTCATGCAAATTGTCCCACGGGATGCTTCATGTTTTCTTAAAGCCGTGTCTATTAACTAGCAAATTCCCATCCATTAAACATGGCATTCTATATAGCATGTCATGCAGTGTTCATTTTCTACCCCCAAACTCTTACTTTGCTAAATTTTTCATGGCTTATTACACAATATCCACCATGCCATTCAGTAAGTCATCCCATGCCATATCGTTTCCCTTTTCATTTTAAAGACATGTTGTGTTGAAACATGATGTTGAAGTTGTTATTTATTTTTTAAATTAATTTTCATGAATTTATGCTTCATTTAGTTCTGTGTTCATTTATTTAATTTTTATTCTATTTCATTTTGCTTTATCAATTTTTAGTTTATAGTAAAAAAAATTCCAAACTCCACATACATTGACACAACATCCACATGTCGTGTCCCATCTTAATTCATTTTTTTTTTTAGCATTTTAAGCAACTGCAAACAAGGACTAATATTCTTTACTTTTCTCATTTTTCTTTCTTTTCTTCCTTTTTCTTTGGAAATTTAATGTTTTTTTCTTTTCTTTTTTTTATTTAATGATATTATGTGCTGAATTGTTTGGTTTATCTTTTGGATAATGATTTCTAGCTCTTTTGTTTTCTACTACTTTCATGATATCAGATGAGTACAAGTTTCAGGGTAATATTCCTCTTTATACCTTTCCATTTGTTTTCTAGTTTTTGCATTTCTTTTGTCTTTGGGGAAAATGATGTGGCTACTATGGGGGAGGGTTTTTATTTTATTTATTGTTTGCATGTCATTTAGTTTTTATTTTATTCATTCAGTAAAAAAATTATGATATATATACTAGGTAATTGTTCAACATTCATTAATCTTCAAATTTGTTTCCTTATGCTTTTATTTAGCTTTTCCTTAAAACTTTGTGTTGATTTATTTTGCAAAATTGATGCTTAATTGTAATTTGAGAATAATAGTGTATAAGTGTGCATTTTTTTATTAAATTATTGAATGGTTTATTAATTAAGATAGATGTACATGGTCATTATGTAAGAAAATTTTAGTTTTTATAGCCTAAGCATGAGCTTGGAGATTGAATTTGAGCATGATTTTAAGAGAGGATGCTTACTGGTTTGTAACTTTTAAAAAAATATCCCTTTTCTCAAACAAGAGAAGTACTTAATTTTAAATTTATTTTATGCTTTTAATATACTCTAATGCTCTAATAAGAGTATGAGTATCTAAAGGACCCATTTGGCAATATCCATGCTTAGTAATACGGGAATGACAAAGGATGACCAAGAGTGAGAAGATTTAATTAGAGAGAATTAAAAAAAGATGTTCTGAAATGAAGTGTAAAATGCATTCATAACCATAGTTAAAACAAAAGTTATAGGCATTAATGCTTCTCTTTTAGAGTTATGATCATTGGATGTTAAAGAGTTATGTGCTTGGATTGTAATTAGTAAATTATTTATGTATGATGTATTTTTATCTGATTATCCTCTTTAGTAAACAAGTTTCAGTCTCAATGTTATCGATTTGCATGGCTTAGAAGCTATAAATTTTTTGTTATAGTTGAGTTTGTTCTTTAAATTTCAAATTTGATTTTTGCTTGAGGACAAGCAACTTTAGTGTGGGGGAATTTGATGTATGTTATTTTTATGTATATTTTGAGTTGATTTTTAATGAAAGTTGAATAAGTAATTAGAATAATTTGGGGAGAATATAAGTTTAAATAGGAAATATATCAATGTTAGTGTTTAATTAAGATTTTATTGTTTAAAGCATATTTTAAGGAGTTTCTATATAATATTAATTTATTTTCCCTTTTTGTACTTAAGTCTAAAGAGGAATTCCAAAGGAAGTAAGTAATTGTGTTAAGCACAATATGCAACACGGTTTATTGAACCATGTCGGGTAAAAAATTCAACAAGATGGAAGTGATGTTGCATTTTAAACCCGCAAGCACACGGTTGTGGTTGCAGTAGAAAGATATCATTCCCTCAATGATTGTATATTGATTACTAATAATTTTTATCTATGATCTTAGCTAGTAAATTAAATAATTTAGCAAGGTTTAAAAATCTAAATAAAAGAAACTCAATTAAAAGTAAAATCAAATATTTTTACACATAAAGCCTAGGTTTAGTTTCACTATTCCAATCCAATCATGAACACATTATTTAAGTAAAAATGTTGAATTCAGTTAAGGGTAATTGCTATAAATGCTAACTTATAAAAAAATTTCCTAATTAAACCCAAAAATTACTTTAATTAATTTATTCCTTATTTAGAATTTATGAACATTCGACTCTAAAATACGTAAATAATAAACATATCAAATTTCCCCACACTAAAGCTTTGCTTGTCCTCAAGCAAAAACCAAAATTTGAACATATTAAACTCAAATCACAACTAGGGATATACAGCTTCTAAGACATGAAATCTTAATAACATCGAGATTAAAACATGTTCACTAAAGAAGACAATTAGACACAAACACAATATATATGAATAATTTACTAATTAAAATCCAAGCACACAACCTTTAACAAGTAAGTATAAATTTAGAAAAGAAAACATTAAGGATTACAACATCCTTTTTATAGTTATGAATGCATTTTATGCTCCATTTCACAATTTTTATTTTTCTCTCCATTCAAATCTTTCCACTCTAAGTGATCCCCCGCCATTCCCATATTACTAAGCATGGATACCGTTAAGTGTGTCCTATGGATACTCATACCCTAATCAGGGCATTGGAGTAGATTCAGAGCGTATAAAGATTTAAATATAGATATTGCTCCTACTTAAAGAATGAGAGATTTTTTTTAACTAAAATTCAAAATGCAATCCTTCCTAAACTCATGCACAATTCTAATCGCAAGGATCATGCTTAGATTGTAAGAACTAAATTCTTCATACATAAAGAATATGTATAACTATCTTAAGTGATAAACCATCCAATAGTTTGGTAATTCATTTATGAGATAAGCTTATACACTAATATATTCCTAAGTGTGATAGAACATTAAAAGAAAATTTTTTTAAAAAAATAAATTAGGACAAAAAAATCATTAATAAAGGGAAACGAGTTGAAAATTAATAAATCCTAAATAATTTTATTATAAAATTTATTTATTTATTTATTTAACTAAAATGAAAAGATAAAAACTAACAAACAAATCAATCAAAGCACCCCCCCCCCCAACACCATCCATGGCATTGTCCTTAATGACAATTAAAAATATAAAAGATAAAAGTATCACCAAGAAGCAAAAATATAAGAAAGGGTTGTAAGCACCCAATTTCGAGATGTTGAGTTATGGATGCAACAAAGGACTCCAATGATGAAAATGTCATGAATAGGTCTTCAATACTTGAACTTTAAAACTTCAGGGATCTGATTGTATTTTCAAAGAAAGGATTTAATGTTTTTAAGCACTAAATTACAACATTTTTTAGGGCCTTATTGTAAAACTTAAATTCTTTTAAGGGTCTTTTTGTAATTAAAAGTTGAAAAAAATGGTAGGAATTATATAATTCTAATTCAAATTATGTAATTTCGATAAGAATTGCATACTTTCAATCAGAATTAAATAATTTCTATCAGAATTATGTAATTTTGATTGAAATTATGTAATTCTGGTTAAAATTACATTAATTCCAATCAAAATTACACAATTCTTATCGGAATTAAACCTATTCTGTCTGGTTTTCTGATTTTTGAAAAAATAAAAATATCATTTTCTTAAATCCTAATTGGTTTGAAATTTAGTAAAAATTATTTTTGATATTTATCTAATATTTTTAAGGAAATACAAGTCTTTTAGGAATCAATTAATACATAGGGTTTGAAGGGTTGTTTCACTATAAAAGGAGGTGTTTTCGCTCTTTAGGGGAAAGCATCTAGAAGGAGTAGTACTTTTATGCATAGTTTTACTTTGATATTTTCTCTACGCCAAATTGTTTTTTGGCTTTTGGTTGATTTTTCCTAAAAAAAGCATTCCTGATTCTTTTTCTTTGTGAATTGTTTCAGAAAAGTATTCTCTACAAAAATTCCCCTTTTGCTAAATTGATTCATTGAAGATCTTTGGAGGATTTCCAAAGAACAAGATTCAAAGACCAATCAAGAACAGTGAGTTTACAAAATCTAAGGAGCACTCCATTAAAATTGTTCATAAGCATCATCTTCTCTATAGTTTTCTTCTCTTTTTTCCTTGTTTGATTTTATTGATTTTTCTTTTATTTGAGGTATTGTCATAATTTATTCATTAATCATAATTTTTGTTCTTTTTCCAAGGTGATTATAGAGGAAAATATATGATGATCATGTTTGGAGGATTGAATCCATAAGAAGTCCATGAATGCCATGGATAAGACCTTGTAGAGACATAGTTTCTAGGGTTTTTATTTGTTGCTTTATTTTATTTATGTTTTTGGGGTTGTATTAATTATTATTATTATTATTCTCAAAAGATTATTGTAATAGCCCTAATAGTGGGAATAGTGGAATTATGTGTGTGATTGCACGTTTATGTTGATTAATTAGTTAGTAAAATTAGGGTTCCAATTGGGTAATTGATTAAAATCAATGGTGTAAGTAGATTAATTTAGGTTGGATGTTAATTAAAACTAGGGTTTTAGAAGGAATAATTAATTGGTTGTTTGATCTTTTATTTAATTGTTTTAATATGTTTTATTTGTTTTTGGGCTTGTTTCTTTTTTTTTTTTTTTTTTTGCCTTAAGCCCATATTAGATTCTAATCCACTTAAATAAATTTAGGTTTTTAGGTTTAATTATGTAAAATACATTTTAGGCTCATAATTAATTAGATTTAGGTTAGAGATCATTTAGGCCCATTAAGTAGATTAGACATAGGCACACTTAATTTAATCTAATTAATTTAGACTTAGCCCATTTAATTTAAGCTTTTTTTCATGACTTGTAGATTTAAGATCACCTTAGAATTAAAACATGTAGAATTAGGCACTTTAGGCTCACTTATTAAAAACATGTAGATTGAGCTCATTTAATTAAAATCGATGTAGATTAGACTAACTTAGGGATTGTATTGAATGCATTATTTACTTGTATTTTTCATGACTAGTTTGCCTTGGAGTTAATTGTTACAATAAGGGTTTATATGAAATTGCATGTAAATAGAGGATAACATAGTAATTCATAAAGTAATTCTAAATGAACACAAGATTGAAAGAAGTTGGTATTCTGTATCCAGAATCTCCTAGTTGTGGTTCTAGCTTTCTTTTAAGGAATCAAATGCCACCTTTTTTATTTGTCCCAGTTATTACCCTGGGCGGTGACTCCTCATCTCCACACCATTTCTTTGTGACAGTGGTTAGTGTTTTCTCTGGAGTCTTGAGCTCAAACAGTGTCGTAGTTGCTAAAATCTTGGACGCATGCTAAACCCCACCGTCTACAGTGGTGACTCCACTGGGGATAAGAGATACTGATTCTACTTGTGTTCTTTAGAATTATTTTATTAATTATTATTTTATTCTTTCATTAATTTTGCATGTCCCTATTAACCGATGGCATTGGTTTATGGTTCTATGATTCCACTAGCTTCATGGCATTGTAAATTGACTAACCATCACTCTTAGCCATAACTCAATTCAAGAAAGATTACCGGGCTCATCTAATCAGAGTTTGTAACCCAATTCCTAAAGGGGGGTAGTCTTCTCTCGAGTTTGCAAAAGATGTCGGGCCCCTCTGACATTGGCCTGTAACTCAAGTCTTAAAGGAGGGCATCTTGCTAAAAGAACCTGGACTTTTCACCGGACCTTAACCATATATAATGGCTTAGTTATTTCCCCTAGGGATCTACCCAAATTGCTTGTGAATGTTGCCATGAGGTATTTTTATCTATAAAGGCCCAAGCCTAGACTTAAGAAGCCCATTAGGACCAATAAAGATTGGGTTATGCTTTTATACCTAGAAATACTGCTTCTATGCTTTACTGATTTTGAGAGCTTTAGCATGTGTATTAGTTCTTGATATCCCCTTTTGATATTAAGGCCAAGACCAAAAATCCTAAGAAAAGAGACTTGCCATTGAATATGTGTGTGGGTGGCAGGATGTATGTACACCTAACTTAACTTGTTACTTGTTGCATAGCACATGCATCATGCATACATGAATCTCATGCATCATACTAATAATTTTTCTTTTAGCCATCATAGATTCATTTGGGTCTTTCTCTGTTTGGAAATAGAGTAGTGGCATATTAGTGAGAACTAATTTGAGTCTAAAATCAACAGCTAAAGAGATCCTTCAAAATTTGAAAAAGAGCCCTATCAACCTACTTTACCTAGAAGTTACACTAACTCAAATAGAAGAAATGGAAAAAAAATAAGGAGGAAATTGGACCTTAAATGACATTAAGGGGGCTTTGATTGATGACTTAAGAGCAATGATGCAAGATGAACTAAGACAAGCTCTGGTTAGATTAATGCCACCATCTGCTGCTACACCTTCAGTTGGAACCAATCCACCTATTATAGGTGCACCACTTATTATTATTGTGAAAGATCCACCTGCTGGGGGGTAACCACTGAATTCTACTAGGAACATACATGTTGTGGAAATAAAGTTAGAGGATATTAAGAACTACATGGTTGAAAAGTCAAAAAGGGCATCACTTGAGCAAGTTTAAGAGCTGGAATCCAAGCAGAATCCTAATGAATGATTTTTGGATTTTCTAATTAGATTCATGAATAAGGTAGGATTAATGAAGAATAAGCTAGCTAAAAAGGATCAGGTTAGGATGATTATTCAAAATGTGTCACCTAATTTGGTTAAGAGGTTGCAAATACTGAACCTTAAGACATTTATAGACTTTTATGATGATGGGTTACAAGCTAAGGAGATTAAGAATGAGAAAAATAAGATTTCTAAAAGCACCGGAGAAATAAACTACCTAACAGGGGGCACAAAACAAGGAAATATCAGTCGGGTTATAAGAGTCCATGCTATTCAACAACCTTTGTTAAAAATCCTAGAGCGCCTAATGCAAAAGGGCTTACTTCAACGTCTACTTAATCCAAACCCACCAAACCCAAACACCACGAGCTATAACCCAAACAAGCATTGTAAATTCCATCAAAACCTCTAACACTCCATAGATAACTGCATCCACCTCAAACATGAAATCCAAAACCTTTTAGACTTCAAAAAAATCACAGACCTTGAAAACCCAAGCACCAGAAATAATCCTTTCCCAAATTACCAAAATGTTCCACCCCTAGCTACCATGATGATCAACTCAAAAGTTAGCAAGGAAGAAGTACTAAGCTCCTTTAAGGACCTAGACCTTAAAACCAATAAGAAATCTCCTTATGCCCCTAAAGATGTGGAAAGAGCAGAAGACTTATTAGGTCAACCTTCAAGCAAGTTCAACTATAAGGTGTTTTATACTAAACCACCTTCTTTTGACATACTATTCGAGTCGATTGTGCTTACAGGATGGGGTGATGAGTTTGATGATGAGAAGCTGCTAGAAAACAAAGAAAAATGCACATTTTAGATATGGGAAGATGAAGTCATGGAGATAGTCGGTTAAAAGATGCAAGAATAATTATTATGTCAACCACTTGAAGGATAACCACTATGAGACCTAGCATCCCTAATGTCTAGAATAGGAAATAAATTTCTTATTGTCTTCTTTGAATAAAATTTTAGTTTTTTTTAAAACTTGTTTTGTTTTGATGATTGATTATATAAATTCTGATCATGCTTACTTATGTAATGTACATCCTAATGGTACTATACATTATGATATTGATCGCATATGCATATTTGACATAAATTTAATTCATTTAAATTCATTTAGAATGGGCACAAATGCAAATTCAAAGAACATTCATTAACTTCTAAAGATAGGAAATTTAAGGAAAATAAAAAATGATAAAAAAAGAATAAAGAAAGAAAAAAGAACGGTAAGGTAAAAATTAGAGAGAAAAATTCAGGACTGGCTGATAACAGGAGTTGTATAATGTGATGCAATGAATTTTCTCATTTTTGTCCTAATGAATGATTAAAATTGAATGTGAAATTTTTATTCAAATATTGCATATTCGTCTATATCATACTACATAAGTATCTGAAAGGAAAGACATTACATAATGAAAGCTAAAATTAGAGCTATGAGATCATTTTTTTTTTAATCTTTTTGTCACCCCTATATGATTCTACTTATAAGTCTAGCATCCCTTTATACCTTGAGAATTAAGGTGGCTCAATAACTTGCATTACAAATCTTATCTTATAACTATCATTAATCATTGCATTGGCATCAAGCCTCATATTCTGCTTAAGAGTTCTTTAATATGTAAGTCCAGTTAATTTCATCATAAAAACTCACCTTAGTTAGTTCGCCCACCCCTCTGTATCTTCAATACATAAGATTGCAACTAGTAAGGTTAATAAGACAAGGGGTCAACAACAATAGTGACCAAACTAAGTCTCTTGCACACATGAAAAAAGACTGCTAGAATAGTATGAATGAATCTAGAATGAAGCTGGGGGCAAAATGTAGCCCTAGGGGCAAATTGCAGAATAGTAACCCCACATTCAAATGGCGAAGATGGATGTTGAAGTACAAGAGCTAGTATAGGAGATCTCAAGGCAAAAATGAGTATAAGAGCTAATACATCAATCATCATATAATAAAAGTAGTAATAAAAAGAAAAGTTCAATAATGTATTGGTCAATCACAAGCTCTATTGTAAAGCCATGAATGCCACTCGCTAGCTTGGTCATAAGTCTGATGAACTATACCAGAAGCTCTGACATCAGAAGTACCAACAAAAAAGCATTCAATGCTCTAACTTATAGGCTATTGATAAAGCACCTCATTCTCACACTCTAAGTTGCAATATAGCCCTATTCCAAATAGGAGACCTATTAGGATCATGCATGTCATACATAACATGCATACACTTACATACATTTATTATAAAATACTGGCTTTGCATAATAAAGTCTTTGAGCTTAGGCGGGATTGTACAAATACTTTGCTACTAATATTCAAAATCAGTATTGTAAGAATGCAAAAAGGTAGTCAGAATGTGCACATGTGAAGCATCTGAAAGGAAAAGAGTAGCACTAACAAAGTGAACCTGATACTCAACGAGACTTTAGACCTCAAGAGTCTAAGGGGCCCATCTAGTAAGGGAATATCATCGGCAGTGACACTTGCAAAAGCATCATCTTAGCGACATCAAGAGGCTAAATAGAACATATGGGCTCCTTAAACTCAGTATCCATATCTATAGTCTCATTTGAAGCATCATTGGGAATATCTCTCCACAATAGTTAAACCCATGTAAGGTATGGAATATGGTGATGAGAAGGTCCAATATGTCAGCAATACATTCATTGGCCCTATAAAAGGGAAGAATGCACTCAAAACTTAAAATGAATGCACTCTGAAATTATTTGATCAAGAAATAAAGTCTCTAACTCCTAATCCTTTCTTGCAAGAGATGTCAAAAAGAGAAATGAAGCCCTCTACCATAGCATTAATGGAATGGCAAAAATACAAATGTAGCCCAAAGCCACAACTTCGATGGTGGAGTATCATGACCCTGCAATCAGAGACAAATCTAAAAGGAAAAATGTAAAAAAGAATAATATTGCATTTTGAAAAAAATTATTCACTTGTGAATAGACCATACTAACTTATGGTAGTTTATACAGGGAAGAATAAAAAAGAATGAAGAAGGTGAAAGGAACCAATACATCAACGAGAATGGGAAATGTTGCAAATACTAATCATTCATTAAAAGTATCATCTTGCATGGCAAACACTCATCAAGATAAAGGGAAGTAACAGAACTCTATAAAATACCATCTCAATCATAAAATTCATATATTAAAAGTAAATTTATCCACTTCATAAGATCATTTGCGAAAAGTCTATCTCATGACTTTTGATCATAGTGGCTTTTTATTATTAGCCTTGCAAAATTCAGATGAGTAGTTAATAGTTTTGTGTTGACAGTTTGTAAACTCTTATCAATCTAATGCTTTCTTTGCACTTAAATGAGGGGAAGAAAATGTAAAAACAAAATTTGTGGACATGAAGCATAAATTGCTTGAATTTTAAAGTATCATTTTAGTCTTTTGAATGATAAATGTGCATATAATCTATTCTTATGCTCAGAAATGAGTATGAGTACAAATCCCTTAACGGTATCCATGCTGAGCAATATGATAAAGCCAGGGGAATACTAAGAGGAGAATTAAAAGAAGAGCAAACATAATTTACTCTAATGCTCTAAAATGAGCAAGAGTATGAACATGAAACCTGTAGCAATATCCATGTTGAGTAATACAAAAAAGGCAGGGGAATACTAAAAGAGGACCATACCAAAAATTGCTCTATTTACTCTAATGCTCTATACGAGTATGAGTATCCAAAGGACCTTTCCAATGGTATCCACTCTAAGTAATCCAAGAAAGCAGGGGAATATTTGGATATAGAAGGAAAGCATAAAAATAATTCAAAGGTTATTTTGATACTCAAAATTTGATATGTTTATGCTTAATTTCCATGAATTTTTTTAGCAAATTCTCCCTAAAATTAGGTATGGAAGTAAGCTCTTCACTTGGAAAAAGATATGCTTTAAACATAGGATGGTCAATGATGCTTCTGACCTTTGTAAATGGCAAATAAATGATAGTCATGAAAATAAAAAATAATAAGATGTGTTTAGTACATGCTATCACATGAAAAGTGATGAATTTTCTCATAAAAATGTTATAATGTACTTTTATACATTCATCATGATTGAAACTAACTTCAACATGTCTATAGGAATTGCAAATCTAGAAGAAATTGCACCCAACTTGTAGAGATGGTTAGCACAGCGAAATTAAAATCAGTTAACAAAAAAATTCTAATTAATCAACACGATAAAATTCAAAGTTAGCCGGCATAAAGAATTCAAAGCATTCGATTCAAATAACCAAAGAAAAAATTCACGAGTAGTTAAGGACAGTAGCATTATCATTGGCAAGCAATGGAAGGGTTACAGCTAATCACAAGCAATTATAGACTACAGCATCATCAATAAGCAACGAAAGGGTTACAGCTAATTGTAAGCAATTATGGATTACATCATCATCAGTGAGCAATGAAAGGGTTACAGCTAATCACGAGCAATTATGGATTGCAACATAATCGCATAAGAGAATTCAGACTATACGTTCGAGTGTAGTCAACATTGTACGGTGGAGTACAATGTACTTTCAATTAAGACTATATGACCTAGTCAACATCATACTACCAAGTATGATGTATCCTTTAAATTCAGACTATACGTCCAAGTGTAGTCAGCATTGTACAATTGAATACAATGTACTTTCAATCAAGATTATATGACCAAGTATAATTGGCATCATACAACTGAGTGTGATGTATTTTTTCAATTCAAACTATACGACCGAGTGTAGTCGGCATTGTACGACCGAGTACAATGTAATTTCAATCAAGACTATATGATCGAGTGTAGTCGACATTATACGACTGAGTATGATGTATCCTTTCAATTCAGACTATACGACCGAGTATAGTCAACATTGTACGACTAAGTGCAATATGTCATTCTAAATCAAACTATATGACCAAGTATAGTCGACATTATACGATCGAGTGCAATGCATCTTTCCAAATCAAACTATATGATTGAGTATAGTCAACACTATACGACTAAGTGTAATGTGTCATTCCAAATCAAACTATATGACTAAGTATAGTCGACATTATACGATCGAGTGCAATGCATCTTTCCAAATCAAACTATACAACTAAGTATAGTCAACACTGTATGATCGAGTGCAATATGTCATTCCAATTCAGACTATATGACTAAGTGTAGTCGACAATGTATGACCAAGTGTAATGTATCAACTCCATTCAGACTATACAACTAAATGTAGTCGACATTGTACAACTGAGTATAATGCATCCTTCTAATTCAGACTATATGATTGAGTATAGTCAACATCATACGACCGAGTGTGATGTATCCATCCAAATCAATGTTATACATTCGAGTATAGTGTTTCCTCATATGTTTTGAGTTTATGCCTAGTATTGTACGACGACACAAGCATTTATCGTGAATTGACAATCAAAGCCTTAAGGAGCACAGGTAAGTATCCTAACTTTCTACTTAGAAATTGTGTGCTTATTTATTTTGTTACAATTGTCAAGCAAACAATGACAAAGGGGGGCAACTGTAAGCACCTAATTTTGGGATGTCGAGTTATGGGTGCAATAAAGGACTCCAATGATGAAAATGTCATGAATAGATCTTCAATACTTGAACTTTGACACTTTAGGAGTCTAATTGTATTTTCAAAGAAAGAATTTAATGTTTTCAAGGACTAAATTGCAATTTTTTTAGGGCCTATTATAGAACTTAAAAGTTAAAAAGAGTGGTCGAAAGGAATTATGTAATTCCAATAGGAATTACACTAATTCCAATCAGAATTACACAATTCTAATCGGAATTAGACTTATTCCGTTTGGTTTTCTAATTTTTCAGAAAAGAAAAATATCTTTTTCTTGAATCCTGATTGGTTTGAAATTTTCTTAAAATTATTTTTCATATTTATATAATATTTTTAATGAAATAAAAGTCCTTTAGGAATCAATTGATACGTAGGGTTTGAAGGGTTGTTTCACTATAAAATGAGGTGTTTTGGCTCTTTAAGGTAGAGCATATGGAAGGAGTAGTACTTTTATGCATAGTTTTACTTTGATATTTTCTCTACACCAAATTGTCTTTTGGCTTTTGGTTGATTTTTATTAAAAAAGCATTTTTAATTCTTTTTCTTTCCGAATTGTTTTGGAAAAGCATTCTCTAAAAAAATTCCCCTTTTGCTTAATTGATTAATTGAAGATCTTTGAAGGATTTCTGAAGAACAAGATTCGAAGACCTATCAAGAATGGTGATTTTACAAAATCTGACAAGCACTCCATTAAAATCGTTCATAAGCATCATCTTCTCCATATTCTTCTTTTCTTTTATTTTTCCTTTTTTGATTTTATGAATTTTCTTTTATTTGAGGTATTGTCATAATTTATTGACTAATCATAATTTTTATTCTTTTTTCATTGTGATTATGGAGGAAAATACATGATAATCATGTTTGGAGGATTGAATCCATGAGAAGTCCATGGAATGCCATGGATAAGACCTTGTAGAGACATAATTTCTAGGGTTTTTATTTGTTGCTTTATTTTATTTATGTTTTTGGGGTTGTATTAATTATTTTTATTAGTATTCTTAAAAGATTATTGTAATAGCCCCAATAGTGGGAATAGTGGAATTATATGTGTGACTGCATGTTTATGTTGATTAATTAGTTAGTAAAATTAGGGTTTCAATTGGGTAATTGATTAAAGTCAATGGTGGAAGTATATTAATTTAGGTTGCATGTTAATTAAAACTAGGATTTTAGAAGGAATAGTTAATTGGTTGTTTGATCTTTTATTTAATCGTTTTAATATGTTTTATTTACTTTTGGGCCTATTTTTTTTATTTTTAAGTGTTTTGGCCTTAAGCCTACATTAGATTCTAATCCAATTAAATAAATTTAGGTTTTTAGGTTTAATTAATTAAAATGCATTTTAGACTCATAATTAATTATATTTAGGCTAAAGATAATTTTGGCCCATTTAGTAGATTAAACATAGGCACACTTAATTTAATCTAATTAATTTAGACTTAGCCCATTTAATTTAAGCTTTTTTTCATAACTTGTAGATTTAAGATCACCTTAAAATTAAAACATGTAGAATTAGGCCTTTTAGGCTCACTTATTAGAAACATGTAAATTTAGCTCATTTAATTAAAATCAATGTAGATTAGACTAATTTAGGGATTGTATTGAATGCATTATTTACTTGTATTTTTCATGACTAGTTTGCCTTGGAGTTAATTATTACAATAAGAGTTTATATGAAATTGCAAGTAAATAGAGGATAACATAGTAATTCTAAATGAACACAAATTGAAAGAAGTTAGTATTCTATGCCCATCATCTCCTGGTTATGGTGCTAGCTTTCCTTTAGGGAATCAAGTACCACCTTTTTTATTTGTCCCAGTTATTACCCTGGGTGGTGACTTATCATTTTCACCCCTTGTCTTTGTGACAGTGGTTAGTGTGTTCTCTAGAGTCTTGAGCTTAAATAGTGTCATGGTTGCTAAAATCTTAGACTCACGTTAAACCCTGCCATATACAAGGGTACTACCCTAAAATTGTGCATTCATCTCAAAAGATAGAAAAAGGTGGAAAATTAACAGAAGAGAAATAGAAAGCTAAAAAACTAAAACAACACATAATATCTTTAAAGAAAATAATAGAAAAAGAAGAAAATCATAAAACACAAAACATAATTATAAACTAAAAAGAAAGTCAATCATCCATAGGAGCATAATCATCAAGTGCAACTCTAATGTCATCCATCAGATTGGTGTCATCAGGAAGTTCCCCGGTAGCAACAGTGAAGGTGGAACCAGGAATAATAGGTTATGGAGGAAGAGGTATGCCTTGAACCTGACACAAGCTCAAGAGACCATCAACCACCGAGTACAGAAGCTCCATGTGATACTAAAGAGTAGCCTCAAAATGTAAAGGATAAGAAGATAAGGAAGGTCTGGTAGTATGAGAAGCTTGTGGTTGTGGAGGTGCATGAGTGCATGTTTGTTGTGGCTCGTCAGCACCCAACTCAACAGGATTATGAATTAGAATGTATCAACCATCCCTAATTGTGACCACGTTAATCTTTTTTATAATAATGATATTAAAAGGCTGTGTGGTGCAAAGCGAAGTTACGTTGGTAAGGGAATCAAAAAGCTCCTTTTATTTTTCTTGAAACACTATCCATATAAAAAGAAAAACCATATCCCAAATGAGGCACTATACCCTTAACAAAAAAATGGAGATAAAATAAATTTGTAAGTGTGACACTCTCAATACTCTCCCTTTAACCATAAATAGTGCCAGCTATTAGGTGCTGTAAATAGCACAATTCAAGACGAGCTATATTAGTGCTCTTACTAACCCTATGGTCATAGGTTTATTGGGCAGCTCCTTCATGTAAAATCTCTCTCCAAAATTAATGATAGTTTACGAGTTCAAGGAGACATTATGCATTATCAAGTGCACCACTAGTGACATATATAACATTATAAAAACCACAATGCATAGCAAATTCATTCAAAGAAAAAGAGAATCGTTTGCCCCCTAATTGAAATAGCACTACATTTTTCTTAGTAAAATCAATAGGATTAGTAGAGTTGAATAAGAAAGTGGATAAGAACTCCAAAAATAACTCATGATAAATAGGTTCCTCAATTCTCACAAAATCCTCCCATTTTGAGTTATCAATCATGCCTATTACCGATTCATTCAAACCTACAATAATAAGATCCCCTAACATAATATGATAGGAAGGATGGACAGGAAGGGGAAATAGAGTAGCACATGCTTTTTAAAATTAGGATTAGTAAAATGAAAAAGGGGGTAAGACATACTACATTGGCTTACCTGATCATGGCATGAGGAAGTTGGAGCGGTGGGTGTTGTCGCACTCATTCAAGAAGGGCTTAATGGTGAAGGGGAAGTTATGGTATGGGTTCCCTTCTTAGATGATGATGGTGTCTTCCCAGATGCTTTAGATTTCCCTAAGTGTATATAATGAAAAGGAAAATAAAAAAATGTAGTGTTTAGAATGAAGAAATAGGGAAGAAAAGTGAGTGATCAAGTCAAAGAAAAGGAGACAAGGGAGAAAATTTGGGATAGAATGGTGTAGGAGAAAGAGAATAGTAAAAGAAAAGATTGGAATAGGGCTAGGTTTAGGAAAATGGGTGTTTATATAGAGGGTTTGGTGCATGGTTTAGGACCACAGTTTAGGAAAATTGTGTTGGGTAGTGTGATGTGGGGAAATGGATGGCACGGTCCTCCATATCATGCTTGGAGACCATGTTGTCTAGGAAATGACATGGGATACAAACCATGTTGTCATACCATGTCACATAATAGAAGATTTGCAAATGTGTGACAATAACACAACATCGTGGAGTGACAATAACACAACATCTCTATACCATGTTGGGTTAGTTATGACATGACATGATGCCATGTTATTGATGTCAAGTGATGAGTATGGTAGCATGGCATAGGAGAAGTAGGGACACAACATATTGGATGTTGTGTCATGGTGGTAGCATAACATGCTAAAACTAGTAGCATGGCATATGAAACCATATTGGGCACTTAATGTTTGACATGGCATAGTGGATGTCATGTTATCATGTCATGAACAGTCTAGGAGTGAATTGAAGATGTGACATGGCATAGTGATGTTATGCCATGAAGCCATGACATAGACTGTAACCTGCAAAGTTTTAAGACATGGTATGAAAATTTCATGTCAACATGTCGGGTAGTGCATCTATAAATTTGTCTATTTTAAGTTTAAGTGGCATACCTAGACACAGCCTATTACATGACAATACATTTCCCCATATAACCATGCAAACTTGCTCTTTAAAGCAATAACTCTTTCTGACAACTGAATTCTTGATCCTATGGAGAAGTTAAGTAAATTAATTAACAAATAAAAACACAAAAGGGGAGAAAATACTAAAAAAAATGAGAGTAAAAAGGAAAAATGATTGGGTTGCCTCCCAACTAATGTTTTTTTTAAGGTTTTTAGCTCAACAGTTCTATGATGAGCTCAAATTGGATCCATAAGTGTACAAGAGACACTCTTTAAGTAGCATCCTCTGCAAAGTAAGGCTTAAGACATTGCTTGTTAACTTTGAAAGTTTTGTTTGCCTTGTTGAAAAAGCTCAACTGCTCCATGAGGGAAGACTTGCTTGATTCTGAAAGGTCGAGACCATTGAGACTTGAGTTTCCCTAGGAATAGCTTTAGTCTATAGTTGAATAGCAACACCAAATCTCTTTCTTGAAACTCTCTCTTCTGCAAATGTTTATCATGCCACTTCTTGGTCATTTCTTTATAGATTTTAGCATTCTCATAGGCATCAATGCGAAACTCTTTAAGTTTGTTCAACTGAAGGAGCATTTTTGCACTAGCCTTTGCTAAATCAAAATTTAGAAACCTTATGGACCAAAATGCTTTATGTTCTAACTTAATCGGGAGATGACATGATTTCTCAAAAACCAGCTAAAATGGTAAAGTCCCAATTAGAGTTTTAAAAGTAGTTCGATATGCCTATAGTGCATTATCCAACCGAATGGACCAATCCTTTCTTGAGGCATTAATTGTCTTTTCCAATATAGTCTTCAATTCTCTGTTTAAGATTTCCACTTGTCCATTAATTTAACGATGGTAAGATGTAGCCACTTTTTGCTTAACCCTATATTTTGCTAAAAGAGATTCAAATTAATGATTACAAAAGTAAGAACCACCATCACTAATTATAGCCCTAAGTGAGCCAAAGCAAGTAAATATATTCCTCCGGAGGAACTTAGTGACTACTTTTGCATCATTGGTTAGTGAAGCAATTACCTCCACCCACTTGGATATATAATCAACCCCAACCAATATATTTTTGTTTCCATAGGAGCTTGGGAAAGGTCCCATGAAATCAATTCCCCATATATCAAATAGCTCAATCTTGATGATATTTATAAGAGGCATATCATCCCATCTGCTAATGTTGCTTGTCCTTTAGCAATGATCACACCTAAGTACAAATTGCTTTGCATCTTTAAAGAGAGAGGGCTAGTAGAATCCACTTTGAAGTACCTTTTCTACTATTTTGGTAGAACTCACATGTCCCCCACACTCAAGTGAATGGCAATGAGTGAGTACTTCTGAAATTTCTTCGTCTGGAATGCACCTTCTCCGCAATCCATCCCCATACCTCTTATATAAATAAGGCTCATCCTAGAATTATTACAGAGACTCCTAAAGGAATTTCTTCTTTTGATGGTAGTTAATGTCTAGTGGGAGAACACCATATGCTAAGTAATTCATAAAATCTACATACCATAGAATGCTTTGCTGGACTCTCAAGAGTTATTCTCCTAGAAGGTCATCTGAGATTGGAAGAGAGTCTGGATTGGCACTTTGCTCAAGGTAGGAAAGGTCATCAACAACCAAATTCTCTATTCCTTTATGATCTCGAATCTCTAAGTCAAATTCTTATAAAAGAAGGATCTAACGAATGAGTCTTAGTTTAGCATCCTTCTTTGTTATGAGGTACTTAATGGCTAAATGGTCAATGTAGACAATCACTTTACTTCCTACTAAATATAAACAAAATTTTTCCATAGCATGTACCATTGCTAGAAGTTCCTTTTTAGTTATTACATAATTTGTTTGAGCTTTATCAAAAGCATGGCTTATATAGTATATGGCATAGGCTTATTTGTCTCTTCATTTCCCTAAGATAGCTCCTACTATATAGTTGCTAGCATCACACATGATTTTGAAAGGAAGATTCTATTATTGTAGTGCTAGGATAGGTGCTGAAATAAGTGCCTCTTTCATCCTGTTGAAAGCAGAAAGACATTCATCAAAAAATTCAAAAGGAATATCCTTAGGAAGCAAATTAGTCAAAGGTTTAGCAATTTTAGAAAAATCTTTAATGAAATGCTGGTAGAACTCGACATGTCCTAGAAAACTCTATATTCCCCTAATAGAAGTAGCGGTGGAAGTTTCTCTATCACTTCAATTTTTTCCCTATTAACTTCAATTCCATTTTTAGACACAATGTGCCCAAGCACCACTCTTTTAGTCACCATAAATTAACACTTTTCCCAGTTCATCACAAGGTTAATGTCATCACATCTCTATAACACTTTAGATAGATTATTAAGACAATTATCAAAATAAGAACCATATACAAAGAAATCATCCATAAAAACCTCTATACTGTCATCAACAAAATCAGAAAAGATAGATATCATGCATCATTGAAAAGTAACGAGTGCATTACATAGCCCAAAAGGCATTCTTCTATATATATAAGTTCTATAAGGACATGTGAAAGTGGTTTTCTCTTGATCATCAGGGTGTATGGGGATTTGAAAGAAACTAGAGTATCCATCCAAGTAATAGCAAAATGAATGATTCGTCAACCTTTCTAAATGCTAGTCAATGAATGGTATAAGGAAATGAACTTTCCTAGTGGCCTTGTTTAATTTTCTACAATCAATGCACATGCACCAACCTATGATAGTCCTAGTTAGGATCAACTCATTGCTCTCATTCCTCACTACCATCACACCTCCCTTCTTAGGAACTACATGGATTGGGCTAACCCACTAACTATCTGAGATAGGATAGATAATTTCTGCATCAAGCAACTTCACAATCTCTTTTTTAACTACCTCTTTCATGTTAGAGTTTAGCCTTCTTTGATGTTCTATGGTGGGTTTAGCATCATTTTCCATGTGAATCCTATGTATGCATATTAAAGCACTATCCCCTTTAGGTAATCTATGGTATAACCTATGATCTTCCTGTGAGGCCTAATTCTCCTAAGTAATTTGTTTACTTGTTCATCACTCACAATGATAGGATATGTAGAGTTAGGGCTAAGAAAAGTATACCTTAAAGATGAAGGAAGAGCTTTGAGCTCCACCTTAAGTGCACTGTCCTCCTCAATCATACCAAGGCTTTCTAATTTATAGGGTAAAGGCTCATATGTGGTTTATTGTTACGACCCAAAACAGGGGCTATGACCGGCGCTAGGGAACGGGAATTCTTTCGAATCCGGAACCCGTAGCAAGCCTAAAAATAAAATAAACATGCAATAATAACAATAACAATATAATATGCAGCAGAAATAAAAATCATAATATCATAATATTATTCACATCAACTGGATTTAAATCAAAATCTCATCTCATAGATATATAATCTCTTTAATACAAATCCAGTTTCAATATAATACATCTCTTTAAAATAAAATACATGAAATCCAATACTTTAATTCACAACTACTACAGTATCTAGATAAAATAAATAAGACTCAAGTAGATAATTTACATAAAGAAGCCGGGGCGGAAGAAATCCGGCGTATCGACCTGCTACTGAGGTCTGAAGAAGTTGACTCTACTGAAAAATAGTCAACGGAGGGGAGTCAGACCTCACTGAGTGAATTACTATAATATATATACATACACACTAAGTGATAATGCATACAGTCAACATTATATATGTAATATGTATATATACAGGCAAATTCATACAGATGCAGAAAAATCATTTTTATATATTTTATTGAAAAATCCCAGTTTATGAAGGATCACATAGAACCCTAGAATAACGCAACCTTAGAAAATAGTGGTAAACAACACTCTAGCCATACAGGCTCACTTAATCCAAATATATCCACTTAATCCATTTAGACAGTAGACTGGCCCCGAGACACTAAGTCAACCGAGCTCCAGCAGTCTGACTGCCTGTGTGATTGGCCCCGAGACACTTGGTCAACCGAGCTCCAGCAATCATACCTCCAAACCACATCTCACACATCAATTAATCATATCAAATCAATATCCACAAATAGTTAGTAATATAGCCTAAAGCTATAGGCGTACCGGTACGTACTCGGTCCTAGTGCTGCCCACTAGGTAGCACGTTCTATCGATATCCTTCATCATTAATAATGTAAAACATTCATTCACAAAAATATATGATGCATGAATGTAAATGAAATAACAATATAATCCATATATATACCAGAAATATACCAAAAGTAAACCAGGTATATTTTGAGTATATATATGTCAAATGAATTCAATCAAATTATAACTTAAGCTAGAAATATATTTAAAAACATTTTAAATATATTTTATTCACAAAACATGCATATAATTTAATATATACCAAAAATAAACCAAAAATATACTTAATGTAAACTTAAGAAATAATCAAAATTATTTATGCATATTTAATCAACATAAAACATGCATTTCTAAATCATGCATCCTAAGCATATATATATAGTATAGTAACTCACCTAATGCGCTCCTCGAGACAGGTCTGACGGGCCTGGTCCACTAGCCCTCGGTCTCGATGCAACTAAACAAGCAATAAATAATCGACATTAAAAATAACCTAACAGAAATCCTAGAATTCAATCTAGAGTATTAAACACAGAATCGGAAATTAGGGTTCGACTGGATATCACGTTTTATAAGAATTCTATCGAAAATTCGACAGAACCTCCCCTGTAAAATGGAAATCTCTCTACTCAAAAGAGTAGAGCCGACCCTGCAAGGAAATACACTTCAAAAATGAACACCACATCTCATTCACAACCCCGCGGTCGGACTCCAAACTACAATCTACCGACCGGGGTCCACAAACACAGAAAAATTCTGAAAATACCAAAAATATCCTTACAGCATAGAAATACATTTTATAAGTAGAAATTACATAATTAACCTTAAAACACTGTAAAAATCGATAAAAACTCATTTTATTAGAAAAACCGTATATTATATATATAATTGAAAATAATTCCCGAAAAATAGTTTTAATTAGTTAAAAATACTAAATAATTTATAGAAATCATTTTTATACCTTAAATAACTACTAAAACCAATTAAATTACATTTTTAGACAATTTAGGGTAAAATTACCAAAATACCCCTATATATATAAATATACTTAAATTACTTCAAAAATTCACCAAAAATTATACAATTATCCAAAATTAATTTTCTCAACATATTTATCAATAATATCAATAATTAAACTCAATTAACCAATTAAATTCAAATAAAAACACAATTAACCCTAATTTCTCAAAATCACATAAACTTCAATAATTCAAAATAAATACTTAGAAATTCATAAAAATTCCAAATAAATTCCTATAATTCATTTCAACACCTAATTCAACCATAAACTCCAATTTCATAATTTAAATAATTAATTTCCGAAAATTAGAAAATAATATTAAAATATTCAAAAATACCCAAAAATCCAAAAAATCTCCAAAAATTCTACAAAAATTCATACATGTACATTGAGCTACTAGGAACAACATTTGTGAAGGGAGTTTTCATGAATCATTCAATTCGAAGCTCAAAAAAATCAAAAACCCTAATAGGCCGAAATTGAAAATTCGAAACCTAAGCAATTCTAGACCATTTTAGCTCAAACCAAAGCTAGAATCACACTCACCGGAGCTCAAGAAGAAGAAAGAGAGCGGTGGTGTTGAAAACTATGGCCGGAGGAGGGAGAAACGGCGAAGGGTCAATTTTCGGCCAAAAGAGGAAAACTAGCTCGCCGACGCCGGGAAAGGGAGCTGCTGGCGGCGGGGGATGGCTGGGAACGGCGGTGGCAAGCTGGGAGGCACACCGACAGTAGGTGGCCGGAGTTGCAGCGGGAGGGAAGGAAGAATGGTGGTGGTCGGGCGCGGGAGAAGGAAGAAGGAGAAGAAGAAAAAGAAAAAGAAAGAAAAGAAAAGAAAGAAAAAGAAAAGAAAAAGAAAAAGAAAAGAAAAAAGAAAAAAGAAAAAGAAAAAGAAAAGAAAATAATTAAATATTAATAAAATAATAATAAAATAAAAATTTAATAATTTAATAATAAATAAAATAATTAAATAACAATAAATAAATAATAAAATATTAGGGTTATATATATTAAACCCTAATTAAATAAATATTCACACACAGACTTTATTTAATAATTTAAAAATACGCATGAGTTCATGCAAATCCGAAAATATATTTAAAATAATTAATATTACATTGTTTATGTGAAAATTTCCCCGAAAATGCAAGTCCAGGGAAAATTTTACGTAAAACACTGAAAATAATACACAGTAATTAAAATAGGTTTTAAATACATATTAACTCGTAAAAATATCATATAATATACAGAAATTATTAACACTGCATATCTCGGTACAGTGTAAAAAAAATATTTTAAAAACATGGGATATTACATTTATTTATGTTTATTCAATGTTGGACTTGCACTGAGCTAGTGTTCATACTTTTCCACCTCATCAACAATGTCATCCTTTATAATATCATGGATCAAGCATGCTTCTAGGGGTTATGGGTGAGTTGCTTTTTAAAGGTTTTTTGCACACAACTTTGTATCACATTTACTCTCAAATAGGATCCCATTATTGAGGATCATTTTTCCATTTTAAAAACATCAAACTCCACCTTATCATCTCCAATTTCCAACAAAATCTTTCCACTTTTGATGTCTAGGATTACTCCTACTATGGCTAGGAATGGTCATCCTAGTATGATTGGAATGTGGTGATCTATCTATGAGTTATAGTGACACCATAATCAGTTATGGCTCATTGATATTGAATCATCTACAAAAGGAAAGAAGAATTATACTCACACTTGAACTAAGATCACACAAAGATTTACTTATAAATTCATTTCCAATAGTACAAGGGATAGTGATACTCCCTATATCTTTAAGCTTTTAGGGAAGCTTATTTTGAATGACAGCGCTGCATTCCTCTTTGATAGGAATGGTCTCATGATCCTCCTATTTTCTCTTATGTGAGATTACGTCTTTTAAGAATTTGGAGTATGCAGGCATGGTATTGATCACATTTAGGAGAGGTATGTTTAGCTTGAGCTGTTGGAATGCTTTTATGAACTTTTTAAACTACATATCTAACTTGAATTTCTATTGCCTCTATAGAAATAATAGTGATGGTACCAAGGGCAGTGAGTCCTCATTCTCTTCATCCTTATTTTGTGGATGCTCAATCTTCTCCTCTTAGGTGTCATAAACGAATTTTGTAACTTTATTTTTTGTCTCTATTTTAGGCAATTGCTTTTCTTCATAAGTGTGACTGTCTTTGCTTATTTTAATAGGATTTTGAGGTTAACTGGGAAACATTCCACTCTGCCTTGAACTTGAAGTTTGTGATGCGATTTGGTTTTTAACATCTTATTATGGGTAAAAAGTTATCCTACTTGAGATAACATATTATTTATTTGTTCCTTTTGCCCCTCCTTATCTTTTTGGTAGCTAACTTGATCTTTTATGAATTTTTCCATCATTGCTTTAAGATTAGACTTGGGTTCACTTTATTAAGGGAAGGTATTCTCCTACTGAAATCCACGAGGCGATTGTTTGAACCCTTGATGGGAATTTTGTACCCCTCTTTAGTTAAACCATGAAAATTTTAGATGATTTTTCCAACCAGGGTTATAAATGTTCAAGTAGGGATTCCCTTGATTCCTTTGGAAATTATTGAGTGCATTTAACTGCTCAATAGAGGGTTCCTAAAAAAAACCTCCTTGACACTCTAGGGTTTAATGTCCTCCTCTATAATTCTCATAGGAATAAATAGCCATGGGATTAGAGACTTAAGTGGATGTCTTTAACTTCTTAGTAAGCAAATCAATCTTTGCATTAAAGAGATTCTAACTATCTACTTCATGCATTCCTGTAACTTTCTTTAGTACAATTCTCTCACTATTCCATTGGTAGTTGTTGGATGCCATGGTCTCAAGAAGATTATAGGCATCCTAAGGTGTTTTACTCTTGAATGACCCTTGGGCAATTACATCAATAGTGACCCTCAATGGCTCTGTCAGACCTTGGTAGAAGGTTTGAATAAGCAACCACTGTGGAACTCCATGGTAAGGACATTATCTCTATAAGTCTTAGAATGTTCCTAAGCCTCATAAAGAGATTCATCACCATGTAGGGTGAAACTTGTGATCTCTTGTCTGAACTTCACTATTTTGCCCGATGGGAAATACTTACCAAAGAATGTCCTTGACAGTGCATCCCATGAAGTGACTCACTAAGGTGCTAAAGAATGTAGCCATAGCTTAGCCTTATCCCTCAGAGAGAAAGGGAATAATCTAAGCTTTATTACATTAGGAATAACCTCATTCATCTTAAATGTATCATAAATATCCAAAAATTGATCTAGACGGGCATTAGGATCCTCGGTTATGAGACGTCCAAACTAGAATTATGAGATTATTTGGATTATCATTGGTTTGATCTCAAACATGTTGGCATCGACAAGTGGCCTAACAACACTGTTATAGGTATCTTATGGATTGGGCATTGTGTACTCTTGAAAAGCGCAATTCTTACCCAGTGGTGGTGGTGTTTGATCTTTAGCCATCTTTTGCTTGTCTTTTTCATGCTTTTCCTTTATATTTTGTTTGCACTCTTTATCAATTTTAGGGTTAATCTTTTCTATGCTCATCCCCTTAGATCGAGTGTTCATAAACTAGCAAAAGTTACTTGAAAAATAAACTAGCAAATTAAATTAAAATTAAAGAAAGAATACTAGTCTAAGAAAAGTAAAAATTAAATTAATATCAATATTGTCAGTCCTTAACAATGGTGCCAAAAACTTGTTGCATTTTAAACCCACAAGTGCATGATTGTGGTTGAAGTAGAAAGATACCGTTCCTTCAAGGATTATATATTGATTACTAATAATTTTTACTTATGATCTCGACTAGTAAATTGAATAATTTAGCAAGGTTTAAAAACCTAAATAACAAAAACTGAATTAAAAGTAAAATCAAATATTTGTAAACACAAAGCCTAGGTTTAGTTTCACTATTCCAATCTAATCATGAACACATTATTTAAGTAAAAATCTTGAATTCAGTTAAGGGTAATTGCTCTAAAGTACTTAAAGACTCTCTCAAGTTTAATTAAGAATGCAAAGATTAAAATCTAACCTACTCTCATGATTAATAATTCAATCCTAGCTCATTAAGATTTTTATCAATTAATTTATCACCGTAATCTACTATCGTCACTCCTTGAAGAGCTTACCTACTCTCGTGGTCAAGTGATTTAGGTTCTAAGTGTCTTAAGCTAATGAATTCCCTTAACTCTTACTAGCAAATTCATCCATAAACATGCAATCAAACAAGCCTAGAATGATAATAAGATAAATATTACAACACAAAGAATTAACTAAAATTCAAATTAAATATAAAAGCTATGTTCAAATCATGTCATGGAATAGCTACTCCTAACGAAGACTTTGAAAGAAAACTTAGCCACATATGGCTTTGATGAAATCCATAATCAAAAATCAAGAAAATAAGAAGATGAAAACAGAAAATAAAATAAAAATAAGCACTTATTCTTCGTTGATTTCCATCTAGTCGCCTCTTTATCTTTATGACTCCTCTTCGTCCTCCCCTTAAAAAGGTGTTTATTCCTTATATAGTGCTAGGGTTTGAAGAATCCTTTTTTATCTTTAATTCCTTCTTATTTTCAAAATAGGAAAATTTCTGCCTTTGTGACACAGTTTTGAAGCACAAATAAGACTACGAATTTACTCAACATACAACACATTATCCAACACAGGTAGGTTCATTAGCTGTGCTTCATTCTGGGTCAAAATTCTTCACTCGCACAGCATATGCATGTCATGACATTGCTCTATTGACATTCAAATGTAGATAGCTTCTTCATGGATTACGCATGGCTTAGACATGGCTTTCCATTTTTGTTGCTTTATCACATGACATATGCATCCCATGTCATGAAAAAATATATCAACTCCTAAGGCATTATGGAGCCCACTAGACATAAATCACAAAAACTAATTAAAACTTAAATAAAACTTATAAAATATATAACATATAATAAGAATCATAAATAAATGCTAACTCATAAAAAATTTCCTAATTAAACCTAAAAATTACTTAAATTAATTTATTCCTTATTTATAATATATTAAAATTCAACTCTAAAATATATAAATAAAAAACATATCAAGTGACATGGCTTGTGCCAAGCTATATTCCAAACCATGTGTTTATTTTCCAAGCTAGAAGAAAGGAAACAATATGACATGACATGTGTCATGGTGTGCTTCAAATCGTGTGTATGTCCCATGCAAAGTGACACAACACGTAACTTGGCTTGTACAAGCCATAACAAAAATCAAAATGGGCAAAAGAAAGATAACAAGACTTCTTGAAGCCATGAGTTAAGTCATGTGATAATCTGCAAGTTCAAAAGAAGAGAAGATAATTTGACATGCCTTTATCTTATGCCATGTCTTAAGCCATGTGCTTTTCTAGATATTGATTTACAATATGGCACAAGATATGACATGGCTTGTCCAAGCAATGTCGCAAGCCATATGGAATAAAATGTGGTTTCCTTGCCCAAAAAGGAAGAAAATTTTGTGGGCTTTCAAATTCTTTTCCTAGTGAACTCTATAAAAGGAGGATTATGAGAAGATAGAAATCATTTTTGGTCATTGATTGGTGGCCACAAACCAAAGCTAAATGCAGATTGAAGAACATTTGTGCAAGAAATTCAAGAGTTTATTTTTATTAATTCTTCTACTTCATACTTAATCATGTTTATGTTTTTTACCATAACCATGTGTGACTAATTCTCTTTTAGGGTTTAGGTTAGGAGTAGCTATTCCATGATTTCATTAAACACAAGTTTTTATTTATTTAATTTGATTTTCAATTAATTCTATGAGTTACACTTAATGTTTGTTTTCATTCTTACCCATCTTGATTGCATGTTTATGGGTAGATTCACTAATGAGAGTTAGGGGAATTTATCAGCTTAAGGGTCATAGGACTTAGAAAAATTAAAAAAGCCCTAGAGGGGGTTGAATAGGACTATTAAATAAAAATCAGAATTAAAAATAATTCTTTGCAAGAATTAAAAGAATGTTGAGAAGGAAGAATAAAGAACATAATGATTTAAGGAGTTTAGATTCAACAACAATCCTACGTCTCCACCTAACTTATCCCCAAGTTAGGATTTTCAATCACCTACAATCTTATTCACAAGATTAATATTGCACAAGAGTTTTATAGCTCACTCTTACAACCTTACAACATGAGTTTTCAAAGCTCACTCAAAAAACCAAATCCCAAGTGTTTCAATGGAAAACACTTAAACCAATTCCTTTAGAAACAAATCTCACTTCCCTACTAATATATCTTGATATTTAAGATGAAGATAAATTCCATTTCTAACACACAACCAACTCTCATAAGAGTTATAAATAAAATGTGAATATTTGAGAATTTGAGAGCTTTAATGAATGTTAAGATAGAGAATGATAATAAGCAAAAATTTCTTAATTTCCATTCAGCTCTAGAGGTGTTTATATAGATAATTACTCTAAAATATAGTTGTTGGAGGTGAAAATAATATGTCCAATTTCTATATTTTGAATCCAACGTTTATAATTTTGAATTATTAAAAGTAATGTTGTTAGACTACTATGCACAAATTGAAACCATGATTGGCTATAGGAGATGTTAGAAAATTTATTTAAAAAATTATAGATATTTTAATTATTATCCCATATCATTTTGAATCACCTTAATTGGACTTTTGTAGCTTAAGATATGTTTAAAATACTAAGAGTTGTGCAATCTAAAATGGCAGACTACTGTCAGATAAAATAGTGATTTTCTATTGGAGATATTTGAATTTGCCTATATTTTCATCATAAAAGTTATATATATTTGACTTATCTTTCCATATCATTTTGAATCACTCAATTGGAATTCTGCAGCTCAAGATATGTTCAAAATACTAAGAGTTATGCAATCTAAAATGACAGTTGCATACATTGATTTCAGCTCAATATTTACATACCCAAATGAACTCATATTTTGACAAGTAAGCCTAATTCAGAAAGCTCAAGATGTCTACTTCAAATTTAGAGAAGAAAACTTTCTCATTATAAAGCTCTAAAGATGTGAAAAGCCTCTTTGAATCTCAGAGGTCGGATCAGCCCAAGATATTCATACTTCATTTTAACTTCGAGTAGAGTCCTAACTTATACACACTTAAACAAACAAATTAAATGCTCAAAATTAAGTCTTTTAAGATCAAAAATTAAGATTGATTATTGTTAAGGTCAACAATCTCCACTTTTTGATTTTGACAAACCTATTTTGAGTTTGATAAAAAATAATAAAAAGTAAAGTGTGTGATAATATTTGTGATAATATTTGTGATAATAATGATACCAAATGAAATAAAATATATTTCTTTATTTCTCCCCTATGAATATGGACAGGATAAGAAATATAAATTTATAGATTATTCCCCTTAACAAAAAAAAAAGTAAAAACAATATAAAATATAGCAAGAGGAATAAAAAATATGACATTCTTATGACAAATATATTAAAAACATAAAATATGATAACATGATCATTTAAATAAATGATAGGCAATATGAGGAAATAATTTCAAACATATATGCATATCATGCCACTAAAATGCATCACAAAAATAGTACATATAACAATAATGTTGATGCTAGATGAGCTTAACTATCACATGATCATATAGAGCTTAGCTAGCTAACCATTTATGTAGTACTTAGCATTAAAAAAATAAACACAAATTATCCATATCATATTTTCCTCTCTTTGTACAAAAACAAAAGGAAAAGAGAGAGATATAAGGGGAAATGAACCTGAATGGACCAAATTTCCTACAGGAACACAGCAAAGATAAACCAAATCTTTGTAAAAATATTCATGCCTTATAAAAGATCAAAAAAATTCCAAAGAAGAAATTATACATGAATTATGCATGTAAAAACACAATAATAAAATATTATACACATGTATAGTAACAAATAATAAACTCAAATATATTCTCAAATATATTTCTTCCCCTTTGTCAAAAATAAAAAGAAAAGAGAGAAATATTAAAGGAAATGAAAAAAAAGAAACACAAAATCTTTATAAAATCTATGTCATACATAAACAAAGTAAGCAAAACAAGGTCTTTTGTCACATATGATGTACGAAAAAAACTAGCCATACTTACAATGTTTAATATGCATGCAAAAATTTAAACAAATTTTCTCCTCTAAATCAAATAAAAAATATAATATGTCATTAACATAAACACATTTTTTTAAGGAAGTTTTAAAATTTTAAAAAAATACACATGTTAAAAAAATTAACTAGGTACATATACAAACTCAAATTGTTTATCCTCCTTTGACAAAATGCAAATAGAAATTTAAAAAGATAAACCAAATATAAATTGACAATCATAAAAAAAATTTTAAGATTAAAATCAAAACATTTATCAATCAAAGCAATCAATAAGCATAATATGATTTCACATGAAAACAGTTCAACCACCAATTAAACATAAAATCAACATAAACTAGAACCATCAATAATGCCAAGTTCATGCTTAATGAACCCCAATCTCTCTTTATTGAGAGGTTTGGTGAAGATATCTACAAGTTGATTATTTGTATCAAAAAATTCAAGTGAGATATCACTAATTTGAACATGATCATGCAAGAAATGATGTCTAATGTCTATATGTTTAGTTTTAGAATGCTGAATGGAATTTTTGCCAAGGTTGATAGCACTTGGATTATTACATTTGATTGGAACGTGATCAAGTTTTACACCATAGTCTAACAACTATTATTTTTGCCATAAAACTTATAAACAATAAAGACCTGTTGCAATATATTTAGCTTCAGTAATGGACAAGGCAACTGAAACTTGTTTCTTGCTAAACCAAGAAACTAAACATTGTCCTAAAAATTGAAAAGTTCTAAAAGTGCTTTTTCTATCTAGTAAACTACTGGTAAATTCTGCATCAAAATAACTAATAAAGTCAAAGGATGAACTCCTAGGATACCAAAGTCCTAAATGAATTATACCATAAAGATATTTGAAAATTCTTTTGATAGCATTCAAATGAGACTCTTTAGTACTATATTGAAATCTAGCACACAAGCAAGTAGCAAACATAATATCGAGTCTACTAGCAGTTAAATAAAAAGGGATCTGATCATACCTCTAAATCGCTTTTCATCAACTGGTTTGCCATTCTTATCTTTGTTAAGTTTGGTTGTTATTGATTAGAGTTATACTTATCTTAGCTTCATCCATGCCAAACTTCTTGAGAATGCCTCTTACGTACTTGGTTTGATTTATAAAAATCTCATTTTTGCATTACTTGATTTGTTATCCAAGAAAGAATTTAAGTTCACCCATCATACTCATCTCAAAATCTCCTTGCATTAAATTAGAGAATTCCTCACACAAGCAATGGTTAGTAGCACCAAAAATAATGTCATCAGCAGATATTTTAATAATTAAAAAGTCATGCTTGGATTTCTTTATGAAAAAGTCATATTAAATTTTCCTTTGGAGAAACATTTCTCTAATAAGATGTTGCTCAATCTTTCATACCAAGCTCTAGGAGCTTGTTTTAATCCATATAATGCTCTAGAAAGTTTAAATACATGATTTGGAAAATCAAAGCTTTCAAAACCAGGAGGTTGTTCAACATACACATATTCTTCAGTAAAACCATTTAAAAATGCACTTTTAACATCCATTTGATAAATTTTGAAATGATGCAAATGAAAGTAGTATTCTAACAGCTTTTAACCTTGCAACGGGAGAATAGATTTCATCATAATCAATGCCTTCCTCTTGATTATAACCTTTAGCTACTAGTCTATCTATATTCCTAATTATGACACCTTGTTCATTCATCTTATTTCTAAACACCCATTTGGCACCTATAATAGGATGATGTTTCAGTCTAGAAACCAAAGTCCAAACCTTGTTTCTCTCAAATTAATTTAACTCTTCTTGTATAGCAAGGACCCAAAATTCATCACATAAAGCATCATCAATATTTTTTGGTTCAATTTGAGAAATGAGGGCTAAATTAACAATAGACTTTAATTAGGATCTAGTAGTTACCCTTTTTATAGTGTCACTTATGAAGAGGTCTTGAGGATGAGCTTTCTTGAATTGTCAATCCTTTAGAAGTTCATCCTTCAAGGTAAGTTGAGACATTTCCTTATTGTCATCCTTGCTTGGACCTTCAAGTTCTAAAGGCTTGCTAGCATTTTCTTCTTGAGTTTCCATAATCTCACTATTACCTACAAGATCATCAACACTACAAATATCCTTTCTAGGACCAATTTTAATGCATTAACCCTTCAATTACTAGAGTTCTCTTATTAAAAACTCTTTATGCTTTACTAGAAATAGAATAGCCTAGGAAAATTCCTTCATCGGCTTTGCAATCAAATTTTCCAACATTATCCTTGGTGTTTAATATAAAGTACTTATATCCAAATACTCTTAGATATAAGATTTTGGGTTTTCTATTATTCTATAGCTTATAAGAAGTTTTATTCAAATTTAGTCTTTTGAAAACTCTATTTGAAATGTAGCAAGACATATTAACGGCTTCCACCCAAAAGTATAAAGGCAAATTATACTCATAAAGCATTGTTCTAGCCATTTCCACGAGAGTTCTATTTTTCCTTTAAACTACCCTATTTTGTTAAGGAGTTCTAGGAGAAGAGAATTTATATGAAATAACACTTTCATCATAAAAGGTTTTAAAAAATTCATTCTCAAACTTGGTTCCATGATCACTTCTAATAAAAGAAATACAAAAACCTTTTTCTTTTTTAACTCTTTTTGCAAACTTTTTAAAAGCTTTAAATGCATCATTCTTATAAGTGAGGAAACATACCCAAGTAAATCTAAAGTCATCATCAACCAAAACATATGCATAGTGCATACCACCGAGACAAATCCATACATATAAGTTCAAGTGGCCTAGAAGTGGACACTGCATTTTTTAGTTTAAATGAGGACTTGAATTATTTTCCCTTTTGGCAAGCATCATAAGGTTTATTCTTAATGAATTCAAGTTTAGGTAAACCAATCATAAGTTTATGCTTACAGAGATCATTCAATAGCTCAAAATTTGCATGTCCTAACCTTCTATGCCATGTCCATATGTCATAGGAAATTGACATCAAGCATTTCATATCTTTGTTATTAATCTTATTCAAATCAATAACATAAACATTATCAAATCTTTCACCACTAAAAATTAGTTTTTCTTCATCAAGACTACTAATAAAGCAATTCTTAAGATAGAAAGTGACCTTGTTTCCCATATCACATAATTGGCTTATACTAAGCAAGTTATGTTTAATACCATCAACAAGCAACACATAGTGTATAGTTAAGGATTGAGGATTACCAATTTCTCTAATACTAATAATTTTTCCTTTTGCATTGTCCCCAAAAGTAATGTGTCCTCCATCCTTAGCATCAATCTTATTGAATTGCTCCTTGTCTCTCGCCATGTGCCTTGACCATCCACTATTAAGATACCATTTGCTTTTTAATCTTATGGACTTCAAGTACACCTATAGAAGATAATTTAAGCATTCTTTTGAACCCAAACCTTTTTTGGTCTAAGTTGGTTAGTTTCAAGATAGTCCATATGAAGTAAGTTTATGTGTATTCTTATATAGAAGCACACATTATTGGTATGTTCCTTGATCATGCAATATAAGCATTATTTCTCCTAAAAGGATATGCATTCCTAATTTATGAAGCATGCCTTTACTGATGTTATAGTATGTGTCTCCTAAAGTTCTTTTAAGTTATAATGTGAGACATGCATTGGCAATGACAATGTGTATTTTGAAAGGTGTGTGCAATATGTCTAGGTACATTATATTGTGCAACATGCTTATGAGTATTGTGTCTAGTGTAGATGTAAGCATGTTTAGGTTGTGTTTTCCTAGCATGATGCTTAACTCTTTGTCATATAAGGTTAACTTATAAGACTTTCCTTGAGTGTTTGACATATGAGATATTTTAGCTTTAAAAGCTTGAGTTTTATTTTATTTTGAAGTGGAAGGAGTAGAATTATTTGAGGCTTTAACAAAATTAATATGTGATGATGATGAGGAAGCTATTCCATTAGTACATCCAATTCCGTGTATATTGCTATGGAATTTTTAAGAGTCAAGAATATTATTCAAAGATTCTTTTCCCTTTATGAGTTTCTCAATGGAATTTTTCAAATTTAAAGCTTCCTTAGATAGCTTTTGATTTTTATCATTTGCTTTCTTAAGTTGATCTTTCAAGAAATTTAAAGTTTTTAAATCATTAGACAATTTATCATTTGATTTAACTATATTAGAAAATTCATTTTTCAATTTTTTGAATTTCTTAGTTAGGCTAGATAACTCATGCTTATAATACTTCTTATTATATAATAAGTTTTTGCATTTGAACAAGAGTTTCCTTACAATAAAGCTTTCAATATCATTATCATCATCATAATATTCATAATCATCATCATCACAATAATCATTATCATAGGAAGAATTAGACATAGATGGTACCTCTTTTTTACTTTCAAGAGCCATGAAACAAAGGTTGGCTCGCAAGTTGCCTTATAAACCCTCCTTTTCTCTTTTGTTCCTTTGTTCTTATTTTTGAGTTTGGGACACTCACTTATAATGTGGCCTGGTTTCTTGCATTTATAGCAAGTAACATTTATGGTTTTCTTTTTACCTTCTCCTTCATACTTCTTTTTGAAGTCTCTTGTTCTTGATAAATGTTTCTTTTTCAAGAACTTCTTGAAGTTTCTAGTGAGCATGGCAATTTCATCATCTTCATCACTAGAACCTTTAACATTTTCTTCTTTAATACCATTTTATAAAGCTTTCAAGGCAATTCTCTTCTTATTCTCTTCCTTTTCTTCTCGCTCTTCACCTCTTTGCTTAATTTTTAGCTTGTGTTAAGAGCTTTCTGATAAGCACATCAGTAGAGAGAGTTGAGAGGTCTACAGCTTCCTTAATTGAAGTAACCTAAGATTTCCAATCCTTCTTAGGTAGGATTCTTAGAATCTTATTGTTTACTTCTTCCTTGGAGAAATGCTTTCCAAGTTTCTTGAGGGTTGTGATAAAAGCGTTGAGTTGATTTGTCATCTTCGTGATTGACTCATGAGGCTTCATCTTGAAAAGTTCATATTTATACATGTGAAGTTGTGTTGGGATTAGTGATGCAAACGTAGCGAAAAAATTAAAATTTTGTCACGTTCCCAAGCCTGGATCCATGTAATTCAATTAATTGATTAAATCTAGGGTTTTTAATAATCTTACCAAAATGCAGAAGAGGCAAGATTCTCTGGAAGGATGAGAGGAGGTTCACACCGGTGACACCTTACCTCGAGCTTTTTGGCTTGGTTGTTCGGATCAACACGTCTCCAAAAGGATGCATCCTCTATAGGTATCCACATGAACAGCCCTTCACAAAATGAATTTGAGTGTGTGTGCTAGTAACCTCTTGACTGTCTCACAAATCAAGAACAAAAGGAAAAACTCTGTCTTTGTTTTCTAAGAGGAAAGAAAACGAATTTGGAGGCAAAAAAACAAGTGTGTGAAACCCTAGAGAATATAATATATTTATAGACTCCAAGTTAGGGTTTCACTTACCAATGACCTTTTGGTAATTTTTCCATTTATTATATTCTGATTTTGTTTAAAAACAAATCAAAAATAATATCTTATTTATTTATTTAAAATAACATTTATCTTAAATAAATAAATAAAACACTTTAATTATTTATTTCCACAGAGTTTATTTTAGGCTTATTAAACCCATATCCGTTTTGGGCTTGTTCTAAGTGTGTGACCCTGTAGGTTCACATAACATTGGCAGTGGGCCTAAATCTATATTTAGGCCTACAAGTCATAAGTGGCCTATAGCAAGACATTATGACTACCCAAGTCATGTGAAGTCAATAATCCGACATAACCTAATTATAGTGAATTTTATTGTCCCTTTATCACATGATATCTTAATTGAACATAAGGCATAGAATGTCATCCTTATATAGTTCAATATTATGACTTGATTCCAAGTAGACTAAAAATGATAACTCTTTATCAATTCATTTCAGCATGGCCATGCATTTTCATTCAGTCTATCTCATCAAAGGGCCTTTAGATATCTTTCTCATATTAATGAGGGATAAATTCCTTCTAAATCACTCATATTCCTCACATAACTAATTTTATATCCAACAACATTCTTTTAATCATCCGATTAAAGACAATGTTAGAATGTGTCAAAACATAAAATAGCTATGTAGAAATCCATGATGATTTCAAGGTCAAAGGACCGAAATAAAATTACTGTGATAAGAAATACTTATGACAATAATCTATGTAGTATTCTCATAGTGGGTCAATCCAGTACATGATCTCTCATCATGTACCTATGAGTTGACTTAATATTTCATATTTATGATTAATAAAACATAACCATCAGTCAACATTATACTAGCCTTAATACTTTAATATTCATATAATGAATAAATGGCTAGGGATAATTAGAATAGAACTCTTATTTTAATCTAAGGGTTTTACTATCAAGTCACATACTTGATGGCCTTAGTAAGAATTAACCATTCATGTAATTATCATAAAATCAAATGATAATATAATACCTCTTTATTAATAAAATAAGAAAGTCAATACATAATCACAAATAATTGACCTAGTGCATATCACTAACAATCTCCCACTTGCACTAGGCCCAATCAACATCGTATCGTATACCCATGGACCTAGTATGACTCTCATGTTTAGGCTGTGGAAGAGGCTTAGTCAGTGGATCAGCAACATTATCATTTGTAGGTACTCTGCATAACTTGACGTCTCCTCTCTCAATAATTTCTCGAATAAGATGATAACGCCTAAGTATGTGTTTGGATCTCTGATGTGATCTGGGCTCCTTAGCTTGGGCTATAGCTCAATAATTTTCATAATATAAGTTCACTGGATCTGATATACTAGGAATAACACCTAGTCTAGTTATGAACTTCTTAATCCAAATAGCTTCCTTAGCTGCTTCTGAGGCAACTATGTACTCAGCTTCTGTTGTAGAATCAGCAACAGTGTCTTACTTGGAACTCCTCCAGCTCACTGCACCTCCATTCAAACAAAACACATATCCTGACTGTGATCGAAAATCATCCTTGTCAGTTTGGAAGCTGGCATCTGTGTAACCATTTACAACTAGCTCATCTTCCTGACCACCATACAGTAAAAATGCATCCTTAGTTCTTCTCAAGTACTTAAGGATATTTTTAACTGTTGTCCAGTGACTTTCACCTGGGTCTGATTGGTATCTGTTCGTTGTGCTTAAGGCATATGAAACATCAGGTCGAGTACATAACATTGCATATATGATAGATCCAATAGCAAAAGCATATGGAATCTTACTCATGCGGTCTCACTCATCTTGTGTCATAGGACACTGAGTCTTGCTGAGACTAATGCCATGTGACATTGGCAAGAATCCTCTCTTGGAATCTTGCATATTAAACCTGTTCAATACCTTATCAATATAAGTGCTTTGACTTAGGGCAATAAGCCTTTTAGATCTATCTCTATAGATCTTAATGCCTAATATATAAGCAGCTTCACCTAAGTCTTTCATTGAGAAACAATTCCCTAACCATGATTTAACATTTTGTAAAATAGGGATATCATTTCCAATGAGTAGTATGTCATCCACATACAATACTAAAAACACAATAGCACTCCCACTAACTTTCTTGTATACACAAGGTTCATCATCATTTTTAATGAAGCCAAATTCTTTGACTGCTTCATCAAAATGAAGATTCCAACTCCGAGATGCTTGCTTCAATCCATAAATGGATCTTTGAAGCTTGCATACCTTTCCAGAATTCTGAGGACTAACAAAACCCTCTGGCTGTGTCATGTACACATCCTCAAGTAAATTTCCATTAAGAAATGTTGTTTTGACATCCATTTGCCATATTTCATAATCATAGTATGCAGCTATGGCAAGGAGAATTTGAATAGATTTTAGCATAGCCACTGGTGAAAAGGTTTCATCATAGTCTATACCATGTGTTTGTTTGAAACCTTTTGCAACCAGTCTTGCCTTAAAGGTATGCACATTGCCATCCATGTCAATTTTTAGTTTTTAAACCATCATTTGGGTCAATCAAGTTCCATACTTGATTATCATACATGGATTGCATTTCTGATCTATGGCTTCAAGCCATTTCTCAGAGTCAAGACTATTTATGGCCTCTTGATAGGATGTGGGCTCATTTTGATCCACAATTAACACATCATAATTACTAGTTATGAGAAATCCATATCTCATGGGGATTTGACGCATCCTATCAGACCTCCTTGGGCCTTTTGGTACTTGTGAAGGCTCAACAACTTCTTGTTGATTCAGCTACAGTTCCATATCAGGTACAATACTATTTTATGGGCCTTGAATTTCTTCAAGTTGCACTGTGCTCCCATTGGTTCCTTTGGAAATAAACTCTTTTTCTAAAAATACACCATTCCGAGACACAAACACTTTGTTCTCAGACGCATTATAGAAGTAATATCCTTTAGTTTCTTTAGGATATCCAACAAAAAGGCATTTGTCAGATTTGGGTGCTAGTTTATCTGAGATTTGATGTTTCATAAAAGCATCACAGCCCCAAATCTTAAGAAAAGACAAACTGGGAGTTTTTCCAGTCCATTTCTCATATGGTGTCTTTTCAACTGCCTTTGATGGAACTCTATTCAAAATGAATGCAGCAGTTTCTAAAGCATATCCCCAAAAAGAGATTGGAAGATCAGATTGACTCATCATAGATCGAACCATATCCAATAGAGTTTGATTTCTACGTCCAGGCACACCATTCCATTGTGGTGTACCTGGAGGAGTCAATTGTGAAACAATCCCACAATCTCTAAGATGATCTGTAAATTCTTGGTTTAAATATTCACCACCTCGATCAGATCTTAGTGCTTTAATATTTTTACCAAGTTGATTTTGTACTTCATTCTTGAAAATTTTAAACTTTTCAAAAGATTCAGATTTATGTTTCATTAGATAGAGATAACCATATCTACTAAAATCATCTGTGAAAGTTATGAAGTATTGAAAACCTCCTCTAGCAGTTGAGCTTAATGGTCCACATACATCAGAATGTATTAGGCCCAATAAGTCATTAGCCCTCTCACTTTGTCCAGTAAAAGGTGTTTTAGTCATTTTTCCAAGTAAACAAGATTCACATGCATCAAATGATTCATAATCAAATGAATTTAAAAGCCCATTTTGGTGTAGCTTTGAAATGCATTTCTCATTTATATGGCCTAAACGACAATGCCAGAGGTAGGTTAAGTTTAAATCATTAGATTTAGACTTCTTTGTATCAACGTTATAGATTGGCATTTCATTAGTGTCTTCGGCATCTAAAACATAAAGTCCACTAGTGCATGGAGCATATCCATAGAAAATGTTATCTTGATAAATACTGCATTTATTATTCTTAATAATAAATTCAAATCATTTCTTGTCCAAATAAGAAACAGAAATAATATTCCTACACAAAGTAGGTACATAATAACAACTTTCTAAAGATAAAATAAGTCCACTAGGTAAAGGTAACTCATAAGTTCCTATAGCTAAAGCAACAACTCTTGCTCCATTGCCAACTCGTAGGTACACTTCGCCTCTTGCCAATGATCTACTCCTTTTTAGACCCTACACATTTGTACAAATATGAGATCCTGATCCAGTATCTAATACCTAAGAATCAGAAGTAGAAGCAGATAAATTTAATTCTATAACATGAATACCTGAAGAGGTAGTCTCACCACCCTTTTTCTTCTTCAGATCATCCAAATAGAGCTTGCAATTTCTTTTCCAATGGCCTGGCTCATTATAGAAAAAACAAATTCCTTCCTTTGCTTTGGGTTCAGCTTTGGATTTGGGCTTGGGCTTTGGCTTGGGCTTCTGAAAACCTTTAAAGACCTTGCCCTTACCCTTTCCAACCCTTTTCATCCCCTTTCCCTTATTGACCATGAGAACATCCTTGGTGTTACTCTTGATGTTCTTTTCAGCAGTTTTCAGCATCCCATGCAACTCTGAAACAGTCTTCTCCATACTATGCATATTGAAATTCATAATGAAGCTATCATAAGCTTCAGGCAAAGATTGGAGAATAATATCCACAGCCAGTTCTTGTTCAATCTTCAAACCAAGCTTGTCCAAGTGATCAAGATGACCCTTCATCTTGAGAACATGAGGACTGACAGAGCCACTAGTAGTCAACTTGCAGGAAAGCAATGCCCTGATGGTATTGAACCTTTCAATTCTGGCTTTCTCTTGGAACATTTCCTTGAGATGGCCTATCATAGTATAAGCCTCCATTTCCATCAGTTGCTTTTGTAGCTCAAATTCCATACATCCAAGCATGACATAAGTGACATCAGTAGAATTATTGAGATGCTTGGTATAAGCATCCCTTTGTGCTCTAGGAGCATTGGCAGCTGGTTCCTCAAGGATGGGTTGATCAAGGATGTATTCCTTTCTCTCATGCCTAAGAACAATTCTTAGGTTTCTGTACCAATCAAGAAAATTAGTCCCATTGAGCTTATCCTTCTCAAGGATCGATCGTAGTGACATGGTAGGTGTAGTGTTTGAAGTCATTATCTATAATAAATATTTGCAAAGTCCATTCAGTATTTTATTAAATATGTATAAGGCATAATAAAAAACTCCCACTAAATTTACTCAAATCAATAACCCTCTAAGTTAATTTTAGAAATTTTAGTGGGCCAAGATCCATATTTCACCATACTCTAAGTGAGCTTTGGCTCATGACCTAAAATATGGTTATTTAGGTAGACAACTCTTATCAATTACATCTCATGTAACTCTTGGATGGTATAGGATTTAACATCACATGTCATGGCTAAAAATCCCATCTAATGCCCTAGGTCCAAAACCATTTTGATAACCTAGTTAAGTCAAACCATATCAAACATTTGGATAGCACCATTATCCAACTTGCCTTCCCCAGATAAATTTATACACCCTGCTTTGGCAGGCTCATATATAATAATTTAAGGCTTGACAAATGTTGAACTTATGGATGGCATTATAATGACTTAATATTAAATGAGGGTTCATCTTTATTTAATCATATTCAGTTATTGTTATGTTGTATTGCATGGCATCATATGGCATCACATACATGGCATCATATGGCATCGCATACATAACAACAAATAAATAAATGTGACATAGCATGGCCCAAATCTAAGTTGATCTTCATAAGCCAATATGAAGATCAATGGTCAAACCTAGGTAATATTACAATTACAAATTGAGCCTCCAACTTGGATCTCCATCTTCTACCATGGATCTCCTTTTTGGTTCCCACCTTGGATCTCCATCCTGGGCCTCCAACTTGAATTGCACCATGGGTCTTGATTTACAAAAATTATTGTAATTTATTCTACACTATTCTAATAAAATAAATACAACAAAACAAAACAAAAATGACTCGCAAGCCGTATTTAAAATTACAACCCATAAAAATAAAATCCAATCACATTGGTCTAAGGGCCATGCTATGCACCATGCATAAAACAACAAACATGTATAACATAATAATCTATTTAGTTATTAAATCCAATTATTATGTTAAAATAAACTAATGTGACAATTCTTTTGGGGTCAAGGGGCAGCGCCCTTTGCGGGGGTCCTAGGGGCAGCGCCCCTAGTGGGGTTCCAAAGGGCATTGCCCCTTGGCGGGGTCCAAGGGTCAGCACCCCTGGTGGCGGTCTCGCTAACTAGTAAACACTTTACCTTAGCTCTTCGGTGAGTTGCCTTTCAAATTTCTGAATATTAATGAATTTTCGTAATCAAATTACTATAAAATCAATTTGTTCAAAATAGACAAAAATGCTCAATTAAAACAGCCACCTTAAAACCCTTATTTGCGTCAAGGAAGCAATTAACCAATTTTCGTAATCATATTACTAAATCAATTTGTTGCTTAAAAACATCACTTTTTGTAAACATTTTACAGTCTAAAAAATCCGTTCAAAACATATCAAAATTTTTTTTTTATTAAAACAAACGCATCCATTAAGAAAACCCTAATTTATGTAATCAAAATTATAGCTTGAACGAATCTATAGAAAACATATCCATTCTGCATAATCTGTTTAACATTTAAACAGATTGCCCTTAACACATAATCTGCATAATCATAAAATTTCTGTTTCAGATTTAATTAAAAATGATTTTCCTAATCAAATAGAAAATGTTTTTCTAATTAAAATAGGAAACAAATAAGCTGCTTCAATTAATCATATTAATCAAAACAGAATACATAACAGATTTAAATCCTTAAGTGATTAGGTTTTTGAAAACAGAATTTCTGTTTTAGATTTAATTAAAAACGATTTTCCTAATCAAATAGAAAATGTTTTTCTAATTAAAATAGGAAACAAATATGCTGCTTCAATTAATCATATTAATCAAAACATTATTCTTAATTCGTTTTTCATAAAAACGTCATACAAAATTTGTTTTCATGAAACAGCATTCTTAATTCATAAAATCAAAGGCTGCTTTTAGTTTAATCACATTAAACCATTACAAACATTAATCAAATTAATGTTTAATTCCATTTTCAAATAGATTACCCAGAATTGTCACAAAACAAATCAAAACCCCTTTTGATAATTTTGAAACCCTTTTCAAAATGAATCTTAAACCCTAACATATATCACATATACATAGAATCAATTAATCGAATTACAAGTGGCTCTGATACCACTGTTGGGGACCATGATGCAAATGCAGTGGAAAAATTAAAATTTTATCACGTTCCCAAGCCTGGATCCATGTAATTCGACTAATTTATTAAATCTAGGGTTTTTAATAATCTTACCAAAAAGCAAAAGAGGCAAGATTCTCTAGAAGGATGAGAGGAGGTTCACACCGATGACACCTTACCTCGAGCTTTTTGGCTTGGTTGTTCGGATCAAGACGTCTCCAAAAGGATGCGTCCTCTATAAGTATCCACACGAACAAGTTGAACCTTCTACTTCTAAGTTGCATGTTGCCTTCATAATGATTTTTCAAGGTCTTCCAAATTTCCTTGGTTGATATGCAATATTGAAGCTTGCCTCCTTCTTCCCTTGTTATAAAAGAGACTAGAGTGATCATCACCTTTTTATTTTTATTATTTTCTTCCTTTTGCTTATTGTTCTATTAACTCCTTGCTAGAGTAGTTACCACACCATCAATGGTAGTCTTAGGTGGTTCTCAACCATTTAGGACAATATCCTAAATTTTAATAGAATCACAATCAAGGAATAGCTAAATTTTAAACTTTCAATGAGGATAGTCACTACCATCAAAGAATGGTCTAAGTGAAGAAATATTTTATGATTCAATCCCCATGATCTTGTATTCTAGCAATGAAGTTCCTAGAATTTAAGCTCTAATACCAATTGCAAAAGCCCTAGAGGAGGTGAATAGGATATTAAATAAAAATTTGAATTAAAAATAATTATTTGTAAGAATTGAAAGAATGTTAAGAAGGAAGAATTAAGAACACAATGATTTAAGGAGTTTAGATTCAACAACAATCATATGTCTCCACCTAACTTATCCCCAAGTTAGGATTTTCAATCACCCATAATCCTATTCATAAGATTGAGATTACACAAGAGTTTTATGGCTCATTCTTATAACCTTACAACATGAGTTTTGAAGGCTCACTCAAATAAACAAATCCTAAGTGTTTCAATGGACAACACTTAAATGAATTCCTTTAGAAATAAATCTCACTTCCTTACTAATCTATCCTAATATCTAAGATGAGGAGAAATTCTATTTCTAACACATAACCAACTCTCATAAGACTTATAAACAAAGAGTGAATATTTGAAAATTTGAGAGCTTTAATGAATGTCAAGATAGAGAATGATAATAAGAGAAAATATCTTAACTTCCATTCAGCTCTAGAGATGTTTATATAGATAAACACTCAAAAATATAGATGTTAGAGGTGCAAATAATGTGTCCAGTGTCTATATTTTGAATCCAACATTTATAATTTTGAATAATTAAGAGTACTGTTGTCAAACTATTGTGCATGAATTGAAACCATAATTAGCTACTAGAGATGTTCAAATTTACCCACCCTTTCTTAAAAAAAGTTATAAATATTTAAGTTAGATTTCAATATCATTTTGAATCACCTCAGTGAGACTTCTGTAGCTCAATATATGTTCAAAATACTAAAAGCTATGCAATCTAAAATGGAAAACTATTGTTAAACAATTGTGCACTAGCTGAAACCATGATTTTCTATTAGAGATGTTCAAATTTGCCTATACTTTCTTCATAAAAGTTATAGATATTTGACTTAGATTTCCATGTCATTTTGAATCACTTTAATTGAACATCTTTATCTCAAGATATGTTCAAAATACTAAGAGCTATACAATCTAAAATGGCAGCTACATGCGTTGATTTTGACTCAATATTTGCATGCCCAAATGAACTCGAATTTTGAAAAGTAAGCCTAAAAGCTTAAGATATCTAATTCAAATTTTAAGGAGATAAATTTCTCATTATAAAGCTCTAGGGATGTCAAAAGCCTCCTTGAATCTTAGAAGTCAAATCAGCCCAAGATATTCACACTTCATTTTAACTTCCAATAGAGTCTTAACTTATACACACTTAAACAAACCAATTAATTGCTTAAAATTAAGTTTGTTAAGATTAAAAATTAAGATTAATTATTTCTAAGGTCAACACAACTCCACCACGAGAGTAGGTGAGTTCTACAAGGAACTGTGACTGTAGGTAGGGGTCTACAATGGTAAACTAATAATTGTTAAGGAACTTAATGAATTTAGATTAATTTATTAACCATGAGAGTAGGTTAAACTTTAATATTTATATGCTTAATTGAACTTGAAGAGTCTTTAAGGATTTTAGAATAATTAACTTTAACTAAAGTTAATATCTTTTGTATATTAATGTGTTCATGATCGTATTAGAATAATGAAACTAAACCTAGACTCTAAGCTTTTTATCATTTGATTATAGCTTAATTCTTTTGGATTGTTTATATTAAATTTGCAATATCATTTGATTTAATTTACTGGCTGATAACATAAGTAAAAATATTAGTACTCAATATATAGTTTTCATGGGAATGATAACTCTTTATACTGCAATCACGATCTATGAACTTGCGGGTTTTGAACGCAACACATAACGGCTGAAAATTTGACATTTTGGTAATGCATGACTATGGTGCATTTGTGTGATGTGACCAGTGGTGCAAAAAGTTGAAAAATTTGGCTAATGGAAAATAGATAGGCAAATACAAAGCAAATGACCCAAGGATAATAGATTCATCTTCCCTATAAATAGAGAACTAGAAAAATATCAAGAAGAGATATAGACTGGCTGTTAGAAGCTAATACAAATAAAATCCCCAAGGTGTACAACAATAAGGAAGCAAATATATAGCAAACTACAATTCTCAGGCAAGAAAACAATAAACAAAAAAGCCAAAATAAATAACTAATTTGGCCATGAAATGAAGTTGCCTTAGAAATATAATGTTTCAAGAAAATAGACAGTCTTTTGGCAATTTATTGCTAAAATAAATTTGCTTTGTTAAAATAATTACGGTTTTGAAAACCATATACTAATTTGCTTTATTCACAATATAATGAATGTTGCACCGAATTTCACCAAGTCATAAATATTGGAACATGCAGAATATGTATAGAAAATAAACAAAATACCTTTTTCCCTAAGGGAATTGATTTGCATAAATGAATAATGATTATATGTTAAGTGTGGTAATTTTTTTTATGTTGGTATATGCATGTTTATGGTGTTTATTTTTTATAATTTTTATTAAAATTTAGTAATTTCTATGTTTATATTTATGGTGTTTATTTTTATAATTTTTATTTAGCCATAGAAGAAGAATTAGTTTCAATGCTATGGAAGGTGAAAGTCATAGAGAAGATGGAAGTATTAATGGGATGAAGCTTATTCAGATTTTAATTGCTTATATTGAGTCATGTGACTTGTTTTGATCTAGTGCTTTATTCTTTGGCTCTTCTTTCCAGCATGAAGCATCTTGCTTTGTCCAAGGCCTTACTGATAGGCTATCTATGGTTCAATTACTAGGGATAGTCAATTTCATAGGACCAAAAATGAATATAATGGACATTGCCTTGAATAAGAAAGACAAAGCCTTATGAGTATTTAAATAAAAAGTGTGATGAGTAATTCTTTTATGATGTGCCAACATTGGATTATTAGTTTTAATTCAATTTTTAATTACTGATAAAGGTTAGACATAATGATATGGAGAGGATATGATATATGCTGGGAAAAAAAACACACTCAAGTGGCATGATAATGCAAAAATTTATTAAAGAATAAAATAAGAGAAAAAAAGAAATGTGCAAATTTATATAAAAGGCACACAGGAGAGAGGCAGAATGCATAAAGCAAAGGAGAATACTTTAGTGGATATAAAATATAGCAATTATGGAACAAAACAAACAATCATAGGAGAAAATATAAAAAAACAAAAAAAATAATAAGCAATAATGAAGACATGTGAAGAAAAAGAATATACAAGAATAAGGAGAGAAGATATATAGAAGGAAACAAGCAACAAATTTTTGGGCAGTAGAACATGGGAGCTAAACAAGATTGCTAAAGGAGAATTTCTATAGAAGAACAAAAACTACCCAAAAAAAAAAAGTTCCTTTCTTTTCTTTAGTATTCCTCTTAATTCTTTAATATATTTCTCTTTTACATTAAAAAAACATGACGAATATTATGTTTAGCTAAATTTATTTATATTGGGGATTGTTGAACTTATTTTAATTTATGTTAAATCAGTTATTAGTTTTTTTCCCATTTAAATTGCATTAAGCATTCATTAAGCTTAATTGTTTATGATTTGGCTATTCATAATTTTTTAATCAATGTTAATTATTGAGAAATATTAATCTTAACATGAATATGAATGCTTGTTGATTGATTTAAGTCTAGAGACAGCTTAATTCATTTAAATTCTAATTGGATATTCTTCATGATTTATTTACTAAACTTGATTATTTTAATTTAATGAGAATTAGTTAAAGTCTTTTCAATTAATAGAAATAAATTAAGTAATTTTTACTTGAGAAAAATTAATTGCTATCATTGAAATCCTAATAAAAGCAATAGAAAGAAAGACTAATTTTTTGTGATCGGCTTAATTAAAATATAATGATATAATCCCTAACATCATTCTTATTATTGCTTATTAAAATATAAATTAATTGATTTTATTCTTTAATTTCATTTTAGCTATTAAAAATTAGCAATTATAATTCACTGAATATTTGATTCTTAAACAAGTTAAAAACATAATTAATAGTTTGATAGATATTCAATCCTCATGGGATCAACTTGTACTTCTTGTATATTACTTAACAAGCTCATATGCTTATAAGAGCGAAAAAGTTTTTGGCACTGCTACCAAGGATTGAATAAGTTTAATAATATAATTGGTTTTTTTTTTACTTGATTTAAGTTATTTTTGTTTTAAATTTGGATATTCATTTTTTCTATTTTTTAATTAGTTATTTTGGTGTATGCATAATACTTGAAGAACATGGATAAATCCTCTCATTTTTATTCTAAAACTTACACAATTTGAAAGAGAGAATATGAGGCATTCTTAAAAAGAATTGAGTACCACGGTAGAACAATAGGAAGAAAAAATAACACTCTTGGATTTTGTCATGCCAGGTTTAGATGGTACACGACAAAGTATTGCAAGGCCAACAACCAATGCCAACAATTTTAAGATTAAACTTCCCTTACTTTAAAGGATCTAATCAAGTGTTCAATTTTATGGCTTGGAAAATAAAGACCCCAAAGCTCACATTGCTAATTTCTTAGAAATATGTGATACCTTCAAGTATAATGGGGTGTCAGATGATGCAATTCGCTTAAGGCTCTTTCCATTCATATTGAAGGATAGAGCTAAGGCATGGTTGAACTCACAACCACCTACTTCAATTACTATATAGGGTTTATTAGAAAAAGTTTTTATGGAAAAATATTTTCCACCTTTAAAGACAGCAAAGATTATTAAGGATATCACCACCTTTCAACAATTTGACATGGAATCCTTGAGTGATGCATAAGAGAGATTCATAGAGTTGCTAAAAAGCTATCCTCATCATGGTTTGCCATAGAATGTGTTCATCAGAACTTTCTATAATGGTGCTACCTAATCCACTAAAGACATTATTGATGTAGTAGTTGGAGGTTCTTTGCTATAAAAAATAGTTGAGGTTGCATTTTCACTTCTTGAAGATATAGCAAATAATAACTATCTTTGGCCATTATAGCATCAAAATCCACCAAGGTAAGACAAAATTAGGGTGGATGTAGTGACTTCTCTTTAGGCTCAAATAGTAGCAATTTTAAAGCAATTAGGGGATCTTAACCATAGAAATACAATAGGTGCAACAACTTCATAGTTACCATATAAAAATTGCAATATCGTAGGGCACTCAATAGGGGAATGTGGTTATGGCAATAATGGTATGTATAGAAATGAAAATTTAGAGCAAGTTAACTTTGTTGAGAACTAATTTCAAGGAAAATAGGGTAATAATCCATTATTGAATACTTATAATTTGGGATGAAAGAATCACCTAATTTTACTTGAAACAATAACAATAATTTAGTTCACCAAGGCTTTCAAAACAACATGGCAAGGCAAGTACCTCCAAGTTTTCAACAACCTTATCAAGATCATATGGCCTCAATGAAAAATAAATTAAATAAATTTTTGGAGGCTATGTCTAATAGAACAAGCCATCAAGATGAAAATTAGAAGCAGATGGAGGCTAAATTTGAGCAGATAGCTAAAAACTGTTCATCTTTAATTCATAATATTGAGATACAATTGGGTCAGCTTGCTAATATAGTAGCATAAAGAAATTTAGGGAATCTTCCAAGCAATATCGTAATAAATCCAAAGGAGCAGCTGAATGCAATTACACTTATAAGTGGTAAAGAGATAAGGTCAAGAGATGAGCTTAAGAAAGATGTGGTGGAAACACAAGACAAAGAAATTCAAAATGGTGATGATGACTTTAAGGAAGGCAAGGAGCAATAAGTAAAGAACAATGACAAGAAAGAGCAAATGTTTATGCCTAATTCATAAAAATATGAGATAAGGATGCCTTTTCCATAGAGGTTAAAGAAACCTAAAGATTAAAAGAGGTTTGCTAAATTTTTCAATACTTTTAAAAAGCTTGAACTTAATATTCCTTTTACTAAAGCTCTTGCAGAAATGCTAACATATGCCAAGTATTTTAAGGATTTTATCACCAACAAGAGAAGATGGAATGACAACCAGATTGTGGAATTAATAAAAAATTATCGCTCTATCATCATTCATAAAATACCAACTAAATTAAAAGACCTAGGGAGCTTTACACTTTCTTATGCAGTTAGTGCTCAAGAATTTCCCAAATGTTTATGTGATTTAGGTGCAAGTATTGACCTTATGTCATTTTCTCTTTTTAGGAAATTACAACTTGACGAGTTGACCCCTACGAACATGACTTTGTAACTTATAAATCATTTTATAAAGAAACCATAAGGGATCATTAAGGATGTTGTTTTAGTTAAGGTAGAAAAATTTATCTTTCTTGTGAATTTTATATTTTTGGATTTTAAAAAGAATAGTAAATTTCCTCTAATTCTTGGGGGACCATTTTTAAATATTAGGAGAGCTATCATAGATGTTCCTAAGGGAAAAATCACTCTTAGGGTTGGTAATGAGAGTGTAGAATTTATGATGTCTCGATTAATGAAGTACCCAATAGGAGAGGAATTTTGCATTAGAGTCGAAGTTGTAGATGAGTGTGTGAGGGACATGAATTTGAATAAAGAAATTCTTGACTAAAGTTTGGAGTGTGAAGTTGATAGTGAACCCTCACAAGAAGCTATTTTTGTTAAACCTAAAATTTTAATTTGTAGTGACAACCCCACTCCCCCATCTATTATTAAAACACCCAAATTAGAGCTTAACCCATTACCTACCCATTTGAGATACAACTTTTTAGAGGAGGGAGACACTTTATCTATTATCATTTCCAACAAGCTATCCATTAAACAAGAGAAAAGGGTATGTGAGATAGTGAGAAATAAGGTGAAGTCCATTGAGTGGTAGATTTCAGATATAAAAAGGATTAGCCCTTTAATTGTTATGCACATAATCCACATGGAAGAGAGGAGTAAAGCTATCATAGAGAGACAAAGGCACTTGAATCCAAACATAAAAAGGTAGAAAAGAAGAAGATTGTCAAGTTATTGAATGCGGGCATTATTTACCCAATTTCTGATAGTGAGTGGGTAAGCCCAGTGCAATGTGTACCAAAAAAGAGTGTAATTACTATTGTGGAAAATGAAACAAGTGAGCTGATTTCAAAAAAGTGGCTAATGGGTGAAGAGTATGTATTAATTATTAAAAATTGAATGTAGCCACAATTAAGGACTATTTTCCTCTCCCGTTTATTAACCAAATGTTAGAGAGGATAGTAAGGCATGCATACTACTATTTCCTAGATGGTTATTTGGGTTACAACTATATTTTTATTTTTCTAGAGGACGAGGAGAAAATAATATTTATATGCCCATATGGGACTTTTGCTTACCAACGCATGCCTTTTAGACTATGCAATGGACCAACTACTTTTAAGAGATGTATAACAATAATTTTTCTAATCTCATTGAGAACATTATGGAGGTATTTATGGATGACTTTTCTATTTTTAGTGATTCTTTTGAATTATATTTTTCTAACATTGACAAGGTCTTAAAAAGATTTAAATAGGCTAACCTTGTTCTTAACTGAGAAAAGTGCCATTTTATGGTAGAGTAAAGGATAGTCCTTGGTCATAAGATTTTGAGTGCAAGGATTAAGGTAGGTAGAGCTAAAATAGAAATTATTAAGAAGCTACCACCTTCAATAATAGTCAAGGGAGTTTAAGGATCTTTAGGACATGCTAGTTTTTATAGTCATTTCATTAAAAAATTCTCTTTAATTGCTAAGCCTTTAACCCAATTATTAGTTAAAGATGCTTCTTTTATATTCAATGATGATTATTTAAATGCTTTTAACAGGTTCAAGGAAGCATTGGTTTCAACCCTAATTATTTCACCTTCGGATTAGGCACTTCTTTTTTAGATCATGTGCGATGCAAGTGGCCATGCTATGGGGTTATGCTTGGTCAGAGGAAAGACAACAAGCTTCATGTTATATACTATGCAAGTAGAACTCTTGCAAAGGCCCAGTTAAATTACACCACAATCGAGAAAGAGATGTTGGCAGTGGTTTTTGCTGTTGAAAAATTCAGGTCATACTTACTTAGTTCAAAGGTTATTATTTTCACTGATCATGCAACAATAAAATATCTCTTTACCAAAAAAGATGCAAAATCGTGTCTTATTTATTGGGTGTTACTTTTATAAGAGTTTGACTTAGAGATTAGGGATAAGAAAGGGTTTAAGAATGTTGTAACTGACCATATGTCTAGGTTAGAGGGTTATGAACAAGTGAGGCAAGAAGAGAATATCAATGATGAATTTCCTGATGCCTTATTGCTAGCAATCCAATATTTTAGTGCTCTATGATTTGTAGACATCACTAATTATTTAGCATATAGAGTACTGCCTTAAGAATTCTCCTATCAATAAAAAAAAAGCATTTCCTTTATGAGGTGAAACATTATCTATAGAAGAATCCATTTCTCTATAAGTTTTATGGAGATGGGTTAATTAAAAGGTGTGTTCCTGAAATTAAAATGTTGAAAATTTTTTCTCATTGTCATAATTCTACATATGGTGGGCATTTTAGAGCAATAAAAACTATTGCAAAGATTGTGGAAAGTGGTTTTTCTAGCCTACTTTATTCAAAGATACTAAGGAGTATGTGGAACACTACGATAAATGTAAGAGATATGGGAATACGTCTAAAAGGAATGAAATGCCACTTACATTAATTCAAGAATTAAAGATTTTTTATGTTTGGGGATTGGATTTTATGGTTCCCTTTCTATCATTTTTTAGAAACCAATATATCTTAGTAGCGGTAAACTATGTGTCTAAGTAGGTGGAAGCTATTTCTTCACTTATAAATGATGCTAAAGTGGTGATAAGATTTTTTAAGAAATTGTTTAGTAGATTTGAATTATCTTAAGCTATGATTAGTGATGAAAGCTCACACTTTTACAATAAGCAGTTTGAGTTATTACTCAAAAGGTATAGAGTTCACCATAGAGTTGCCCCCATATAGCCCTCAAACCAACGATCAAGTGGAGGTCACCAATAGGGATATAAAGAAGATTTTGGAGAAAATAGTGGGTTCTCGAGAAAAGATTGGGTGTCTAAGTTGGATGATGCTCTATGGGCATATCGTACAATATATAAAACTCTCATTAGTATTTCTCCATATCAATTAGTTTTTAGGAAAGATTTTCATTTGCCGGTGGAGCTTAAACATCAAGCTTATTGGACCATTAAGGCATTGAACTTTAACATGAAGGCAGCTAGTGAAAGACGTTGGTTATAGCTCAATGAGTTGGATAATTTTTTATTTTAAGCATATGAGAACACCATGCTTTTTAAGGAGAAAAAAAAATGTTTTCATGATGTTCATATTCTCAAAAAGGAATTTAGAGTTAATGATCTTGTTCTTTTATTCAATTATGGACTAAAGTTATTTTCAGGCAATTTAAGATTACGGTGGAGTGGTCCATTTAAGGTGCAATATGTTTTCTCTCACAGCGCATTTGAACTTATGAATTCCAAAGGGAGAGTGTTTTCAAGTAAATGGACAAAGGTGCAAAATATATCGAGGATAACTAATGCCTAAGGCAAAGGAAATTTTTTTCCTTGAACAATCTCAATGAACAATTCTGGTTTTGGTCAGGCTAGAGACCTAAAAATTAGCATTTTATTTTATTTTATTCATTTTTTTATATTTTTCATTCTTCATTTTTTATTTATTTTATTCATTGCTAATCTTTGTCTTTTGAATTTAAGTTGCTTATGCATAAAAAAAAATTAAGTGCTTTGGATTTCTTATAAGTTTAGTGGTGAATTATATTACACATATGGATAGGAATTTGGTTAAGTCAATCTGGTCATGCTTGAAGTGTTTATGCAATCATATACTTGTCAATTCAGCTCAAGTTTTTTTGCCAAAGATGCTTAAAACTTCCCAATTTAGCACTTGATATCATCTCCTTATTTTATTTTAGATTTTTATTAATTATTTTGTTTGCGTGATTTGTTTTTATGATACTTTGGAATTTGTAATGGATTTATTAAATGTGTTTGTTTGTCTTTCAGGTTCAATAGGAAAATAATAATTTCTTCTTAATCTTTGTAGGTTCAGCTTTGGTCGCAATTGAAACCATGTCATAACAGCTTCATCAACACCTCCATCTTCACCAACATCACCAACTTAGAGGAGTTTATTCTTTCACCTTCGTTATTTAGTTATTTCTTTTTACTGTTTATTTATTTTGTGTGTTACATTTATTTTTCAAATTCAAGGCAATGTGAAATTTAAGTGTGGGGGGTGCATTTTGCATAGGCATGACATTCAACTTGTGTGTTTGATTTTGCATTTAATGTGTTCTATTTTATTTTATTGTGTTTTGTTGCATTATGTTCATGCATGGGGTAGGAATATGATCAATTTTCTCCATAACTTTGATGCTTGCAACTTATTAATTTTATGAGCTTGGCACATTGATAAAGTTTTCTTAATTAATTACTCTAATCTCCATTTAATGTTTGATTTGAGGTTTTTAAGCATTATGGGCATTTTGTGGTTAAGAACATATTTTAATAATTTAATGAATCTAATGCTTAATCTCTTTTTGAATGTGTAAATGTGCATAACTTAAGAGGAATTAGAGAGGTCACAGGTTGGATAACTTGAGTCATTGGAATTGCTTGGAATTGACACTTAATGTACAAAATAAAATAAAACAAAATTTTTGTTGTGGAAGGGAGCTTAAATTTCTGATTCAAATTTTTAGATGCTCCTTTACTTGAATACTTTTAAAAGAGTATAAGTATCCTAAAAGAACCTTTCAGAGGGTTCCACGATGAGTAGTGTGGGAAAGGCGAGGGAATTCTATCAACTGGAATATCCACAAGCAAGCTATTCATAAAAAAATAAATAAAATAAATAATTGTAATAATAATAATTTCTTCTTTATGTCTTGTTAAAGGTAGTTCTAGTAAAAGAGCTATTTAGCTTGTGTTCTTTCTTTAAGAATCTTGATTTATGCACATTTGTATATTCAATGAGAGAGTTTACTATCTACTTGGTAATCTTTGTATATGTTCTTGATCATGAGTTGCGTATTTTGTTTATGCTTTAAACCTTATATTAAGTAGAGATCTTATTAGCTGGTCAAGTTAAAATTTATTAACGTGTTGAGTTTATAATATTGATATGTATTGTTTTCATTTTGGTTGAGGACAAGTACGAAGCTGAGTGTGGGAGTATTTGATTATATGTTACGTGTAGTAATTTTCAGGTTGGTTTATGCATGTTTATGGTGTTTATTTTTTTATAATTTTTATTAAAATTTAGTTATTTCTATCTTCATGTTTATGGTGTTTATTTTTATAATTTTTATTTAGCCTTAGAAGAAGCATTAGTTGCAATGTTGAGGAAGGTGAAAGTCATAGAGAAGATGGAAGTGTTGATGGGATGAAGCTTGTTTAGCTTTTAATTGCTTGTGCTGAGGCATGTGTCTTGTTGCTATCTAATGCTTTATTCTTTGGCTCTTCTTTCTAGTATATAGCATCTTGCTTTATCCAAGGCCTTGCTGATAGGCTGTCTATGGTTCAACTACTGGGGACAATTGATTTCATGGGACCAATAATGAACAAAATGGACATTGCTTTAGATAAGAAAGAAGAAGCCTTATGATTATTTAAATAAAAAGGGTGATGAGCAATTCTTTTATGATATGGTGCATTAGGTTGTTGCTTTTAATTCAACTTTTAATTAGTGATAGAGGTGAGACACAATGATATAAAGAGGATATGATATATGTTGGGGGGAAAACACACTCCAGTGGCAGGATAATGCAAAAAATTATTAAACAATAAAATAAGAGAAAAGAAGAAAGGTGGGAATTTATATAAAAAGACATACAGGAGAGGGACAAAAGGCATGAAGGAAAGGAGACATGCTTTAGTGGATATAAAATATAGCAATTATGGAAGGAAATAAACAATCATAGGAGAGAATATAAAAAAAGAAAAAAAAAATAAGCAATTATGAAGAAATGTGAAGAAAAAGAATAGACAAGAAGAAGGAGAGAAGATATATAAAAGGAAATAAGTAACAAATTTTTGGATAGTAGAACGTGGGAGTTGAACAAGATTGCTAAAGGAGAATTTATGGAGAAGAGCAAAAACTACCAAAAAAAAAAAAGAGTTTATTTCTTTCCTTTATTATTCCTATTAATTCTTTAATGTATTTCTCTTTTGCATTTAAAAACATAATGAATATTATGTTTAGCTAAATTTATTTATGCTAGGGATTGTTAAACTTATTTTAATTTAAGTTGAATCAAGCATTCATTAAGCTTAATTGTTTATGATTTGGCCATTCATAATTAATTTTTAATTATGGTTAATTATTGAGAAATATTAATCTTAACATGAATATAAATGCTTGTTGATTGATTTAAGTCTAGAGATAGCTTAATTCATTTAAAATGTAATTGGATGTGCTTCATGATTTGTTTATTAGACTTGATTAGATTTTAATTTAATTAGAATTACTTGAAGTCTTTTCAATTGATAGAAATAAATTAAGTAATTTTTTCTTGAGAAAAATAATTGCTATCATTGAAATCCCAAGAATTGCAAAAGAAGAAAGACTAATTTCTTGTGATTAGCTTAATTAAAATATAATGATACAATTCCTAACATTATTCTCATTATTTCTTGCTAAAAGTATAAGCTAATTGATAAGCTAATTGATATTATTCTCTAATTTCATTTTAGTTATTAAAAATTAGCAATTATAATTCCCTGAATATTTGATTCCTAAACAAGTCAAACATAGAATTAATGGTTGGATAGACATTCAATCCTCGTGGAATCAACTTTTACTTCTTCTATATTACTTGATGAACTAGTACACTTGCGAGAGCGAAACAAATAAATGTAATCATCTAAAGAAACACTTTATTCGGTTTTATAAAAACTAAATTAAATAAATAAATTCCACAATAAAAGAAATTTTGGCAAATTTTGCAAAAATAAGTATAGAAAAGTGTTTCAAGTGAAGATAGTAGTTTGTTTTGGTCCATATCCCCAGGGCAAGGAAGGCTAACTTTCCTAAATAATGGTGCAGGCTAAGATTGGGTTTGAGAAGGTTATTTTGGCCTCAATAACTAAAATAACTTAATTTTTGTCTGAAAATTAAATTATGAAGGGAAAACCATGATAAAACTTTGTGAACTATTTAAGAGCTTTAATTAGTAGAATTTAGGTAAAAAGCCAAAATTTATTTCTGCTAAATCTTGTAGTGAATACAAGCCTGTGGACTAAAATTCAAAAGAATAGTTCAAAGCATCCAAAAGATAAATTTGCAATTGGACAAGACATTTAGTCTAGAGAAAATGTATTTTGAGGGTCTACATGAACACTAAAGACCTTACAGCCTTGGAAAATGAATGCTTATGCCAAAATTTTGATCAAAATAGAATGATGTAACCAGGCCAAGAGTTGTGATAATTTGACCATCATTTACAACCTAAGAGGATTGGCTTGGGGATATAATGCTCAAGTGGAATGGAAAATAAACATAAATATTAGAATCAAGACTTGCATTTCATCAAATAGAATAATAACCTTCCACTTCCTTTTGATTTATCCATTGCCACTTCCTTTTGATTTATCCATTGCCACTTCCTAGTGAAAGAAAACTTTATAATTTCTCCAATAACTTTTCAGCAACTAGTAAATATATTGATTAGTATATGTTTCTATTGTTTTTCTAAATTTTTTTTATTTTCATAAATTAGAAAAATTATTAATTAAAAAACCGCAAGTATTGTACTCAAATTATTAAAAAAAAAAAAAAGAAGAATAAACTATCATTCTCATTGCTTTTTGCTAAAGAAATTTTAAATTTTGTAGGTATAAGTTATTTAAAATTTTATGATATAAAAAGTCAAAAACAATATCAAAATTGAAAATTTGTTTATTAAACTAATAATAATTTATTTATTGGTATGACATTTGCTACTAAAATTATGAGATGTTAAGTTGGAATTCATTAAGGAATAATTATATTTTTAATGTTTTAATTTTTTAATTTTTACTATTTTGATATCTCAATTTTTTATTTTTTTTTTACAATCAAGTTTTCCAACTTTAGAATTCATTTTCAAAATGTTACCTTTGGCTGGACTGCCCTTCCCAAAATACTGACTAAGCTATTTTGGGACTCACTTTTTGCTTTGTCATCGGCTACATTAATTATTAATAATAAATAAAGAAGCAAAAGTTAGGTATGCCCCCTATGATGCTCTCAGTTTTATAATTTAGGTCCTTGCAACTTCATTTTTGTCTCACCTAAACCCTCTCTTTCACCCATCACCGCCGATATCATAATCATTGGCCAACATATATTTTTTTTATCCATTGATAAAAAAATTTCCCCGATCTTCAACATGCATAACCCTTAAAAGTTCAAAGAGTGAAATATTAAAACAATCCTTAGAAGATTTCAGTAACAACTTAAAAACAAAAAAGCAAACATAATAAATTGAATGGCTTAGGCTCGAACAGCAACACCGACCACTGCAAGACGGATCCCTTGACCAATCTAACCGGCCCGTCCGGGCTTTGGCAGGTCATCCCTGCGCCTGATGAATATTTGTGGAGGCTCACGGTTTCTACGATCAGTGCGAGAGCGAACCCTGACAACTGTAGAGTGAATAGCACATGAAACATAATACTGCATCTTCACATACAGCTTTGGGAGAACATATCCATCATAAACGCATGAATCCTGAATGACCCTAACAAGAAATCTCTTAATAGCTTTGTCCATGGGGCAGTATTTGCCGCAGTTAGAGTAGCAAATGAACTTCACATGACCACGACTATGCTTGTTCCGGTCGTCATTCCTACGCTTGAAAGTCATGGTTAATGGGTGATGTGGTGGTGCTTGTGAAGCTACTAAGAGCATGACGACTACTGGAAGTGCTGCTAGGGTCTAGGGCGAGAAAACACCATTGGCCAATATTGGGCGAGAAACCTCAGCAAAGATTTTTAGAAAATGGATGTCAATATATACAATTTTAGTAACAAAGCAAAACATTACAGATCTACTGATGGTAAATATTGGGCTCTTACTATCTTGGCAGTGGAAATTAGATAAACCTTCTGGTGATTAATTGGTACAACCCGTTGAGGCACGGTCTCATACTTACAAGTCATCAGTTTAGTTGATATAAAAAAAATACGGATTCTTTTCTCAGATTATATATATAAAAAAAAAAAGAGTTGATATATATCATCAGTTTAGTTGATATATAAAAAAATACAATTCATCAATTTATTTATTTAACGCCAAAAACACCTAATTAATAATAAATTTTAAAGTTCAGCAATTTTGTTGCCAAAAAAAAAATTGAGACACCTCAATAGAAAAAATTAAAAAGCTGAGACATTAAAAATACAATTATCCTACTAATTAACATGTTAACTTTTAAAATTATATCTATTTAATTTTTAATTTTAACGTTTATTGCAATCACTAGCAATACTATTTCTATTTGATTGGAAAAAACTATTATTCTATAAATTTAAAGTTGTACTGTTGAAATTGGACTTTAAATAATATGATTTAAGGTGTTACTAAAATTCAATATAATGAAAAAGAGTAAAACGTTTAGAATAAAGAAATAATACGTTTAGAATAAAGAAATTATAGTGGATAGTTTGACCTAGAATAGTCTTAAGTGTATTTATTTTTTTAGCACCAAAAAGCTTGCATGATAGCAAATTTAGTAAAACAATAAAAAAAATGCATTATCATATAATTATATAAAAAGTATTTATGATACTTAATTATATGTATTTCAATTATTGGTATAAATTTAGAATGAAACACACACACACATACATATATATATATATATATATATATATATATATATATATATATAAGTAAAAAATTATTATATATATGCGATAATATTAATTTAATAATTTTAAAAACTAATTTTATTATAACTAAAAAATTATGAGAATAAAAATTAAAAAAAGTAAAATTAATATGATATATTTTATTTTTAATTTATTTAATTATAATTTTACTTAAATTATTTATTTATTTATTTTACTTTACTGTCCGCACATTATATGCTTTAAAATACTAGAAAATCACATATAAAATACTAGAAAAATTACATACTGTATATAAACTAAGAATTAGATAATTATATGCTTTAAAATATTTTTAATACAAAATATTATAGAGAATAAATTTAGCGTTCGTATATAATTACTAGTTCATATTGTTGAAGAATCCACATTGAAAAAGTACAAATGAATGAAGTGGTTAATAAGTGGTGTAAATTGAATTTTAACACAAATCAATTTGTTTTGTGTTAGATGGAATCAACCTCATTTATAAGTTCACATGTCTGTGAATGTGTTAACATAGTATAAAAGCAGTGATTCCCGGGTTCCTATGTAAAACCTGATTGTATTTGAATTTGGGAAGTGTCCGTGGTTGGGTGTGGCTCGTTTGAATTTGACAAGTGTAATTGTTTCATGCCCAATTACACTTGAGGGGGAGTGTTGAAGAATCCGACATTGAAAAAGTACAAATAAATGAAGTGATTAATAAGTGGTGTAGATTAAGTCTTAACACAAGCCAATTGATTTTGTGTTAGATGGACTCAACTCTATTTATAAGTCCACATATGTACGTGGGCCAACACTCTCTTAAACCCGTAGACATGTTAACATATATTTTGTACTAAATATTTATCACAAAATCAAATCTTTTTTGTGATAAATTTTCTCATAAAATCATCTACAAGGTTACAAGATGTAATAAAATATTTTTTTTCTAGCAATAAATATTATTTATTAGAATAAATTATTTTTACACCATATTTTTATTATGAAAAGGTTTTGGAAAATTAATTTGTTCTGTCCTGAACTTTGAATTGAGCAAATTATCAATTGAATCACACCTTAAATTTTATTTTAATTTGCTTCTTCAACTTTATAATTTATGTCACTTTTATCTAAATTTATTTAAAGAATCTAATCATATTTTTAAAAATTACTTTTATATCCCTACAAAATAAACTTGATAGTTATTCAAATTTTTTTTAAGAAAAATAAATTTAAACATATTCTTAAGTTTTAATCTTACTACTTTTAAAATAAATTATTTAAATTTTTACATAAAATCTTAACTTTATTACATATCAATTAAAATAATAAAAAATAAAAAAATTATAACTTATGAATCAATTTATTATATAGACTATTATTAATAAAAGTAAAAAATATAAAGTAAGCATTTTAAACTATCACCATAAATAATAATAAAGTTTTTTGTTTTTTCAAAAAAATTTAAATATTTTTAGTATCTCAAAATTCTCTTTTTTATCTCATACTTTATTTATTTGACTTTTATTAGAAAAATTTTCAATTAATATAGTTGAAAAATTTATAGTAAAAAAATTAAAATTTATGAATTTAAGAGTCTCCCAAAAATTTTATAATGAATAAATTATTCGTCATGTACATTATTTACTACGATATGCAATTTTTGTCAAAATTTGATATGTCATATATATATATATATATATATATATATATATATATATATATATATATATATTTCTTCATTTATTATGACAAGTTTCTGTTGTGTCACAATAAGCTCTTTTACTGTGACAAAATTTAATTTGTCAAAAATGTGTTTGTCATAAAATCTAATGGTTCGTATCAGCTTAAATTGATTTAAGTGTCCAAATTTAATTAGTTAAATCATGTAAATTATATTTTATATTTTAATTTTTTTTTACTAGCATAAGATTATCAATTTCGGCGGGCATTTTACCAATTTGGCAAAAAAGTAAAATATTTTACCAATTTAGGGTTTTTTAAGAAAAAAAAATCCATTCTTAGGGTAAAAAAATAAAAAAATAAATAAAAAGTAAAAAAGAAAAGTTAGTCCACCAGTCAAACTCACAGAATAAGAAAAAGACAAAAAAAAAGCATAAGAAGTTTGCTTTGTGTTAATTTAAAGAAAAAAACTCAGCAATAAAAAATAAATGTCTTTCAGTTTAACCGGAGGACTTAATATTAAAAAGAAAAGTAGAAAATGAGCACTTTATGAGGCTAGATTGAATGGTATTATTATTATTATTATTATTATTATTATTATTATTATTATTATTCTAAATTCAAACTCAATTCAATTTTAAAATTTAAACTTTGACTCAAACTAGATTGAACTTTATTTTCAAAACTTGAGGTGATTTAATTAAATAACTCTTATACTCAAGTTCGACAAGATTTGACTTGATTAATTACTTTATATATATATATATATATATATATAGATATGAGTTTAAACTTGACTCGATATTTTATCCGACGAACTGAAGCTTTAGCTTCACTCAATTATTATCAGATCGATTTTGAATTTTTATAAATAAATAAATAATATTTTAATTAAAAATAATATTATTCATATATTATTAATTATAATACTGATAATAATAAAATATTATTATTTTTTTGATATTATTATAATTAAATTAAATATTAAAATTCTAATATTATCATAATTGTAATATTATTTTTAATATTATTATAACGAAAACGATCATAATCATAATAATGTTAAACTACCGAAAAAAAACACTTGAAGTGTGACGTAGCTGAAGCTTAGTAATTAGGAATAATTATTAAAACTTTGTTAATTCACAATAAATGTTAAAAAATTAATTTTCTACAACTTGTTAATTATAATAAATCCTGTTAATTATGATAAATCCCAAGAAGTAGGCATCAAAAAGTCGTTGATTGACAAATAATATCAAAAATTAGGAAAAAAAATAGAAATTCGATTATTAATTTAATAAAAATTATCTCCAACGTCTAAAAAGCCAAATAAATACTATCTAGGAAAAATCCTAAACAAAACGGGTAAAATGACCAAAAAAACACAATAAAAATGAATATAAATTTCAAAGTTAATTTTGAGGTCTTAAACAGTAGATTTTGGACCTAAAACTTAGACAACTATGAAATTTTAAATTTTATAATAAATATAAGTCTTTAAATCAATTTTTTTTAATATATTATAGGTCTTATAATTCAATTGGACCTGAAAATTAGAGTATTTAAAAACTCAATTGGACACACCTCTCCATCCAACTTATCCAAAAAACAAAAAGAAATATGTTCCACGTCAAAGTGGCTTTTTTTATTTGAAGTGGCCTTTTTTAACTCTATATATTATATATATATTTGGGCATTTTTCGCCACTTGAATTTTAAATTAAAGAAAAATAACTCGGTCAATTTGACCGGTAGAGTTGTTTTTTTTGGATCAAAGTGGCAGAATTCTGTGTTAAATGCCACCTCATCCCCCCAAATTCTGCTACTTGATTAAAAAATGTATAAACACAACTATTTTGACTTCGTGATGGTTGCTGATGGCTCCATGCAGTCACTTGGAAAATGCACAAAATAATGCAGCTCGTCAATTAAATTGACTTCAATTATTTTTTAATAATGTTGTTTGTTGAACAATGTTGAGTCCATGTTTCCTGCTTAACATGAGACAATTATTTAATTATTTTTAGCCTTGGCTAATTACAATCATCCACAAAATACATTTTCACCATAAAAAATTATGTTATACTATTTTAAGAGGTGTCTAGCTATCTAAAAAGATTAAATATTATCGACTATTACAATTTTAGTTTACTTTAAAATTTTGACATAAATACTATAATATATGATAAATATAATTCATAATTAATTTTAGTTAAAATTAAATGTGAAAATGCTGATATCATACCGTAGATGTCACTGTTGTTGTGGATCTTACAACCACAACAACTACATATTTGTATTAAAAAAAAAAACTACATATTTTCTATTTATTAGTAAATTTATCCTAAATTTTTAATTTTGGCATGAATATTTTAATTTTCTAAATGTATTAGTTTTTACCATCAAATATATATAACTAGTTACTATAATATTTAAATTATCTATTATTTAAATATAAAATTTTTTAATATATATTATTTATGTAATACTAAAATACATCAATTAATATACTTCTAACAAATGCTAATTACTACAATTGTCCCAATCACAAAACAAAATTTAAGTCAAGAATGGCAGACTGCGTTTGAGACCATTCCACAAAGTTTTTGTATCAAATAAATTAGGTCAAATAATTTTCGTGAAAGAAATTCACGAAAATTAAGTCAAATAAATATGGGAAAAAACACAAAAAGAAAAAAAAATCAAGTCAAATAAAATGAGGCACAAAACAGCTTTTGTATTGATTTGTTACCATAGGAAACCACATGTTCATGTTTATGGACCATTGTTTTTTTTACTTTTATACAAGAACAAAAGTATTAGTACCTTCGGCTTTTCTTGACATAATTTTATTTGTATTATTTTTTTCCTTAAAAAATTAAAAGCTTTTTTCAAATCAGATTTGATGTGCCAAACAAGTCAAATACTTATTATTTTGTCAACAATTTTTTTTCAAATTAATGGGATTTTTATTAATTAGTGAAAGTTAGGTGTCCAATATTAATTAGTTAAATAATATAAATTATATTAAAAAATTATGGACAAGACGGTCAAATTCTGCTGCTATTTTAAAAGAGCAATAATACATTTAGCATTCCAATACGATATTTTATTTTTTTAATGTTTGGACGAAATTGCCCATTATCATTGACTGGGTCTGTACATCGATTTATTATTATTATTATTTGAGAATAAGACTTCAGTTGTTTTTGAATGATGTGATTTTTGTTGAATGATGTTGAGCCGATAAAATATTTTAAGAATATAATAATAATATATATTGAATTTTAATAATATTTTAGTTATATATATATATATATAATTTTTATAAATTATAAAAAATAATTTTACAATTAACTATTATAATTAATAACTAAATAAGATATTTTCATATACTACAACAATTTATAGTCATGAAAGGCAGTTGCGTGTGAATCAAATAGAACAGTAACTTTCGACCTCCTTTTACTTCATTGCAACTTCCTCGACTATGCGGAGAAAGATGGGAAATTAATGTAAAAATATAGAGTAAAAAATAAAACATAAAAAAAGGTACTTTCACCTCTAACTTCTGTTACAGAATCATTTTAAAAATTATTTATTAACTAATTATAAATATTAATTAAACAAATTAAATATAAAATATATCATATCAATTTTTTAAATTTTTTATTGTAATTATTTTTAGTTATAATACGATTTGTTTTTAAAATTATTATATTAATATTGAAATATGTATAATAGTGTTTTAGTTAAAAAATAATATTAAGTAATTATCATAATTTTTAAAATTTTTATGGTTTGAAAGAAATAATTTGAGTGATTTAAAGTAAAAAATTATGGTTTGAAAAAAAATTAGTGATTTAAGATATAAATATAGATAATATATAAATATTTTTAGAATTTAACTAGTATTAAAATATATTTAATAGTGTTTTAGTTAACAAACAATACTAAATAATTGAGATAAATATTTTATTTTTAAAATTTTTTTAATAATTTGACACGTTAATTTTTAGAGTAAATACTCAAATATGAAGGTAAATATTTATCAAAGTTTGTACTTAATAATTTAAGAGCTCAGCATCTCATATATATACATATATTAAACAATATAACAAAAAAAAAAATAGATGTCGTTCCTCCATTAAACCTGTCAGCACCCATTCAGCCAATAATTCCATTATCACCTTTTAAGCATATTGGACACTCATCATAGGCTCCACTTGGAGCATACACTTAAACTAGTAATATCTAGGGATAGCCAACACTAGGCAATAACTTCCTTTATTATGCTTATCTACAGAATAACAATAGGCCTATACCCTCCATACCTTTTCTAAGTTTGCTAGAAATCCCCACCATAAACACACCAAACCTAACACACAATAACCTATATACTTAACCTACCTCCATCAAGGAAAGAAGCAATGGTTTAAAACATCCAAACCCATATGCTCCTTATGTAATAACAGTTGAATGCCTTGATCTAAGGCAGTAATCCCAGAATAGCTCATTCGGAGAATAATGTGGCGACACCAGTAACAGCTCAAAATGTGCATCGTGGAAGTAAAGAAGGTTATAAAGCTTTGAAAGGGGAATCTAACACAATAATTCAGCCTTAGATGATTCAAATAAAGCTTATAAAGTTAAAGAGGTAATGCAAAAAGCTCGTACTTGACCTAAGAAGGAAGATAGTGTGTTTTGGAAGGAAAGACACCTTTTATAAGCAGAATAATTAGGACAAAGATCCCAACCAAGTTTAAAATGCTTAAGTTATACCAGTTTGATGGGACTGGGGATCCAATCAATCATATATCCTCATTCAGAACTAGGATGCTACTTTAAAATGTAAATAACAGAATCATGTGTAAAGTCTTTCCTAGTACCCTCACCAAGAATGCTCAGAAGTGTTTCCATTGATTCTTGAGAATTCTATTTCATCATTTAAGGAATTGGTTGAGAAATTATGGACTTGGTTTATCATCAATGTTCCTCCTACTAAAAACATCAATAATCTTTAGATGTGTAGACAATAGGCTATAGAGTCATTGAGAAGTTAGTTGGATAGATTTAACATGGTAGCCATATAAATTGAGAATTTAATTGATGAAGTGGCCATAGAAGCCTTAAAGAATGGGACTCGGCTAGGGAAACTCAAGGACAAGATCATTACAAAAAAAACTTAACACCTTTGTTGAGGTAATGGTTATGGCAATAAAAATGATAAAAATGGACAAAGATAGGAGAATGCACCGGGATAACGAGAAAACACTTCTAAGAAAAGATGAAAGGATGGAACTAAGAAGGCCCAAATTTTAGCAATCAAACTTTAGAAACCACCACTAAATACCTCAAGACCCAAAATCCTCATATGGATTAGATAGAGTGGGTTAGGCATAACACCAGCCAAAAGATTGAATCCAACTAGGAGAGCCATGCAAGATAGGAGGTTCTACTATCAAACCACCGGGACTATGGACATGAGATTGAGGCATGCCAAGAATTAAAGAATGCTATAGAAAAAGTTAATATAAAATTGGAAACTTAATAACTTTACTAACACAATTAGAAGAGATAAAGAACCAAATGATCAAGAAAGAGATAAGCTAGAGCACAAGAAAGCTTAGAATGAAGTATCTAGAGTTATTAACATGATTTTCAAGGGAGAAGCGAATAAAAGAAAGCCTAAAAAACTCAAAAGGAATAAGGCCCCACCTCTAAAATAAAGTAGACCATCACATTTGGTCTAGAAGATGGAAAACACATTCAATATCCTCACAATGATACCTTAATGGTGAGTGATTTCATCAACAATTACGTAGTAAAAATATTGCTAATTGATGATGGAAATGCTACCAGTGCACTCTCTTGGAATGCTTATAAAGCGATAGGAGGTTCCATTGCTAATTTAAAAGCTATCCAAACTCTCATTACAGGCTTTTACGGTGGAACCACACAACCAATGGGGCTAATGGAGGTAAGGATAGAATTTTACAACAGAGATATTGGGGATATCAAAGCTCTATTTAATATGGTAGATCTTCCTCTCATGTACAATGTCATTATAGGTTGGCTAATTGTTTATGAAATTGTTACGGCCATAAGTATCAGATGTTTAACTATAAAGATTCCTCTAGAAGGCCAGGTTATAATAAATCATAGAGATCAGTATATGACCAAGCAATGCTATCAACTGGCTATTAAACCCTAAATGGAACCATTTCCCCTAGAATCTTTAGAAACTAAGAAACAAAGAGCCAATCTTAAACCAACTGATTAAGTTTAAACTTTATAAATTGCCAAACGAAATATAGTCAGAATTGGTAATGAGCTTAATGATGAAGTCAAGAGTGGAATAAACAGGGTCCTTATTAAACATTTAGGCAGTTTCACATTTAAGGCATCTAAGATCATTAGGGTAAATCTTCGAATTGCCTCACATAGTTTGAACATTAACCCAAGAGTTAAACCTATTGTTCAGAAAAAAAAAAAGGAACTTTGCATATAAGAGACAGAAGGTGATCGCTGAGGAAATAAAGAAATTACTAAAAGCCAGATTTATCAAAGAAGTAATGTACCCAAAATGGGTAGCTAACGTGGTGCTAGTAAAAAAGTCAAATGGGAAGTACAAAATGTGTGTGGACTATACTGATCTTAACAAAGCAAGTCCAAAAGATAGGTATTTATTACCAATAATAGATCAGTTAGTAGACTCAACTACTTGCCATAACTTGTGTAGCTTTATGGATGATGCTTAGGGGTACCATTAGATCCCAATGAAGAAAGAAGATCAGGAGAAAACATTGTTTATCACTCACAAAGGTCTTTATTACTACAAAGTTATGCCCATTAGATTAAAAAATGTCAGAGCAACATATCAAAGGCTGATGAACCTTATGTTATAAGATCCAATTAGGAAAAACATAGAAGTATATATTGATGACATCATTATCAAGAGCCAAGATGCATAGCAGCACTCTGACAATCTTGAACAAATCCTTTGAATATTGGATTAATACAAGATCAAGCTTAATCCAAAGAAGTGTGTCAAAGTGTGTTTTTAGGGTAAAAGGTAGGAAATTTCTTAGGATTCATAATATCCCATAGAGGAATTGAAGTAAATCTAGAAAAGATGAAAGACACACTTAAAATCAAAGCTCCAACATCATTAAATGAGCTTTAAAAGTTAAATGGTAGAATAATAGCTTTGGGATGTTTTATCTCGTGCTCAACCAAATGGTGTCTACCATTATTTTGAGCCTTTAAAAACTCCAAGAAGTTTGTATGAAATGAAGAATGTCAAGCTACCTTTAAAGACATTAAGAAGTTCCTATCTTCACTACCTCTACTTAGAAAGCCAATCCATGGAGAGGTTTTGTACTTATATCTCTCCATCGATCAAGAGTGAATTGCATCAGTACTAGTTAAAGAGGAAAGAAGCCAGTAGAATCTAGTGTACTACATTGGTAAAATACTCAAAGGTTCAGAAGTTTGGTATCCCAAACTAGATAAGTTAGCTATGGCTATCATACACATATTCTAAAAACTCACTTAATAATTGTAAGATCCATCTTCCTATTAAGGAAAATATTACAAAGGCCTAAAACATTTAGTAAATTAGTCTAATGGTTGATATTGCTAAGAGAATTTAACATTATTTATGAACCTCGACAATAAATTAAACCTCAAACCCTAATAGATTTTATATAAGAGATGATGATGGAAGACTTTGTCCTTTTTGAATACCTAGAATGGAAATTATACATAGATGGAGCCTTGTCCATCCATGGATTTAGTGCTGGAATCATCCTCATAGGGCCAAACAAGGTTATAATTAGATATGCAATTCAAATAAAAGTACAAAGCCACTAATAATGTAATAAAATATGAGGCACTCATCACATGGCTAAAGTTAGCTACAGAAGTCAAAACTGAGCATCTCAAAATATATTATAATTCACAACTAGTGGTTAACTAAATCAAAGGAATATACAATATCAAGGAGCCGAACATCATTAAGTACATAGAGAAAGTCAGACAGCACCTAAAGAAGCTCGAGAATGAAGGGGGATAATGGGCAATCATTTAAATTCCTAGAAGCAAAAAGTCAGAAGTAGACTTAATAGTCAAATCAGTAGTAGAAGATAGTCCAACATTCAAAGAGCCTGAAATAATTAAGGAGTTGACGAAGCCGAGCACTAAGGAAGTAGAGATCATTGATATCCAAAAAGTATCAGAATGGATGAAGCTAATCATTCAGTATCTTAAACATGGGTAACTCCCACGAGATAAGTTAAAGGCTCAAAAGTTAAAGATAAAAGCTATGCACTACTTCATGCATAATGGGGAACTCTATAGAAGGTCTCTCTCACATCCATGGTCTAAATGTGTATCACTAGAGGAAGGAAATTATGTGCTTAGTGAAATTCATAGGATTTGTAGAGCTTATGAGTCTTATCATTCACTAATTAGAAAAGCTTTGTTTTAGGGTTATTATTGGCCCACCATGTCTTGAGATGCTCAAAAACTAGTTCAGGAATGTCATAAGTGTCAACAATTTGCTCACCTCAGCCATAAGCCTTCTAATACTCAACATCCAATTAGGAGTCCTTCGCCTTTTACAATATAGGGAATGGCTATCTTAGGTCCATTTCCTATTTTAGCCTCCCAAAAGAAGTTTTTGATTGTAGCTATAGATCACTTCATTAAGTGGATAGAAGTTAAAGTTGTCCCAACCATCACTGAAGCCTAAATTCAACACTTTTTTTAAAAAGAAATTATCTATAGATTTAGCGTACCCCCCACCTTAATAATAGATAATGCAAAGCAATTTGATAGTGAGAAATTTGGAAGGTTCTATATTGATCTTAATATAAAACTCCGATTAACATAAGTAACTCATCCATAAATAAATGGTTAGACAGAGGTTACTAAAAGGATCATCATGCAAGGTCTAAAAAAGAGATTATATGAAAAAAAAAGGGAAATTAGGTTAAAGAACTTAACAATGTCATTTGGGTGCATAAAATAACACCCAAAACCTCTATAGGAGAAACACCTTTTAAACTAACTTATGGGATGGATGTTGTAATCCCAGTGAAAATTAGGTCAATAAGTTACTAAGTAACTAGAGATCTAGATCAAAACGTTAACAACATCAACGCTTGGATATGCTTAGATCTATTTGAAGAAAGAAAAGAATGAGCATCCATTATAGTAAAAGCTCATAAGTAAAGGATAACATAATATCATAATAGATATGTCCAACCAAAGAAATTTTAGGTCAGAGATTAAGTACTTAAAAGGGTTGACATTGGAAAAGTCAACTCTAGGACAGACAAGCTCAGACCTAATTGATAAGGCCCTTACCAAAGTATTAAAAAAATGACCAAGGGGGCATACAAGATAAAAAAAAAGCAAGGAAAAGAGCTACCTCAATACTAGAACTCAAAAAACCTCAGAAAATATTATCAATAAATGTATTCAAAGTTCAGAAAGTTTTGAGAAATAAAAATATTGTATTCATCATTCAAAATGTTACATTATAAGGATAATTTTTATCAAGTATTTTACAAATTAGCCTCAAAACCGTGAGGCAAAATCTCATTATTGGGATGGAGTTTAAAATCTTATGAAGTTTGAGATTTTAAAAATGAAGTGAATTTGGCACCAGAAGAAGTAGACCCAGTAGTAGATTTCTTTTTTATGGCTTGTGGATCCTTAAGAGCTGACTTAGTAACAACATCTTCGGTAGTAGCTAGCCACTCCAAATCCTTAGGAGTTATCTTTTCCATTTCATAAAAATATAAATCCAAATGTTGAGTCAACAGTACCCTCTGGCACTTGGATTTATAGGCCTTAAGAAATCCCTTCACCACTTCTGATAAGTCTTCAGGTCGTCACCTCAGGATTTACTTTCATTGACTAACTCTTTTTTAGAGTTTCAAGATCAGCATCCTACGACTTGATCCTTGATATAAGATGAGGTTATAAATACTTGAACTCTTGGAGCTTCTTTAAGTTTGCCTTAGTTTTTTACTTAAACTTTGTGCTATCAGTCTTAGCGATCTCCAATGCACACTTTTTTGCATCTAATTTCTTCTTATAGTTAATCCCAATGGTACAAACCTTAACCTCTTTGATATTGTACTTAATCTAAAGGATGGAATGATTATCCTTTATCAACCATAGCCTTTGAGCCATCTGATAGACAAGTATATAAAGATAAAAGAAAAAAACATCTATGGAAATGATAATAGCAACTGAGATCAAAAAAATTACCTCTAAGGCATGGGTAATCAATGAGTTAAATAATTTGCTCCTTCCCTCATCTTGCCATCTTTGAATGTCATCCAACAACCATAAAGACTCATCGTAATGATCTTTAACTTGCAAATTAAAGATGCTTAGGGGCTTTACCTTTGATAAAATCCATCTTTTTGGATTCAAGTATTCGATAAATTTTGGACACTTAATAAATATCTCCTGACCAAGCTATTCCTAGTCACCTAACTCCACACTTCATGAGCACTTCTTAAGAAGATCAGATGTTTTTTTTTTAGTAGGGCCGAGCATGGCCTTTCCTTTATCACTTGGGCATGGATTAACACGTGCCTTTAATATCTCTATATATTAGGCAGGTTAATTAGTTTGAAGTGCCACCTACTCTTCTAACTCTTCATCTAAAAAGATTCCACCCTAAAAAACAAAGTAGTCAACCATCTACAAATAAAAAAGAACAAAAGTTTGAATATACCTTCAGAATCTTAGAACTTACCAATAATATCTATACACTCATGGTAGACTCTTCGAAGGTGTCTCTAAAATAAATTCTCAACAAATGTTCCATTGGCTATGCTTTGAGTATGTAGTCTCAGCACCAATTCAATATCTTCTTGGGTAACCTCGTGGGACACTTCACCTTTTGGAAATTGTTGACCCACATTCATAAGATATTGATAAAATTCAACTGATGCTTAACTATGAAAAATATATCCTCCATTTCTTGTGAAGGTTCAGAAGCTTAACAAAAATGTTATGGTTCAGAATAGCCAATAAAGAAAACATCAGCTCTTTTTTTTCTTATTTAGAATATACATATACCTGAGCATGTCCAGATCCAATTCTACCCTCCCTAAGCATCAATTATATATACTAGGTCAAGATCCGGTAACTATTAGGGTGAAGTTGGCTAAGGGCTATATTGTATCTATTCAAGAAGCTCCTAACGAAAGGATTTAAGGAAAATTTCAACCCCCTTATAACTGATCAATATGACTAGTTTTTACCAATCTAAAAGAGGGGTATGAGCCTTGAAATGTTTGTCTATAGTGTGCAAGGCAAATTCCTAAGGAATGCTAAATCATTTTTATACATTTTGAGCATATTATCATCAATCTTAGTTACAAAAAAATTGAACTAACTTGCTCTCATGGAGCCATAGATCCTATTAAGTAGAAATAATGAAAGAAGATAAAAAGGGGAAGAGACTTCACCTAGAAGAAGAAAGAAGAAAGAAAATCTACAAAGAAAGCAGGTCTACAGAAAATTCAAAGGAAGTAAAATCAAAAAACACTTGAAAGAAAAACTAGTATGAAAAAGCAACATAAAAGCAAATTTACTTACGTCCCTCTTATGCAGCATCAAGGATATTCAGAGAAAAAGAAAAGCCCACTAATCGATCAGTTATCATAATGGCAGCTAAAACATCTTATCCTCTAACACACGAATATAGTGATAGTTGTAAAATTCAAAATTTAAAAGAATAACCAAAAACATGGCAATTAATAATCCTGCTCATCTAGCTGCTAACTGTCCTTATCTTATCATTGGCACTCGAATTGCACTTCTAATGCACTGATAATCTAAGTCTAGTGATTCAAGTTAGTGCCCTTAAGTCACTTCAATAGTGTTAAGGACTTCAATAGTGCTGAGGTTCGATACTTGAGTCGTGCTTCTAATGTACTAAAAATCTAAGTCTAGTGACTAAAGTTGACACCCTTAGGTTGCATTGATAGTACTGAGGTTTGGCACTCGAGCAGTGCTTCTAATACACTAAGAATTTAAGTCCAATGACTGAAGTTAGCACCCTCAAGTCACTTCGATAGTACTAAGGTTTGGCACTCAAGCAACGCTTCTAATGTACCAAAAATCTACGTCTAGCAACTGAAGTTGGCACTCTCAAGTCCCTTCGATAGGACTGAGGTTCGACACTCAGGATGTGCTTTTAATGCACTGTGCATAAAACTCCAATGATGGCTAGTTCCATTAGGTAATTTCTTTAACACTAATGGGTTAATCCCTTAGGATGTTTCAAAAACACCGAGCATCTATAAGTCCAACTGGCATTCTAATGCTTTAATGTTCAGTCATATAATCTCAAGACTCGATACTGAGCATCATCCCTTTTCTATGACTGAGGCTAGCCACTTTAAATCACCCATTTGCAATATATGAAATCATACTCGCAGTCTCTTTCTCCTAAAAGAATAATCAATATTCTTAATTATTAATCACTATTCATTTATCAAATCAGGATACATCAGATATAAATATTCGAACATACTTTCGAAGAGGACTTTTGACACCCCATATAATATTCTTATTCTACTAAGGGTTTATTTTCCTATGCAGGGGTTACTTATAGTTGAAGAATGTCCAAATTAGATAGGAGAAAAATTCTTAATTAAGGAGACTCTCGAATAGGAAGAAATACTCCTTAAATAGGCATAAGACCTACATAAAAAAGGAATGTTATTCTTCTCAGGTTTAAGCATTATTATCTTTATAAATAGGACTTCATATTTCTTATTCTCATTCATTTTATTCTCTCATAATCTTTGCTTTTTTTATCTTTCTAAACTCTGTCCCTATATTCTTTAACTTAGGTATTAAAGGGTTTATGGGTATCCTCCCTACCTCTTATTTACCCTTTATTGATCCCTTGTAAGGCTTAAACTTAGAGGTTCCAGAAGCAAGGTATCACTGAGATTCAATATTAGACTATAATAAGTTAACATTGTTTTTATTGTTAAAACAGATACACAAGGTTAACACTAGTTTCATACAAGAATGTAGAATGGGATGAGCAGTAGAAAAATGCTTAAACTTTATTAGGCATGCTCTAGAATTTTAGAAAACCCATTTCATGGATGGTTCATTGTGAATCTTTTATTCACATTTTTTGTAGTATGGATGTAGAAAAGAAAAGAGCTCAAATTGATGTCCAGTGTTGGTGTTGTTTTTGTCCCCCTTCCTTTGTCCTCCTACTACCTATTTCTAGAAAAGAATCTAGTTTGAATCTCAATTTCTTTGATTGCACTAGATGGATGTTTTCCTTTTTAGCTAACAAAGAAACTTTTGAAATACATTGATCTACTGCTTTAACTGATGATGGGTTCTTATCTCTTTATGAAAGAGAAGGTGAAGAAGCCATATTTGCAAGTTAAAATTTATTCTTTTTATATATAAAGAAATAAAAAAGATTTCTTTTTTTTATGTTAAAGATCAAGTCTTTTTCTTATTTTATATATTGGGCCATGGATCTTATGGTTTTAAAGTGACTGAATTAAGAGAAATTATGGGTTTGGATTTAATGAAAGGAAGAAAAAGAAATAGCCATTTTTAATTTCTTTTTAGTGTTTAATCAGGATGTGTGTTACACGCCTCATGGGATGTAAAAAAAAGGGTTAAAATAATATAATAATTGCAAGTTATGGCTAAAGTGCTCTCAAAAGGTCATTTTGGATCAAATCGAACTATCACAAAAAGTTTGAAGGCCAAACCAAATCTTATTCATTTTTTTAATTATTAACATAACAATCTAAAGATTTTGGAGGAGCTGTAATTTACCATCATAGGATTGGAATTGTCTCTTTTTCTTTGTTGAATGGATTAAAGAAAAAGTTATTTTCTTTTCCACGAAAAAGAAGCCAACAAAATTATTAATTATTCAACCTGAAAGTCATGTGTGTGTGCATGGCATTGACTTACAGGTCCCTAACATATGGGAAAAAATTGGCCAAATGGTTAATTTTCCCCCTGTACTTGGACATGGTGGCCAAAAAACCCAGAAATTAATTTTCTGGCTGATTTACTCAGCAACTTGTCCAATCTAGCTAAAAGACCCTAAAATTGGCAACTAATTTCTATATGACTTGCAATCACCAAATAAACATTAAAAATATATTTAATTAATGATATTAAAACACCTAATCAAACCTTTCTTCCCTTCCTCCTTATTTATGAAATTCCCAATTAAAATCCCTAATTGGAATTCTCTAAAAAAAATCCCTAATTCGAATAATCACTGTCTTCCTCAAAAAACACCTAATAGTATGTCTTCCTTAACCTCATCTTCTTTCTACTTTTGACTCTCAAGTCGAACTCCAGTCTTCAAATTCATTAAAGACAATGATCCACATTTTGATGTCAAGTGCAAGTGTGATCTCATCATTCTAAGAAGGACCTCCTAAACACAGGATAGCCTAGGCAGAAGGTTTTATAGCTACGCAAAATGTGATAAGAAAAAGGTTCCTTTGTAAGTTTTAATGTCTATGGTAGCAGTAATTTCTTAAATTAGTATGACTCTTATTTGGTTGATTAATTTTATAGGTTTAAAAGTGCAAGAGTTTTATTTGGTACGATGAAAAGTTTCTAAATAAGGCGCAACAAGTTATTCATGACTTTATGGCAGAGGTTGAAAGGTTGAGGGAATTTAATAGAAGAAGAAATGCATGGGAAATGAGAAGATATAAAGAGAGGAGTTTACGTATGGATGATGAACTGAAGAAAAAAGTGAATGGGTTAGAAATGGAAGTGAAGACACTGAAGCTGTAGATGTATAACATAAAGAATGACAATAATAAAATCTCAAAAGTTATGTTTATTTTGAAGGTGCTATTGGTATTGTCATGGGTTTTCTATCTTGCAGTGGCAAATGCTATATTAGTTTCATCTATGTAATGACATATGCCCAATTATTTTAGCATATATATATATATATATATATATATATATATATATATATATATATACTAAAATGTTAATAGTATCTAAGGCTAATAATTCATGTCCATAATTGCATTACTACATTAAGACCCCATAACAGTTGATGTAGTCCCAACAGTCGTGCTTCCTTTATTTTTCATTTGCCTTATTTTCTTTTATGCATTAGCTTACAAGTGACTGCTTGTTATTGTTGGTTGTCCATCCTATCTAAGGCTCGATGCTCTAAATCTCCCATAAGTAGTATTTCCTTCATAAGTCACCAGAGGTTTAATTACACCAACCTTCGTTGGGGTCTCTCTAGAAAATCTCAATATTTTTTTTCTTAATCTATCCATAAACATTGCTTGCTACAATGACATAAAATGAGCAAAGTCAAAACTTGGTATACAATTTATAATTTTGCAAAAAAAATAAAAATACCAATCCTATATTAAACTTACATTCAAAGTTGCTTGTCCTTCATTAAAGATAATACTAGTTGTTATGTTGTCAACTTTTTGTTTTCTCATAGGTGCCTTTGCTTTGACAACCATATTTGTTGATTTTACTCTTTTTCTTTAATCAATGTCCATATATATGGAGTCAGGAAAGGGTACCTTTTGCAATATAGTAACCAAATCATTAAATTATGTTGCCAATTTAAGAACACAAGTATAATCTAAAATCAAAGACAAACCTCAGATTAAGAGTGCATAAAAATTGAATTGGCACCTTTAGAATGTACACCTTTTCCTGCTTGTTGAATTGTTTCAAAATGAGAAAACTGATTGTTCTCCACTACAAGTTCCTCCATTATTGGTTGAAGGACCTCACCTGCTACATCAATCAAATGAATAACATTTGATTCAACCGCTTCTTCAATCCCATACTCACAGTAAATGTCTATATTATCTCAATCTCTCATACTATTTAACAAATCAATCATCACATTGTCATCATAAATCAACCTCAAATCAATAGCTAAACTTCCTACTGGTTTAAGATAAAAATCCATGTTTCCATATCCCAACAAATTAATCATATCAACTATCCTCATGTAGTGCACTTTAGCTATATTATATATTGAAAATATTTCTACTTTACTATTAACATATTTTATTATTGGGTCCCTAGCAAAGGTTCTTGCATGATGTATTCTCCAATTGACAAATATATAACCATCCATCTTTGATTTTTACTTGATGTTGATTCCTTAAAATAATTGCTTGCCGGAAACACTTGCTTGATGGATAAAAACACTTGCTCAAAAAATGGATAGTAGATTCAAACAATTTTCTAGGTTAAATAAACTATAATTACAAAATATTATACCTTCATTGTTGAGCAATTCGCTTTCTACATTTTCTAGGGTTTTTTAGAGTAAAAATTAGGGATTTTATTAGGCTAGTGATTTTGTTAGAAATATATGAGTGTCGTAATTCCCGCCTTTTTTCCTTACTTGATAATATTACATTAAAATAATCTAAAATCTGGAATTTACTTACCTAAATTGGTGATTGCAAGTCACACACAAATTTAGTGGCCAGTTTTGGGGTCTTTTAATCAGACTGGACAAGTTACTGAGTAAATCAACCAGAAAGTTAATTTCTAGATTTTCTGGCTATCACGTCCAAGTACAGATGGCAAGTTGACCCTTGTGCCGGACAAATCATCGTTTGCACTTTCAATAGGTTATCAAAATGATACATACTCTTTCAGTTCTACATGATCTAGTTTTTATATGAATTAAAAATGTATAATTAATTTAAGCAAATTTTTCAATATTTTAATTGGTATGAGAAACTTTATACTGTTTTATTAAATTAAATAATTTAAGTAAATTTATATATTAAATAAAAAATTAACAACATATCAGCAAATTAATTATTGAAAAAACTTATAATTTACAAGAACAAAAAAAAAATTGTAGTGAAGATTGTAAAGATGAGATCATGTTTATTTAGTTAATATTTGAAGATTTGAACGTGCACAATGATTTGATTAAAATTAAAGAAAAATATCGGTGTGTGAAGTATAAAATGTCCAGTATGTTTTTTTAGTGTGCTAGAATTTATAACGATCTATTTATATAAAAATTTCAAATATTTATAATTTTTGAAAATTTTATTTCAACTTTTGAATTTTAATAAAAATATGATTTCATTAATTATTTGTATTATAATTGTCAATAATTAATTAAATCAAAATATTTGTATTAAAATTTAAAATTAAAATAAAATTATAAAATGTCATAAATATTTAAACATTTAGGATGAATTAATATGGTGAAGAAACTAATAGCGGTCCACAAGCACGACTTCCACAATTTATGGCACAAAGCTTTTCTTATTTTTGATTGAATAACAGCAAAAAATATATAATAAATAATAATATTTCAATAACTTTTATTGAACAAATATATTTTACTAGCTAATAAAAATAATCAATGGATCATTTATTTACAATACTTAATCACCTTAATTTTTCATTATATTAATATTTAATTAGTTTTTATCTTGTAACTCTCCAAACAAAAAAAAAAAAAATAGTTTATAAGTATTGTAGCATTTAATTTATAACTAGTTGATAGCTCACATATAGCACGGATCTTTTAAAGTAAAATAATATGTCGATATCATATTCATTTATTTATTGATATCATATTCATTTATTTATTGATAATATGAAGAAGAAGATAATATTATATTTTTTTCCTGAATTGTAAATTTTTCTTCACAATTCCTTAAAATATGTGTACAGCAAGTTCAACAATCTAAATTTTCGAATAAAAGAAGAAGAAAAAAGTATTGAGTATCTTTTAATAATATAAAAGAGATATGAATGTAAATAAATGCATATTTGTATATAGAAAATGCGTATTTAAACAAATGCATATACATAAAAAGAGAAAGTAAGTTATTACTTGCAAATTAAATGCATAGATATGATAACTTTCAAATATTAAAAAGAAATGACAAATATATCATTGCAATTTATTATATTAGTTTTTTCAATTAAGAAAGGCTAAGTATATAAATGTATTGGAGAAATATTTGAATTATTGGAATATGAAACTTACATGAATTTGCTAAAACATAAGGACAAAAAAACTTGCAAAGAATATGAGTGTAAAAATTTTTAGAGAGAAGAAATTGGTTTTAAAAGATAATAAAAGAAAGATTTTTATCAATTGACACTTTTACATTGAGTTGTTTGTGTAAAAAAATGGAGGAAATAAGAAAAAAAAAATTGGTTTTAAAAAATAATAAAAGAAAGATTTTTATGAATAGGCACTTGTTCATTAAGTTGTCTATAAAAAAGATAAAAAATAATTTATTATCAAATGTCATGACGTGGTGTAATGAAAAATTGTGCTTCTCCTTTTAATATATATATATATATATATAAAAGATAATCATGGATATTTCTCTGAAAAAAAAAGTCAAGACTAATTTTGATTACATTAGTAAGAGAGTAGAATTAATATAATAAGCTTGGACAAAGATTCTTAAAGTAGAAGACAAATTTGAAATTTTTTATTAGAATGAGACTTTTCCATGCAATAGCCTCTATAAATCTGAACTTCAAATTTTGCTAATTATCACACAGAAAACCAAAAAAAATTAAAAAAATGGAGATTGAATTTTCTTCCTTGCCTCTACTTTTCTCACTTTTTGTCTTTGTGTTCATGGTGTGGTTGATCATGAAAAGATCAAGCACCAAAAAGTTGCCTCCAGGGCCATGGAAGCTACCCATTATCGGAAACATTCACAACTTAATTGGCTCTCTACCCCATCATAAATTCCATGCCCTTGCCAAAAAATATGGACCCATAATGCATCTTAAACTCGGTGAAAATGACACCATAGTTGTTTCTTCCCCAGAAATTGCTCAAGAGATAATGAAAACCCATGATATCATTTTTGCCTCTAGACCCTTTAGCCTTGCCGTAGATACCGTCTCTTATAACTCTAAAGATCTTGCTTTTGCACCATATGGTGAGCTATGGAGACAGCTAAGGAAGATTTGCACGTTGGAGGTGCTTAGTGCTAAACGTGTCCACTCATTCAGGTCGATCAGAGAAGAAGAGGTATTGAATGTTATGAGATCAATTGCTTCTGGGGAAGGATCCACTGTTAGTCTCAGTGACCTGTTGTTTTCTTACACCTATAAGGTGATTTCAAGGGCAGCCTTTGGTAAGACAGGTAAAGCGCATGAGGAATTCGTCCCACATGTTAAGGGCATAGTTGAAGTTGCTGCAGGTTTCAGTTTGGCTGATTTGTTCCCTTCCATCAAATTGATGCATAATATTGGTGGTATGAAAGCTAAAATGGAAAAACTGCATCACGAAGCTGACAAGATCCTTGAAACTATCCTTAATGATCACAAATTGAAACGAAAAGCATCCCCGAATAAAATTTCTGATAAAGAAGGTGATGATCTTGTAGATGTTCTTCTAAATCTTCACGAGCAGGAAGATCTTGGTTTCACTTTCACAATTGAATATGTTAAAGGAGTCATCCTGGTAAGCCTCTTTTGTCTTCCCAACTGCCAGTTTTACTTGCTGTTGATTTGTTTAATTTGGATTAGAATTAACAATCCTATGGATGCAGGTTTGAATCCTGCTGTTTTTTTTTTGAAGTTGTATTAATTTGAAAGGGGAGGATTATCCCTGCTGGGGAGTCTGTTGATGCTCTTATTGATTAAAAGAAAGTTTTCGAATTCTGTTTCAGGACATATTTATGGGTGGGAGTGAGACTTCATCTACAGTAACAGAATGGACAATGTCAGAAATGATGAAAAATCCAAGCGTCATGGAAAAGGCACAAGCAGAGGTAAGACAAGTGTTTTATAAGAAAGGATATGTTGATGAAGCAGATCTTGGAGAATTAAATTACTTGAAACTGGTGATCAAAGAAGTTCTAAGATTACACCCTCCTCTTTCTCTGATACTGCCAAGAGAATCTGGAGAGGAATGCGAGATCCATGGATATCGAATACCTGTAAAATCTAGAGTGATTGTGAATGCGTGGGCGATCGGAAGGGATCCAAAGTACTGGGATGATGCTGAGAGTTTCATTCCTGAAAGATTTGCTGATGGAAAAATTGATTTCAAAGGGACTAATTTTGAGTACATACCATTTGGTGCTGGAAGGAGGATGTGTCCCGGCATAACATTTGGCATGTCCAATGTAGAGCTTCCGCTTGCAAATATGCTCTACTATTTCGATTGGAAGCTCCCTTATGGCACCAAGGCTGAAGATCTTGACATGACTGAGGCCTATGGAATTACTAGCAGAAGAAACACTAGTCTGAATTTAATTCCTACTTTACGTCATCCTCTGCCTTCCATTGTATAACACATTTCAGAAAGTATAACGTATGTTACCTAATGCCAATGGCAGTTAGGTCTAGCGACCAAAAAAAAAAAAAAAAGATTCCAAATCTTTTCGCGTAACAATAATAACTAGTTTGATTTTTTTTTTTCTTCAATCATTAGACCTCATAATAAAAGCATGTTTTCTGTTGCGGTAAATTCTGCTGAAGTTTGTTGAAAGTAATTTTTATTTTTTTTTATATCAAATTTGCAGGTTCATTTTTTAATAAAATCTCGAATTAGTGCATTATACATAAAGAGAAAGAAATTGAAAGATTTAATCTGCCTCGTTACAGAATTCATTCCAACTTTTATAATTATGGTATATTTTTAGACCAATTTACTCATTATTCATATGAGTGCAGCACACTCCATTTAATATTAAAATAATATTTCGTAATAATTAATATATTAATATATAAATAAAATATTTCTTTAATATTAAACAAATATTTTATAATAATTAAAAATAAAATTAAGACGGAATAATATATAACAACCGCATCATCATCATTGTAAAGGTATAAACAGTATTCGGTATTGATGAAGAATATACTGCTTGTATACTATTAAGTTACAGTACATAATATATATAAACTATAAAATACAAAGTTGTAACCGAAGTGAAATACTGCACAGCTATCAAACAAACAAACAACAAAGTGATCAATAGATAAACAAATACATGGCTTATGTATATCCGTAACAGCCGGCCCCCTAAGGTGGTCCGTCCAAGGGAGTAAGGCGATGCTTGCTGCGATGATGCTTGAAGGGGCTTAGTCAGAATGTCGGCAACCTGGTCTTCACCGGAGATGAAGCGAATCTGAACTATCCCAGTTGCCACTTTTTCCCGAATAAAATGCTGATCAAGTTCTATATGTTTAGTGCAGGCATGTTGAACAGGATTTTGAGTTAGATAAATGGCACTGACATTGTCACTCCGTAGGATAGCTGGATGTGGTGAAAGAAATCCCAATTCATGAAGAAGGGACCGTAACCAAAGAAGGACAGAGGTTGTATTTGCAATGGGACAATACTCTCTCTCTCTCTCTCTCTCTCTGGATGAGCGGGCCACTGTGGTTTGTTTCTTGGCCAACCATGATTTTAAATTAGAACCCAAGTAAATGGCATAGCAATTGGTTGACCCATAGTTACCCAGAACTCTCATACTCACCAAGTGCCCACGATTTGATGCTCGAGTATTAAAATATGGTACTTTTGAGTTTCAGATTTTTTTGATACTCAATCCGAATTTTTAAAAATAAAATATTAATTTTTTTGAAAGAAAATAATATTAATAAGTAATAAAGGCTGCTAAAAATAAGCAAATAAAAAAGAATTTTTCTTATTCCTAACTAATAACAATTCCTCAAATATCAAAAAGCACAAAATCATCAAATGCAAGAGAGAACAAGATGTCAAGGAAGAAGAAATTAAAGAAATTAAGTTGTTTCTATCTAACTTGATAAAATTACTAATGTATGAACTTCTTATGGTTTTCCAACTATATTTTGTATTACTAATATGCATTAACAACATCAAAGTTTAATATTATATTATAAAGTATAATATAATATAATATTATAGCTTTTGTTGTAATTATTCTAAATAGAAAAAGTTATTATTATTTACTAAACGATTCAAAAATATATGTTTTAATATACCGTGTATCAAAAAAAACGAACCGACTAAGCCTCTTTCCGGAGTATTATATATATTGGCACCAAATTTCCAAGTATCATTACCCCTACCAAGAATCAAAATGTACCACATACCAAGTAACTATAGGTTGACCTGCGATCATCAGGGCAGCTGGCCCAATTACTGTAAGGAAAGCACTGCAAGTTGTTACCTGAAGGGTTAGCGAAGAATAAGCCATAGTTGACAATGTGTTTGAGATACCAAAAGAGACGTTTAGCTACTTGCCAATGAACTTGAGTGAGAGAGTGCATAAACTGATAGAGCTTGTTCTCTGAAAAGGCGACTTCAGGATGACTAAGAGTGATGTATTGAAGTCCTCCAATAATTTGGCGATAAAGGGTGGGATCATCAAACAATGCACCATCTGATTTTGTTAAGCGAGGAGATTGCACCATTGGTGTGCCACATGGTTTGCATGATATCATGTTGGCTTAAGGAAGAATATATTGAATGTATTTTATTTGATTGAGAATCATGCCTGAAGAACAATATTTAGCTTCCATACCCAAAAATAATTCAAAGACCCAAGGTTCCAAACTGGGGAAGTTGCACTGAGTTGAGAGATGAAGTTGTTTACCGTAGCAATGGAGGATCCTGTCACCAGTATATCATTTACATAAATTAGTATGAAAAGTTGCCCAATACTAGATTTCCATTAAAACAATGAGCGATCAGCTTGAGAGGAATGAAAGCCATGTTGAAGAAGAAATTCATGCAAATATTAGAACCATGCTTGAGGGGCTTATTTTAAACCATAAAGTGATTTATGTAGGCGGCAGACATAATTAGGATGAATAGCATTAATGAATCCCTTAGGTTGCTCCATATAGATCTCGATATCAAGATAACTATGCAAGAAAGCATTAGATATATCAAGTTATTGAATTGGCCATTTATGACTAGTGGCAAGTGTAAGAATGGTACGTATAGTTATGTATTTAACCACAGGGCAAAACATCTCTGTATAGTCCATGCCACTTTCTTGAGTATTCCTATGAGCTACTAAACAGGCTTTGTAGTGCTCTATTGTACCATCAGCATTTCTTTTGATCCTGAATAACCACTTGTTGGAAATAATATTTTTGTCTGGAGGCTTAAGAATAAGTGACCATGTGTTGTTTTGAAGAAGGGTAGTAATTTCAGTGGTCATAGCTTGATGCCATTTAGGAAATTTATTGGCTTGGGTGAAGGTTCTAGGTTTGGTTTAAGGTAGAGAAGGGTTGGTGATGGCTAAGTTAGCCTGTTTATAAGCTAAGCTAGAGGGCCATAGTTTCATTGGGTGTTCCCGAAGTGGTTGAGCAGAAGTAGAGGAGAGGTTGTTTAGATATTGAGAGAGGTCAACTATTAAGGGAATTCCTTGGGTAGAGGAGTTAGGATTAGTGTCGAGTAACGAAGATAAAGCTGTGGTTGGATAAGGTTCAATCGAAAAAGATAGAGGTGGAGTAGGATGGTTGTGAGTGGGAGATGATAGAGGTGTGGTAGTAGTAGAAGTGTGAGGAGATAAAGGTGGAGATAGGATGATTACCTAAGGATATTGGACCATGAGAGGAAGGAGGTAGTACAGTTAATTAGAGCCATAGAGGAGAGTCCTTATCCTTGTTGACTGTTGATTGGACTATTTCAGTGATGGAATAGGATACCTCAAGAAATTTAACATTCCTAGCAGTATACACATGAAGAGTTTATGTATCAAGACATAAGAATTATGCATGAGTGCGGCTTTTGCCAAGAAAGACATAAGGTTTAGTGTGAAATGAAAATTTGTTCTTGTTATATGGGTGAAATAGGGGAAATATGGCACATCAAAAAGGTTTAAGAGAGGAGTAACTGGGTTCAGTTTTATGCAAAACAAAATGAGGGGATTTATTTTTCAATGGATAGAACGGTAAATTGTTGATGAACATGACAACCATTTGAAAAGCATATGTCCAAAATTTGGCATGTGGTAACAATGTGAGACCGATGTTCACCAAATTTCATATTTTACATTCAGCTAAGCCATTTTGTTCATGTGTATAGAGACATGAAATGTGATAAATTATTCCTTGATTAAGAAAATATTGTGAAATTTTTGGTATTTGCTACCCCAATCGGAGTGAAAAACTTTAATTTGAGTGCAAAATTGTTGAGTGACATAAGCTTAAAAGATGGATACATATATCCTGATGTTTGAGAGAGCTTATAAGGTGATTGGAAGTTATCATAGTGAGCCTATGATGTAGATTAAAAATTTCATTTAGGTTGATATCGCCTTTTACAAACATCTGTGTTATGGTTTTTAAAACCACAAATTTGATAAGGACCTCAAGGGCATTATCCTGAGTAACGAGGACAGTAGCTCGCTACTCAGGACAAAGAGAAAATTGTTTATGGGCAAACTGTTATTGGCATAGGAAGAAGTGGGCCTGAATTAAATTGCTTTATGGCAAGGTTAGCCACTAGCATCAGTATTTGGCTTTGGAGAAGAATTTCTTAAGCAACTAGTTGACCATATAATTCATAGAAGGAGACTGATTGAGGTTGAAGATTAAAGCTGCTAATGATGTTATGATATTCTGAACTAATATTCAGATATGTTATAGCATTAAATTCTACAGAGGATAGAGCTCTGCCTGCAGCTTGTAACTCATTAGCTAGTGCCTTTGCCTTCTTAAGATATTCAGTGATAGAGAGGTCGTTCTTCTTGAGTTCTTGGAGCTCTATATGGATTTACAGCTGTCTATTTTGCGAAATAGACCCGAAAGCATCACCTAATGCTTTCCAAACATCCTTTGATGAATGGTGTCCAATTATATAACGAAAGACATCCTCACTAAGAGAAGAGAGAATCCATGTTAGAAGAATTTAATCCTTTTAAAACTAGATTTCATAATTTGAATTATTAACATGTGGATTTGGATTATAGGTAGAAGCAATTTGTTGAGGAGGGGGATTGGTAGCGGGATCAATAAAGGCATGAATTTTTTAATAGTTGAAGAGGGAAATAAATTGTGCTCGCCATGCTAAATAATTTTTGGATGTGAGTTTAATAGAGGAGTGGTGGACTGCTAAAGTTAATGAAGAGTGCGGTAAGGCTAGAACAATTTGAGTTTCAGTATTAGATGCCATTGTATGATTGATCTGATACCATGTAAAGGTATAAACAGTATTCGGTATTGATGAAGAATATATTGCTTGTATATTATTAAGTTATAGTACATGATATATATGAACTATAAAATACAGAGTTGTAACAGAAGTGAAATACTGCACAGCTATCAAACTAATAAACAACAAAGTGATCAATCGATAAACAAATGCATGGGTAATGTATATCCGTAACAATCATCATCATCAACTTACCCTTCGTAGTCGCCACAGCTATGACCCTTATTAACATCAGCATCATCACGGTAATTGCATGCCATTGACACTACCAACTGTTGCATGTGTCACCACTACCATTATTCAACACTACCACAAAAAACATGGCTAGACTCGTTCATGGAATTTGTGGCCTAGACAAAAATTATTTTTTTATTTTTTAATTTAAAATCATCAATTAACTATGATTTTGTAGATATTAACTATTTTTTATTATTAAAATGAAGTAAATTAAAAAAATTGATATTAGCATGAATATTGGATGCTAATTTAAAAGGAAAAAATTTTAAATTTTAAATTGCTTGCTTATGGTTTAACTCATGATGAGAGAGAAAAAATGAAAAAAATCTTAATAAAGAGATAGAAAGTATTTGCTTAAAGTTATGAAGACATGCCCGAAATCGACAAGGAGATCTCAGAACACAGGATCCCCACATATCCTCATATAGCACCAATAAAGCAAAAGCAAAGGAGATTAAGGCCGGAATGGGTTCTCCTGGTCAAAGAAGAAGTTGAGAAACAGTTGAAGGCAAAGTTTCTGGAAGTGGTAGAGGACACCTAATGGTTGGCAAACGTAGTTCCAGTTCTTAAGAAAGATGGGAGGGTCAAAGTATATGTGGACTACCGAGATTTAAATAAGGCCTATCCCAAAGATGACTTTCCGCTACCATACATTGATACACTAATTGATAATGTGGCTTCCAATGTGATGTACTTTTCCATGGACAAATTTTTAGGGTACAACCATATCATAATGGTGATAATGGACAAGTTAAAGACATCCTTCACCACCGAGTGGGGCGTATACTATTACCGAGTGATTCCTTTTGGATTGAAGAACGCAGGGGCCATTTATCAGAGGATGGCGACCACTTTGCTGCACGATAGGGTCCACAAAAAAGTAAAAGTGTATGTGGATGATATGATGGTGAAATCTGCAACCAGGGAAGGACATTTTAAGGCATTATATAAGTTTCTGGCAAGGGCAAAAAAGTACAATCTCAAACTGAATCCGAAAAAGTGTGTTTTTAGGGTTACATTTGGGAAACTATTGTGGCACATTGTCAGTAAAAAAAGAATACAGGTGGATCCAGATAAGATTAATGCAATCAGGGATATGCCTGCACCAAGGAACGAAAAAGAGGTTCGAGGGTTCTTGGGGAGTTTGCAGTATATCAGCAGATTTATTGCCAAGTTGAAACCATATGCAATCCCATCTTTAAGCTCCTAAAGAAAGATCAACCAGTGATATGGGATGAAAGGTGTCAGCAAGCCTTTGAAGTTATCAAGGATTATTTAATGAATCCTCATGTTTTACAACCACTAAGGTCGGGTAAAGCTCTAATCCTATATCTAGCAATTGAAAAAGATGCAATAGGGGCAATGTTGGCATAGGAAGGTGAAGAGAAGATAGAGCACACTATGTATTACTTAAGTAAGAAGCTTCTGCCTTACAAAACTAGTTATAGTCTTGTGGAGAAGACGTGCCTAGTAGTGATTTGGACAACAAAGAAACTTTGACACTACTTTCAGTCTTACAAAGTACAAGCAGTTTCCAAACATGATCCCCTCAGGTATCTCCAACAAACCCCCTGTGTTATAGGAAAGTTGGCCAGATGGCTCATTTTACTCATAGAATTCAACATAGAATATATAGCTAAGAAAACGGTGAAAAGGAGAGCGGTAGCTGACTTCCTGGCATAGAGTCCTGTAAATGATGACAAAGAATGGAAGTTGGAGTTTCCTGATGAACACCTGTGGGCAATAGAGGTATAAGGTTAGGAAATGTACTTCAATGGAGCCGTAAACAACAAAAGGGCCGGAACAGGTGTGATTTTGGTCATGCCAAAGGGAGAGATGATCCCAATGGAAAAAAGACTTGAGTTTGAGGCAACTAATAACCATGCAGAATACAAGGCTTGCATTTTTTTGTCTGGAGGCATTACGTAGTGCAGGAGAAGAGAATGTTACTGTGTACGGGGACTCCATGTTAGTCATAAAATAAGCTGCTAAAGAGTGGGAGATAAAGGAGGATAGATTACGTCTATACTGGGAATATCTCACTACTATCTTATGCTCATTTGCTCAAAGTAAGTTTGTTCATCTACCAAGAGAAGGAAACCAAATGGTTGATGCCTTAGCCATATTGGCCTCTATGTGGAAAAATGAGAAACAACTAAAGGCCCGTAATTCTAACATAATCTCGAGGCCCTTGTTACAAGGAGGTGAGGGTGACACCAGTCGATGCTGCTGAGAAGCCTTGGTTTTATGACTTACAAAGATATCTAGAGACTTGGCAATTTCCAGATGGTGCTGATAGGAAAGAGAGGGTATCCCTGCAAATGTTATCTCGACAATTCATAAGTTATAATGGGATGTTGTACAAAAGAATGCCAACTAAGGTACACCTTAGATATATTGATAAGGATGAATCCTAAAATCTTATAAAGGGGATTCACGAAGGAGTATGTGGGCCACACATGAATGGGACAGTCTTAGCAAAGAAAATAGCTCGCCAGGGTTACTTTTGGCTCACCATGGAGGCAGATTGTGTTAGGTTTGTGAAGAAATGTCATAATTACAAGATTTATAGTGATGTTAGCCACTTACCATCTATGGAACTTTAGGAAATGACTTCTCCTTGGTCGTTTTCTATATGGGAGATTAACATCATAGGAAAGGTAAGGCCAAAAGCATATAATGGTCATCGGTATATTATTGTGGCTATCAATTACTTCTCTAAGTGGGTTGAGGCTGAATCTTATGCTACTGCGGGTTCAAAGCAAATGTCGAGGTTCATTAAGAAGAACATAATTTTCATATATGGTTTGCCATACCACATTGTTACAGATAATGGGGTTTAATTTTGAGTAGAAATGGCTACGCTATTGAAAGACTATAAGATTGAGCACCACCGATCATCTTCGTATAGGCCACAAGCAAATGGGGTGGTGGAAGTAGCCAATAAGAATTTCAAAAAGATCCTGGCCAAGATGTTAGAGAATTATTAGGATTGGGAAAAATACTTATAATTCGCATTGTGGGGGTATCGAACCATTGCCAAAGCCTCGATGGGGGTCACTCCGTACTCTTTAATTTATGGATATGAGGTTGTTTTGCCAATGGAGGTGGAGATAAGGTCATTGCATTCTTGCTAGAGTCTAAGCTCCCCAAGTTTCAGTGGGTGGAGAGTCGATTAGCTTAGTTGACATTGCTAGATGAAAAAAGGATGAAAACTATATATCATTCTTAATTGTATCAAAAAAGAATAGCCTGGGCCTATAATAAAAAGATCAAGCCAGGAAATATCCAAGAAGGGGATTTGGTGTTCAAGCTTACAAAGTCAATTATGATCGACCCTCAAGGGAAATTCAAGTGAAATTGAGAAGGACCATATTTAGTAAAGAAGTTATTTTTGAAAGGTGCTACCATTCTGTCTGATATAGAGGGAAATGAGTTTAAGGAGCCCGTAAACCTAGACAAACTCAAGAAATGCTTCCTGTAAAAAAGGTCCTGCTAGATTGAAAACCTCAAAAGAGGCAGTCCAGGCAAAAGTTAAGGACTTGTAAAAGGAGAGAGACAGATGCAAAATGGTTAGTTGGAAAACTTACAAGGGTAAGCCAACTAACAACATGAGATGTATCAAAAGCGAAATGTATATACGTATTGTGCTTAAATTGAACGAAATAGATTACTTCAATTACTGTTAAGCATTGTAGAAAGTGTCTGTTACAAGCTGTTTAACTAATAAAAGGGAAACTACATCTAATAGAAAAGGAAAATGATGACTTAATTTCATGAGCTAATTTTGTCTTCTTTTCTTTTGTTGGTCACCCCGAAAGCTCAATACTTGTAACTCTCTTCTTCTCTTATTTCTAATAAATTCATCTTTTTATGTCTGTTGCAAATAGACCCATGCTTTGTAATGATCATCAGTAGTCTGATCTCTATTATAGTCTAAGTTTCTCTCGATGGTTCTTCAAGGCCAAGTTACCACCAAGTAGTCTAGGAAGTTTTGAGAAAGGGGCCCTGGTTTGAACTCATTAACTAGTTCTACGATTAGTTTTTAATGACTGTATTGACAACAGAGTTGGACTGGATTGTAAAAGGTGGCAAAATGAAGACTGGCAATCAGAATGCAATATGTATAGGACCAGATAGTCATATGCTACAATCCCCAACAAGTGCACATCCAACAGATCAAAGTGTCAGGAAATGTTAATAGCTAGTTGTGAACATCTACCGAAACAGGGTGTAACTTCTTTTATTCGAAAATGTTTGGCCTTATAATGCCTAATGTCTTAAGGGGTTTAAGAAAATCCAATTTTTCATAGAGCCACATCTGCAAATTGATAAATGATTAAGTGCAAATAATAGGATAGTTAAAAGTTAAGAATTGACATGGGAGAGCTTACCTGTCACGACCCAAAACAGGGGCCATGACCGGCGCTAGGGAACGGGAATTCTTTCGAATCCGGAACCCGTAGCAAGCCTAAAAATAAAATAAAGCATGCCATAATAACAGTAACAGTATGATATGCAGCGGAAAATAAAATCATAATATCATAATATCATCCATATCCACTGGATTAAATTCAAAACTCATCTCATCACATATATATATAATCTTTAATACAAATCTGGTTTCAACATAATGCATCTCCTTAAAATAAAATACATGAAATCCAACACTTCAATTCACAACTACTGCAGTGTCTAGATAAAATAAATAAGACTCAAGTAGACAATTTACATAAAGAAGCCGGGGCGGAAGAAATCCGGCGTATCGACCTGCTACTGAGGTCTGAGGAAGTTGACTCTCCTGAAAAATAGTCAACGGAGGGGAGTCAGACCTCACTGAGTGAATTACTATAATATATATACATACACACTAAGTGATAATGCATACAGTCAACAGTATATATATAATATGTATATATACAGGCAAATTCATATAGATGCAGAAAAATCATTTTATATATATATATATATTGAAAATCACAGTTTATGAAGGATCACATAGAACCCTAGAATATCGTAACCTCAGAATAATAGTGTTAAACAACACTCTGGCCATACAGGCTCACTTATTCCAAATATATCCACTTAATCCATTTGGACAGTAGACTGGCCCCGAGACACTAAGTCAATCGAGCTCCAGCAGTCTGACTGCCAGTGTGATTGGCCCCGAGACACTTGGTCAACCGAGCTCCAGCAATCACACCCAAACCACATCTCACATATCAATAATCATAATCAAATCAATATCCACAAATAATTTAATAATAATATAGCCTAAAGCTATAGGCGTACCGGTACGTACTCGGTCCTAGTGCTTCCCACTAGGTAGCACGTTCTATTGATATCCTTCATCATTAATAATGTAAAACATTCATTCATAAAAATAAATGATGCATGAATGTAAATGAAATAACAATATAATCCATATATATACCGGAAATATACCAAAAGTAAACCAGGTATATTTCGAGTATATATACGTCAAATGAATCTCATCAAATTATAACTTAAGCTGGAAATATATTTAAAAACATTTTAAATATATTTTATTCACAAAACATGCATAATTTATTATATACCAAAAAAAAACCAAAAATATACTTAATGTAACTTAAGAAATAATCAAATTATTTATGCATATTTAATCAACATAAAATATGCATTTCTAAATCATGCATCCTAAGCATATATATATAGTATAGTAACTCACCTAATGCGCTCCACGAGACAGGTCCGACGGGCCTGGTCCACTAGCCCTCGGTCTCGACGCAACTAAACAAGAAATAAATAACCGATATCAGAGTAACCCTAATAGAAATCCTAGAATTCAATCTAGAGTATTAAAATACGAAAACAGAATTAGGGTTCGATTGGATATCACGTTTTACGAGAATTCTACCGAAAATCCGACAGAACCTCCCCTGTAAAACGGACATCTCTCTACTCAAAAGAGTAGAGCCGACCCTGCAAAGAAAATACACTTCGAAATACAAGCTCAACAAAAATCCACAACCCCTCGGTCGGACTCCAGACTACAATCTGTCGACCGGGGTCCACAAACACAGAATAATTCCAGATATAACAAAAATATCCTTAAATCACAGAAATACATTTTCATAGGTAGAAATTACATATTTAACCTTGAAACACTGTAAAAACCGATTAAAACTCATTTTATTAGAAAAACCGTATATTATATATATAATTGAAAATAATTCCCGAAAAATAGTTTTAATTAGTTAAAAATACCAAATATTTTGTAGAAATCATTTTTACACCTTAAATAAATATTAAAACCAATTAAATTACATTTTTAGATAATTTAAGGTAAAATTACCAAAATACCCTTATATATATAAATATACTTAAATTACTTCAAAAATTCACCAAAAATCATACAATTATCCAAAATTAATTTTCTCAACATATTTATCAATAATATTAATAATTAAACTCAATTAACCAATTAATTTCAATTTAAAACACATTTAACCTAATTTTTCCAAAATTCCATAAACTTCAATAATTCAAAATAAATACTTAGAAATTCATAAAAATTCCAAATAAATTCCTATAATTCATTTCAACACCCAATTCAACCATAAACTCCAATTTCATAATTTAAATAATTAATTTCCGAAAATTAGAAAATAATATTAAAATATTCAAAAATACCCAAAAATCCAAACAATCTCCAAAAATTCTACAAAAATTCATACATGAATATTAAGCTACTAGGAACAACATTTGTGAAGGAAGTTTCCATGAATCATCCAATTCGAAGCTCAAAAAAATCGAAAACCCTAATAGGCCGAAATTGATAAATCGAAAACTAAGCAATTCTAGACCATTTTAGCTCAAACCAAAGCTAGAATCACACTCACCGGAGCTCAAGGAGAAGAAAGAGACCGGCGGTGTCGAAAACGATGGCCGAAATCGGCGTGATCGACGGTGGATCGGTTTTCGGCTTCTCCAGCCAAAATCGATCTCCCGATGTCGGAAACGGCCTCCTCAGGTGGCGAAACTGGTCGGGGAAGACGGTGGCACACCGGACGGTACACCCATGGTAAAGAAAAGGTGTGACAGACGCCCGGACGGCAAGGGGAAGGATCGGGAGGAAGAAGGAGATGTCGGGGGCAAAAGTGTAATTTTCCAAATTCTTTTGATTTTTGAGAAATATATGTATATATATATACTTTATACTATATATTAAAATAATATTAAATTACACACATCAAATATACACCACACACATAAAAATATTAATATTTTAATAATTTATACCAAATAAAATTAATTAATTAACAATTAAACAAATAAATACTTAATAAAATATTAGGGTAATAATAAACCCTAATTAAATAAATATACACACACAAGCTTTATTTAATAATTTAAAAATATGTATGAGTTCATACAAGTCCGTAAATACATTTAAAATAATTAATAATACATTGTTTACGTGAAAATTTCCCCGAAAATGCAAGTCCCGGGAAAATTTTACGTAAAACACTGGAAATAATACACAATAATTAAAATAGGTTTTAAATACATATTAACTCGTAAAAATATCATATAAAATACAGAAATTATTGACATTGCATATCCCGGTACAGTGTAAAAATATTTTAAAAACACAGGATATTACAGTCTCCCCCCCTTACAAGAATTCGTCCCCGAATTCTAAAAGATAAGATCAAGGAGGAAAGAGATACGGGTAAGAAGCTCGCATCTCAGCTTCAGTCTCCTATGTATACTCTTCAACTCTGTCGCTACGCCATAGAACCTTGACCATCGGAATCTGCTTCGATCGCAACTGTCGAACTTGAAAATCAACGATCGCCACAGGTTCTTCCACAAACGTCAAATCTTCACTCACTTCCACACTGTCAGGTTGCAACACGTGTGAAGGATCTGAGATATACTTCCTCAACATCGAGATATGAAATACTGGATGCACCTGTGACATACTCGGAGGTAAATCCAACCGATATGCAACAGTGCCAACTCTCTCCAGAATCTCAAACGGTCCAATATATCTCGGTGCTAACTTACCCTTCCTGCCAAATCTCATCACACCCTTCATCGGAGATACTTTCAGAAAAACGAAATCTCCAACCTAAAACTCCACATCTTTGCGCCTAGGATCCGTATAACTCTTCTGTCTACTAACTGCAGTCTCTAATCTGCGCTTAATCACGGCGACTTTCTCTGCAGCATCCTGAACCATCTCTGGTCCAGTCAAAGCTCTCTCACCAATCTCATCCCAACTCAACGGGGATCTACACTTCCTTCCATATAACGCCTCATATGGTGTCATGCCAATACTGCTATGGTAGCTGTTATTATATGCAAACTCAACGAGTGACAAATAATCATCCTAGCTACCTCCCAAATCCAAGACACACATTCTCAACATATCTTCCAGTGTCTGGATCGTCCTCTCAGACTGACCATCTATCTGAGGATGAAAAGCAGTACTGAAATCCAACCTAGTGCCCATCGCTTCCTGTAACTTCTGCCAAAAACGAGAAGTAAACACCGAACCTCTATCTGACACAATGGACACAGGTACTCCATGAAGGCATACAATATGCTTCACATACAACTTTGCCAATCTAGCAACTGAATATGTGGCTTTCACAGGCAAGAAATGTGCAGACTTCGTCAACCTGTCTACGATCACCCAAATGGAATCGTATCCATCCTTCGAACGAGGTAAACCGACCACAAAATCCATAGCTATCCTTTCCCACTTCCACTCGGGAATAGGAAGAGGCTGAAGCTTCCCAGAAGGCTTCTGATGTTCGACTTTCACTTGCTGACACGTCAAGCACTTAGCAACATAATCAGCAACATCCTTCCTCAATCCATCCCACCAGTATAGATCTCTGATACTGTGGTACATCTTAGTAACACCTGGATGAACGCTGTAGGCTGTAGAATGTGCTTCCTCTAGGATCTCTTCTCTCAAATCATCCACATCAGGAACACACAATCTACCACTGATCCACAACACACCATCATCATCGAGTGTGAAATCAGTGAACTTCCCTGCTCTGACATTCTCTGCAAGCTCTTCTAGAATAGGATCTCGGCTCTGAGCTGCTTTAATCCTATCCCTCAGTACAGATCGTACTTTAAACTGAGCTAACAGTCCACCTGATCTACTGATCTTCATCATCAGACCTTGATCCACCATCAGATGCAACTCTTGGATCAATGGTCTCCTCTCAACACTGATATGAGCAAGACTACCTGAGGACTTCCTACTCAAGGCATCTGCTACCACATTAGCTTTACCCGGATGGTAAAGAATCTCGCAATCATAATCCTTCAACAATTCCAACCATCTTCTCTGCCTCAAATTCAAATCTCTCTGCTGGAAAATGTACTTAAGGCTCTTGTGATCAGTAAATATCTCACAAGTCACCCCGTACAGATAATGTCTCCAAATCTTCAAAGCAAAGATCACTGCAGCCATCTCAAGATCATGTGTGGGATAGTTCTGCTCATGCTTCTTCAACTGCCTCGAAGCATAGGCTATCACCCTTCCATTCTGCATCAACACACAACCAAGACCAATTCTAGAGGCATCACAGTAAACTGTGAACTTATCCACACTATTAGGCAAAGCTAATACTGGCGCTATGGTCAACTTCTCCTTCAACAACTGAAAACCATTCTCACAAGCTTCTGACCACTCGAATCTAACATTCTTCTGAGTCAAGCAAGTCATAGGGGCTGCTATCCTGGAAAAATCCTGCATAAACCGCCTATAATACCCGGCTAAACCTAGAAAACTCCGAATCTCCGTAACCGAAGTAGGTCTAGGCCACTCAGATACTGCCTCAATCTTCTGTGGATCAACCTGAATACCTTCTTTAGACACTACGTGTCCAAGAAAAGAAACACTCTCCATCCAGAAATCACACTTCGAGAATTTAGCATAAAGCTGATGATCTCTCAGTGTCTGTAGTACAATCCTCAAATGATATACGTGCTCTTCCATACTCCTCGAATATACTAGTATATCATCAATGAAGACTACTACAAACTGATCCACATATGGTCGGAATACTCTGTTCATCAGGTCCATAAAAGCTGCTGGTGCATTAGTCAAACCAAAAGACATCACCAGAAACTCATAATGACCATATCTAGTGTGGAACGCTGTCTTAGGAATATCAGCTTCACTAATCCGCAGCTGATGATAACCTGACCTCAAGTCAACCTTAGAAAAGAACTGTGCACCCTGTAGCTGATCAAACAAGTCATCTATCCTCGGGAGAGGATACTTGTTCTTCACTGTTACCTTATTCAGCTCTCTATAGTCAATGCACAGTCTCAGGGTACCATCCTTCTTCTTCACAAACAAGACTGGTGCACCCCAAGGAGAAACACTAGGTCTACTAAAACCCTTATCCAACAACTCTTGCAACTGCTCCTTCAACTCTCTCAACTCTGTAGGAGCCATGCGATAGGGTGGCATAGATATAGGAGTAGTACCTGGTACCACATCTATACAGAACTCAATCTCTCTGTGAGGTGGTAAACCTGGCAACTCCTCGGGAAAAACATCAGGAAACTCACAAGCAATAGGAACATCTGTGAGTGATAACTTCTCCACTGACGTATCCCTAACCAATGCCAAAAACCCCTGACAACCTTTCCTCAATAACTTCCTAGCTGTAATAGCCGAAATAAGATTCTGAGGTGCTGAACTCCTATCACCAACAAACTTAAAATCTTCTTCACCAGGAATTCTAAAAGTCACCTCCTTATTCCTACAATCAACCACGGTGAAGTGCTGAGATAACCAATCCATTCCCAAAATAACATCAAACTCCATCACATCCAACAAAATCAAATCAGCGGGTAATTCTCTATCTCCCACGAGAACTGGACAACCAGAAAGAACAATATCGGTGTCCAAAGAATCACTCAGAGGAGTGGCAACAGACAAAGGAAAAGCCATCCTCGAAGCTTGCCAACAAGATTTAGAAGCAAAAATAGGAGAAACAAATGAATGCGTGGCACCCGGATCAAACAAAACCCATGCATCCAGGTAACAAACAGAAAGAATACCTGCCACGACTGCATTAGATGCCTGAGCATCCTGCTGAGTCAGATGGAAGACTCTGGCCTGACCTTGACCTCCCTGCTGACTGGTAGAAGCCTGGCCAACACCTCTGGCACCTCCTCTAGTACCTCTACCATGACTCTGCTGTGGAACAAACTGAGTGGAACTCTGATGCTGGGCTGGTGGTAACTGAAATGGCACGGGTGCTGCACTAGCAATCGACTGCTGTGGGAATCACGGAATCTGCTGCTGCTGATACCCGGAATAAGGACACGATCTGGCAAAATGTCCTGTCTGCCCGCATCTGAAACATGTCAGCGGTGTCAGATAACACGGTCCCTGATGGACTCTACCACAAGTCTGACAAACACCGGCCGCTGATCTAGAACTACGACCACTGCTACAGCTCGAAGCACCTGACCCAAATCTAAACGATCTACGCTGACCTCCACGGCCATGTCTACTGCTCCGATGCACTCGCTGCTGCTGTCTCTGACTCTGCTGAGTCGAACCTCGCTGCTGACTACTCGAACCAACATGAAAACTCGAATATGAAGTAGCCTGCAATCCACTCGACTGAACTCCTAGCTGGTAATAATCAGGCATCGCTCCCTGCCTAACTAATCTCAGCTCAATCTCCTTAGCTAGCTCAATCACGGACTCTAGAGTAAGACCTGCTGTAGGCATACCAGCAAAAGCTGAACCCAAACCAGTAACATACGTAGTGACAGCAAAATACTGATCTCGCATCAGATCCTCAGCATATCTACCCAGACGAAGAAACTCTCGGGTATACTCCTCTACAGATCGATCTCCATGAGAAATACTGGTCAAACGGAGACGATAACTCAAACGAAGAGGCTCTGGACAAAATCTCCTCATGAATCGCTCTCGAAACTGAGCCCATGTCATCGTCATCATATAAAGTTGGATCATCTGAATGAACCAATCTAGAGCTGGTCCCTCAACAGACAACTCAACGATCATGATCCGCTGGTACTCGGTATGAGCAGTCTGAGTCCTAGTCTCAATCGCATGCAGAAAATCTAAAGGATCAGAAGTCCCATCAAAAGCAATCCTACCAACTCGGGCATAGAACAAAGCTGCCTCAGGGTCAGACATACCCTGCTGATAGGCAGGCTGAACAGGCTGAACAACTGGAGGAACAGGAACATCAAACTCAGGCTCAACAGGCTCCTCGTCCTGTAACTCTCTCTGCCTACGGCGACCTGCCGCTCCTCGAGGTCTACCTCTGCCACAACCTCTACGTCTAACTGGCTGCTCAGGAGGTAAAACCTCATCCTGAAAAGACTCATCATCCTCGGCCTCAACGACCGGTGGAGCGACACGCGCTCGCCTCCTCATTCTGAAAAGACAAACGGAAAGATTCAGACAAAACAGACAACGGAGGAATAACGCTGAAAACTACAGCAAGGAATACTCATCAAGACATACTCGAACCTAATACACTGCAGTAGTCCAACAGAAAACACAACTTTAAAACTAGGGCCACAACTCACATAACTAAGCCCTGACACAGAACTCCGCTCTGATACCAACTTTGTCACGACCCAAAACAGGGGCCATGACCGGCGCTAGGGAACGGGAATTCTTTCGAATCCGGAACCCGTAGCAAGCCTAAAAATAAAATAAAGCATGCCATAATAACAGTAACAGTATGATATACAGCGAAAAATAAAATCATAATATCATAATATCATCCATATCCACTGGATTAAATTCAAAACTCATCTCATCACATATATATATAATCTTTAATACAAATCTGGTTTCAACATAATGCATCTCCTTAAAATAAAATACATGAAATCCAACACTTCAATTCACAACTACTGCAGTGTCTAGATAAAATAAATAAGACTCAAGTAGACAATTTACATAAAGAAGCCGGGGCGGAAGAAATCCGGCGTATCGACCTGCTACTGAGGTCTGAGGAAGTTGACTCTCCTGAAAAATAGTCAACGGAGGGGAGTCAGACCTCACTGAGTGAATTACTATAATATATATACATACACACTAAGTGATAATGCATACAGTCAACAGTATATATATAATATGTATATATACAGGCAAATTCATACAGATGCAGAAAAATCATTTTTTATATATATATATATATTGAAAATCACAGTTTATGAAGGATCACATAGAACCCTAGAATATCGCAACCTCAGAATAATAGTGTTAAACAACACTCTGGCCATACAGGCTCACTTATTCCAAATATATCCACTTAATCCATTTGGACAGTAGACTGGCCCCGAGACACTAAGTCAACCGAGCTCCAGCAGTCTGACTGCCAGTGTGATTGGCCCCGAGACACTTGGTCAACCGAGCTCCAGCAATCACACCCAAACCACATCTCACATATCAATAATCATAATCAAATCAATATCCACAAATAATTTAATAATAATATAGCCTAAAGCTATAGGCGTACCGGTACGTACTCGGTCCTAGTGCTGCCCACTAGGTAGCACGTTCTATTGATATCCTTCATCATTAATAATGTAAAACATTCATTCATAAAAATAAATGATGCATGAATGTAAATGAAATAACAATATAATCCATATATATACCGGAAATATACCAAAAGTAAACCAGGTATATTTCGAGTATATATACGTCAAATGAATCTCATCAAATTATAACTTAAGCTGGAAATATATTTAAAAACATTTTAAATATATTTTATTCACAAAACATGCATATAATTTATTATATACCAAAAATAAACCAAAAATATACTTAATGTAACTTAAGAAATAATCAAATTATTTATGCATATTTAATCAACATAAAACATGCATTTCTAAATCATGCATCCTAAGCATATATATATAGTATAGTAACTCACCTAATGCGCTCCACGAGACAGGTCCGACGGGCCTGGTCCACTAGCCCTCGGTCTCGGCGCAACTAAACAAGAAATAAATAACCGATATCAGAGTAACCCTAATAGAAATCCTAGAATTCAATCTAGAGTATTAAAATACGAAAACAGAATTAGGGTTCGATTGGATATCACGTTTTACGAGAATTCTACCGAAAATCCGGTAGAACCTCCCCTGTAAAACGGACATCTCTCTACTCAAAAGAGTAGAGCCGACCCTGCAAAGAAAATACACTTCGAAATACAAGCTCAACAAAAATCCACAACCCCTCGGTCGGACTCCAGACTACAATCTGTCGACCGGGGTCCACAAACACAGAATAATTCCAGATATAACAAAAATATCCTTAAATCACAGAAATACATTTTCATAGGTAGAAATTACATATTTAACCTTGAAACACTGTAAAAACCGATTAAAACTCATTTTATTAGAAAAACCGTATATTATATATATAATTGAAAATAATTCCCGAAAAATAGTTTTAATTAGTTAAAAATACCAAATATTTTGTAGAAATCATTTTTACACCTTAAATAAATATTAAAACCAATTAAATTACATTTTTAGATAATTTAAGGTAAAATTACCAAAATACCCCTATATATATAAATATACTTAAATTACTTCAAAAATTCACCAAAAATCATACAATTATCCAAAATTAATTTTCTCAACATATTTATCAATAATATTAATAATTAAACTCAATTAACCAATTAATTTCAATTTAAAACACATTTAACCTAATTTTTCCAAAATTCCATAAACTTCAATAATTCAAAATAAATACTTAGAAATTCATAAAAATTCCAAATAAATTCCTATAATTCATTTCAACACCCAATTCAACCATAAACTCCAATTTCATAATTTAAATAATTAATTTCCGAAAATTAGAAAATAATATTAAAATATTCAAAAATACCCAAAAATCCAAACAATCTCCAAAAATTCTACAAAAATTCATACATGAATATTAAGCTACTAGGAACAACATTTGTGAAGGAAGTTTCCATGAATCATCCAATTCGAAGCTCATAAAAATCGAAAACCCTAATAGGCCGAAATTGATAAATCGAAAACTAAGCAATTCTAGACCATTTTAGCTCAAACCAAAGCTAGAATCACACTCACCGGAGCTCAAGGAGAAGAAAGAGACCGGTGGTGTCAAAAACGGTGGCCGAAATCGGCATGATCGACGGTGGATCGGTTTTCGGCTTCTCCGGCCAAAATCGATCTCCCGACGTCGGAAATGGCCTCCTCAGGTGGCGAAACTGGTCGGGGAAGACGGTGGCACACCGGACGGCACACCCACGGTGAAGGAACGGCGTGACAGACGCTCGGACGGCAAGGGGAAGGATCGGGAGGAAGAAGGAGATGTCGGGGGTAAAAGTGTAATTTTCCAAATTCTTTTGATTTTTGACAAATATATGTATATATATATACTTTATACTATATATTAAAATAATATTAAATTACACACATCAAATATACACCACACACATAAAAATATTAATATTTTAATAATTTATACCAAATAAAATTAATTAATTAACAATTAAACAAATAAATACTTAATAAAATATTAGGGTAATAATAAACCCTAATTAAATAAATATACACACACAAACTTTATTTAATAATTTAAAAATATGTATGAGTTCATGCAAGTCCGTAAATACATTTAAAATAATTAATAATACATTGTTTACGTGAAAATTTCCCCGAAAATGCAAGTCCCGGGAAAATTTTACGTAAAACACTGGAAATAATACACAATAATTAAAATAGGTTTTAAATACATATTAACTCGTAAAAATATCATATAAAATACAGAAATTATTGACACTGCATATCCCGGTACAGTGTAAAAATATTTTAAAAACACGAGATATTACATTACCTCTAACAAAAAGGGGCTTTTGGAGAATCATCGTGTTTCTATGAATTTGTCCAATTTAATAATGGTTTTTACTAGAATAAGAGGAAAGGGATTAAACCCTGATTCCACCTGATCAATAATGGAAAGGACCTTTGAATCATAGTGTCTAGAGGAAGAAACCAGCATAAACTGGGTGTACAAGCAGAGAGCTATCATGTGGGGCTAATGAGTTTCTTCTTTTTATCCACACACATGATGATCTTAAGGAAGGATTCTAGTATGATTTCTAAGTCGAGAACACAGTGAGAAGAGGACCATGGTGGAAGGTTGAACATACACACCAATTGGTATTGAATGGAGTGAAGTTTTAGGTTCTTAAGGTTAAGAATTGCAAGTCACCAAGTGGAATTTATGTGATGATCAAGAATTGCTTTGAATTCCTCTAGTAGGGGACATATTTCCACTGTGTTGAACCAGAAAACATGCTTTTGGGGGTCCCAAGACTAAGCCATGGCATGAAGGAAAGGGAAATTGATCCTCCTAGCATGTAGTGATTTAAAGACCAAAGAGTGGAACGACTCTAACCTAGCCCAAGACCTGTTATCGAAACTTTTTAAGATCAGTTGTAGCAATTTGAGACTCTGTTTAGTCATGATTTAGGCTTTCAGAGGTGCCTAGAAAGAGAAATTAAAGGTTAGGGATGAAGGTTTCTTAAGAATAAGGTTGGGCTAGGGTTTTGGGTTTTTAAAGGGGCAACACCGCCTTACGATGAGGCGATCGCCTTAACACCAAGAGATGATTGCCTCTTCATCAAAAAGCCATGAGACGATTGCCTCTTTAGTAATGTCAGTTGTTAAGCTTCATCGAACTATGTAATCTCAGCAAGTGTAAATCAGAGTGTAGTGGGGTAGGTGCACACACATGTAATCATTAAAATCAATTTTCATGTAAAAGAATAAATTTATTTGAGATAAAAGTTGAATTCTCTAAACAAAAAAGGTGAATGGAAAAGTGTATGTGTTCATTGACTAAGCTAGATAAATTAGTCAAATGAGAGAAACAACAATTAATTGGCCTTGATACATCAAGCATCTGATCCGACACCCTCAGGATCATCCCCTCCTCTAGTACCACTGCCACTCCTGTCCTCATCTTTGTCATCTTCTTCAATCTGGAACACATCGATTTGATGCTCGAGAGTGGCAATCCTAGCCCTACTAGCCTCATCTCAGTCATGTTTAAACAAATCACAAGTTAGTGAATCATACAAACATGCAAACATGTAAGGAATAGAAAGATTCTTACCCTTCACTGCTGGGTGACCTCTAGCATGCAGTCTCTCTTAGCCTCTATCATGCGATACATGTATAGGCCTTGCTCTAGAGAAATTTGTATTATTGTATGAATGTTAGGACTAATAAATGGGTTGAGAATAATAGTGAAAGCAGGTCAGGAGTGAACTTACATGAGTGGCACCACCAAGGGTGCATGTAGGTGTCAGGTCCTCATATAGAGTAAAAAAATAATGAGACAACTCACCAGGGAACCCAACATCGAGCTAAGGGGGTCAGGGACATGGATGAAGTTTCCTGGAGCAAACTGAGAACTAGGGGCGATAGGCAGCCTAGCTTGTTATGCAGCCACTGAGGTCTCCTCCCTACCTGGGTACAAATGACACCTTAGGGGCTCTCTCTCCCGTACTTGAGATCTGGCCTGGGGAATAGGCCTAGAGGGTGTAGCCTGAAGGTAAGAAAAGGCAAGTATGTAAGAACACAACTAGTTCTCAAAGTAAGGAAGAGGTGACAAGGATATACCTAAGAGGTATAAGTGATATGGAAAAGGACCGTCAGTTAAAGGTGAGCTTGAACGAACTCCATGTATTGGCTCTTTACACGGACTGTGTGATCCACAGTCAGTGAGCCTATGATAGCCTGAGCAAGGTCCTCGCCCTCCAGCTCGTGTCCCCAAAGCATGCTATTAGGAGGAGACCTGGGAACCTGTATCAATTTAGCGCCTCCCCTCTAGTTCAAGACCCGCTTGCCAAGGTACCAAGCTTAATATCCAAGGCTGCGAAGGACTACACTCTTCTAGGCTAAGGGTTGGGAATGAGTCATCTGGATGGTCTAACTATCCTTAGGTCCCTACAAGTCGTTCCAGATTTGCGAAAGGTGGAAACATCAACAGGTAAGTAGATTAAATTTGTATAATTTGCTAATAAAATAAGTTGTGTTTTACAGGTACCGCATCCTATGTCAAGGAGTTCAGGTGCTGCCTGTGGATATGCACTCGGGCGAGATACCTCTTCAAAATGCAGCTGGCACCCCATCTGTCGATAACTGAAAGGTGATCCCCCACTCGTAGCAGACCTACAAGTAGCTCCAGCTCCAAAGCCCAGACCTATCAAGAAAGTTAATCAGCCAATATAAATAAGTAGAGACTAGAACTAGTCAAGAGAGGGGAGAGTCATGACCTACCAGGACAACATGCCAAAAGCCATAAAATCTCTTAGCCCCTCGGACTACCTCGTCCATGCTCCGGTATAAATATACGAGATCACAGCTACCCTAATCAAATGTGGACACCTAATCAAGATCTCGGAGAGCTGGTAGGAACATCAAGTTAATTGAGCTAGCAGTGTCAGCAAAGAAGGTAGTGCCGAGTAGGTAAAGTAGGAAAGCCCTCACCACTTAATCAACCTCATAAGGAGTGACCATAACTGCAGCCTACTCTCGAGTATAGAAGCTCTTAATCGAGTCCAGTTTGATGGTATGAGTCCCCTTTATATCGGGAGTCATGCCCAAAAGTCGCTCGATGTATGCGGCCATGTCCGGAGATAAATGGTGTAAGCTCACGTCGAGGGGGACGGGGTCTCCAGCACAGGCGATCCTTGTAATAGTGGCGAATGACACTGGATCCAGGGTAAGCTCACCAAATGGGAGGTGGAAGGTGTGGGTCGTGTCGAGCCACTTCTCCATCAATACATGTAGCGGCTAGTAGTCTGTATGTCCCTACTCAGAAGGAAGTAAGATTACAAAGTCTTTGAATCCAATCTCTTGAATTTGATCCTTCTGATCGTCAATCAGTTTGCTATAAAAGACTCGAGCCCCATGGAAATTCCCAACAGCCTTAAATGTCCGTGCATCATGTTGTAAAAGGAAAGAAATAGGGAAGTTGAATTTATACATTTCTTTATCACAAGAAAAATTCAGAATAAATAAGCATAGAAGTGACGTAGATCGGCGATCGCCTCATTTATGAGACGATCGCCTCTTCGAAGAGGCGATCACCTCTGTAAGACGCAAACAGCGATGGTTTTCGATTTTTAACAGTTAAAATGGCAAAATTCATATCTTTTAGCCTAATCATGCTCTAGAACTACAAAGAATAATCACTAACCCAATGCAATTTATAGGAAAAATAAAAATTTTTTTGGTACAAACCTCTCTGGATCTAGACGAATAGATATGGGACCCTAGATCCACCAAGAGAGGAATCAAACTTCCCTGTGTCAATCCAAGGCTCCGAGAAGCCCTAATGGAGGGTGGGATGTGGTCCCACTTAGGTACATGAGGTGTCCTCTCATTTTCCATTGTTTAGAAAAGGGAGAGAAGTACAAAAAGTATAACAGATAAAGAGAGAAGAGAAGAGGCAATAAAAGAAAAGAAAAGGGAAAAATGATAAAAAGTGGAAAAGAGAAGAAATGGAGAAAAGTTATCTTTTGTAGTAGATGGAGGTTTAGGGTTTTGAAAAAAAAAGAGGTCACCATTTATGTGTGTTGGGAAATTGAAGTTCAAGAATAAAAGTTGTCTAAGCGAAGCTTTAGTAAGAACTGGGCCAGGAAAACTCGAGATTCGCACTTTTTAGTTCAACAAAGATCGGGCCAGGAAAACCCAAGTGTTATATTGCGGCAAGATAGAGGGCTATTCGAGTTTGAATCCCCGAAGCTCAAAGACATGGTTGTTCGAGTTTGAATCCTCAAAGCTCAAATACTAAGGCGACTGTTCAGGTAGTATCCTTAAAGTCAAAAATAAATAACAACTGGACTAAGAAAACCCGAAAGTCTATATCCCTAGAGAAATGATTATCAGACTAGGAAAATCTGAGAATCACATCCCCAATGGTAATCGAGTCAGGAAAACTCGAGAACCGAAGTCGGTATAGCGATGATTGGACTAGGAAAACCCGAGAATCAAGTTTTGATGTAGTGATGATCGAGCTAGGAAAATTCAAAAATCACGTCCCCAGTGGGTTGATTAGATGACAATTGGACCAGGAAAATCCAAGAATCTTGTCCCCAATGGAACTATAATTGGGCTAGAAAAACCCGAGGTTAATCATCTTTGAATAACTTATCAAATATTAATGAGTGGTTGATCGAGCCAAGAAAACCTAACATCACGGTCACGTTTCAAATTGAAGAACTCATTTCTTAAGTGAAACTCGAGAGCTAGGTATGTTACTTATCTTATTTATTTGTTTGTTGTTGTGCATGTGATTTTTCAAAAAATGGTCATTACCTGCATTTGATTTTTTAAAAAATCAGGGGGCAAACTGTAGACACCCGATTCAGTTGGCCTGTTTTAAGGGATGAATTAAGGATGCTCGATTTGATCGGCCCGTTGTCAAGCCCAATGATGAGAATGTGGAACTTAGACATAAGAACAAAACCTAAATCTTTAATTGGAAGTGGACTTAAAAACCTAAAAGCCTTAAAAGCCTAAGATTTAGCCCAATTGTCCAAAAATAACCCAGGCCTGCTTGGCTCGACACAGGCCTAGGCCAAAAAGTGTTGCCTCAGTGCAATGAGATGATAGCCTCTTTGGCAGCTACTACAAAGGCGATCGCCTCATCGTAGAGGCATCGCCTCTATGGCAGGCCACTTGCAGCTGCAACCATGGTGGCCAAGTGTTGTGGGCCCCATACCCCCATACTTGATTTTGCATGAGGAAGAGATTTTTAGGGGGGAGAGAAAGGCAATAGGGGTTCATAATGGGCTAGAGAGCCTAGGGGCATGGGCAAGGTAGGAGATAAAAAGGAAAAAAGAAGAGAAAAAAAAAGGGAAAGGACCATAAGAAAAAAGAGGAACCATTGCTAAAAAAAAAGAAGAGGAGGAAGCTCTGAAAAACACAGAGAGAGGTTCTTAAGGGAAGAGGTAGAATCCAAGCAAAAGTAAGTTCATAATCCTTAAGAGAGAAAGGGGAAAAACTTGTGTCAAAGTGAGACTTATACCCAAGTGGAGATCATACTCAAAAGCACATCTTTGAGGGTCCATTACTTTGGTAAAACTTTGCATCCAAATACACTTTTTTATAACTTCATCATTTGTGTGTTTAGTTTGCATGTGATTAAGTTATTAGTATACTTTAGGTATATTTCAGGTTTATTTCATTTGTTACACTACCTCATTAATCTGATCTCTTAAACTATTACATGTAGTTGTAATTTGGCACCTATTGGATGCATGTGTGCATGCACTGCTTTCTTAGGGTAGAAGTTTGTTTGTTTTGAGAGTTGAGCTAGTCTGTTGATCAGACCTTGTCAATGAGGCGATCACCTCTTCACAGAGGCAATCGCCACATTGACAGGTCGATCAGCTGTTTGGCTCTTCTCCCTTTATGAAATTTCACATAATGTTCACTTCACATACTCTTTCCACCTTTATACATAATTTTTTCATTGTATAATGATAATTATTTTGGTTATTTGAGGGTTTCTTTAGTTAGTGGCATGAAAACCCCTTTTTAGTACATTATTTGTAAATATTGTTATGTATAATGTCGTGTTTTACAAGAAGAAACTAACATTATGTTATTGCAGGAATTACTTAATGATCCACATCATTGAGTAGTCACTGTCATTAGCTAATTCCTTAGACCATTATGCTTATGTAAATGATTTATTATTAGTTTACTTTTGGTATATGTATAGTTTATTTTCTATATATTATTATTTTATTTTGTCTAAAAGCGTTGTAATCCCTAATCTCTTTTTCCGTTTGATTCAAATGTGTGGTTGTAAATTATTACTTGTTTTATTTTTTGTTGAATGTTGGGACTTAAAAACATGAAATTGAATTAATGTGCAAGCTTGGACTTAACTATAAAATTTGACAATTATCTGAAGGTAATTATAATATGTGTGGTAATAAGGAAATAATTAAATAATTAAAGGTAATCAAACACAGAATACAAAGGAGGCCAACTGCAAGGTTGAGTAAGCATTCAAACGCTCATACCCAGTTTCCGAACCCGTTCTCTAACGACGGCTTTTGGGAATCTTCGTGGAATCCAGTTGTTGTATAATGTGTTTCGCCTTTTATCCTAGTGATGACTCCATCTCCGAATAGATCCAAAATCTATATTATATTTTCAAGTGGATCTCGAGCCCATACAGTGCCGTAATCTCCAAACAGGTGGGTACACACCAAATCTCATTGCCTACAGTATGATAATTTTATTTAAAAATAATAAATAATACAATAAAAAAATATAATTACTCTTTATTATAAATATTTAAAAATATCTAATAATAAAAAGTTTCAATACGTAGAAGGTAATAAAAGAGTAACTTGCAAGATACTCTTTTAATAAATTTTTCAAAGAAAAATACTGAAGAAAACTTGATGCAACTCGAGAAAAGACCACAAAGATGTTATCAATTATCATTGCGTTAGAGAAGTGTACATACCCACAATACCGTACTTGTCCATTCAGTCGTCAATTTTAATTTTTAATTTTTGTCTTTTTTTTCCCTATCAAATAAACCCACTAAAAACACCATCTAATCCCTATTTTTAGCTATAAACGAAAACAATACCCAAATACCCATTTTTCCCTAGAAACTAGAAGGAAGTTGAAAATATACTTTTTCTTTTTTTTTTCAAATCCTAAGTGGGGGTCACCACTTCCGTACTTACGAAACTCGATGTTCGTGCCATTGTTACAATAGGTACTACCCTACTTCAGAAGACTATATTTCCCTTATGAATCAAAAGCGCACGTCCAATCCAAGCCTTTTTATATATATATATAATGGCCACAACCTAAACATTAAGAAAAAAAACAGCACCACCCAAAAATAAGGATTCATAGCCCCATACAATAAAAGGATAGATTCTTTTTTGGGACTTAAAAACCCACATCACTTAGCTGTATTTAACCAAATTGATAAGGAGGTTTAGAGACACAAGCCATCATGAGGAGGTTCAAAAACAGCGCAGTGCCAACAACAATGACAAACATTGCAATAATTCACTATTTCTCATTAAATGATAAAAGTTCCTAAAAATAACTATTTAGAAGCATCATAGCCACGAATTATTAAAAAAAAAAATCAGTACTGCTGAAAAGTATTTGCATAGAAATCTTATACATATTTAATTCATTTAGTACATGTGGCCACTAAATGAGTTTCGATAGAAACCAACAAAGAATATACAGTATATTTTGATTATTAATAATATACTTTTGTGCCTTAATACATACGCATTAACACTCTTTTAGGCAAGCTCCGTGTGGGTAGAGGTGATCTGGATGCAACACAGGACAGGATTGATTATATTTTAGTCTTGTCTTATATATACTCAAACTATTCTAAAACCTAATGAAACTCAAAATAGAAAGAGATTGTCTATTGTCAATTAGGATTAATCATATTACAGTAAGGCATCAAACCTAAAAACCAATTAAAGATGTACCTTTCTTCTGCCAACAAAGAAAACACTATCAAATTTGGCAAGAAATATAAATATTTATAATTCATTTACCATTTAAATACAATAAGCAACATGCTCTTCAAATGGGATAGCAAAAGCACTGGCTTTCTACCAACAAATTTTAGTTCAGATCAGCCAACTACTATATTGATGTATTTAACTCCTGAAACATGCATTAGAATATTATATAAACACTTAGCAATTTCAGAGAAAAAAAACCACACAATTAATCGAGAGGTTACAAAATAAAATAATCGACAGGCATAAAAATTTCGCAGATATAAAACACACACACATGCTAACTGACAATAAAAGCGAATATACTCAACAACCATCAAGTAGTATTAAAAGTAAAGTTGAAAGACTACAGACATGTACAAAGTCATAAGTCTATGTACTGCGGTTGACAATGTGGTCCTAAAATAACTTTCTTTTCACCAATTACATAACAATTGAAATAATTTAGCACCCAAAATGTCAGGACAGTAGTCCCATGATATTTCCTAGTCCAAACGACCATGGAATTAATTTGTCATTGCTACCCAGACAATGCAGTGAAGAGGATTTGATAAGAACAGAAACTCTCTAGATATCCCAAACGTGCAGGTTACCGTCATGTTTTTGAGTTCATATTTTATCACCTAATTCTTCTCCAGCCTCCAGGCACTTATGAATTTGATCATTTAACTTGCTCTATTATTTAAAAGATTTTTTCCCCATCAATTACCAAATTTACATGCCTTCTAAGGAGAACAGTGAACAACACACATAATATAGTAAAATTTCAAAATTTTCTTACGTGATAATAAACCTTCCATAGCTAGAAGCTTATCTTGGAGACAATTATAAAGAGGGAAAAAAGAAATTCTGTTGTATATGTGGAATGAAAGGAAAATGATCAAGCACAACAATAAAGAGTTCTACATCAATGTTGTACAAACCAGGCCATCTTCTTCTATTACCAATAAAAGGTTGCCACCTCTCTAGATTATAAAGACCCTAAAGAACCTGCACTCTTGTGAAGCCATAACCAATGTTCACACCATTCACAAGTTCAAGTAGATGCTTGGAACGGAAATCTTGAACTAAGCTCAACAAAAAAACCACGAAACTGCTGCAATTAGTAAATGCCCAAATCAGATGATAACACAACTTAAGCAAAGCAGAAAAAAAAAATCCAAGAAATATCAATTTCGGCTTTTCACAGCAAGCAAAGTACTCGATAAGTGGCTGCCGATCTTACTTGTTTATCTCGAATTGAATTATGATTTCTTTCCTATTGAAATGTAAAGAGCAATAATACTCACCTAAAAATCTACTTGATCATCACAAAAACAACCCATTCCATCTAAAAGTACCCACCAATTCAACAATTCTTCTTCTTATATATATTACAGTACCAAGAACAAAGATTAACAACAAAATTAACAATTAAAAAACAAAACAGATCCGAATCAATTTCTTTTATGTCTGACAAAAACATGCATCTATAAATGATGAAACATCAGTAGAATAAAAATCATATTGCCCTAAAACATAACCACTAAGGAGCATTTGCTGACATACCTGGGATCTCCCCATATACTATGACAATGAAAATTTTGGATCGAATAATTTATTGTATTGGAAGTATACAACAATCAATTAAATTTTGGTGAAAAAGGGTAAATATATAAATTTTAAAGAATTAAAATAAATTTTCATTACTTAAAAGGAGGTAATTGCCTCTCCTTATCCCTTTTTCCCTTATTTTCAACTTTCATTAGCACCTAATAAATTTTTAAAAATCTATTGAATCTAAAAATAAAAATAAAATTATCTAGCAAATGATTTAATTGAAAATAACAAAATACAAAGCAAAAAGAGATGATTAAATTAAAACTATAAATTTATTTATATTTACTTTTAATACATTGAATAAAATTTATTTTACATATTTAATAGTAACTATTTAAAAAATAAATTTTATTTTGTAAATAAAATAGAGTGACTATTTCTAAGATTAAAATACAATTGAATAAAAAATTGAGATTTTTTTCAAAAATTAAAAAAGGAAAATATTTACATTTTTGCGATTAACTAAAACAATTGTGAGTTCTCATTTATTGTATGCTGACGATAGTTTCTTTTTCTTTAAAGCTAATGCATCTTGGTGTATCGCTATGAAAAATTTACTTATGAGGTATGAGCATGATTTTGGGCTAGGAATTAATTTTCATAAGTCTGGAATATTTTATGGTTCAAATGTTGATCATGGGTTGAGGGTTAGTATCAAAGCTTTATTGGGTGTCTCTAATCCATTAGATACTGGTAGATATCTCAGATTTCCTTCTCTTATTAGGAAAAGAAAAAGAGCTATTTTAAGTTTTTTAAAAGATAAGTTATGTAGCTGATTATCTACTTGGTATGGTAAGCTTCTGTCTCAAGCATGTAAGGAAGTGCTTTTAAAATCAGGAGCACAGTCTATTCCTTCTTATTGTATGAGTACCTTTCTACTTCCTGTGTTGTTGTATGATGAATTGTAGAAAATGATGAATTCTATTTGGTGGGGCTCTAATAAGAATGGAAGAAGAAGAATTCATTGGCTTAATTGGGATAGACTGTGTTTGAGGAAAGAGGAAGGTGGTTGGGTTTTCGATAGTTACATTCTTTTAATGTAGCTATGCTTGGTAAGCAAGCTTGGAGTTTAGTTGCTCATCCTAATACTTTGTTGTTGCATATCACCAAAGCTAAATATTTCCTAAATAGGGATTTTTTAATGGCTCATTTAGGGGTGAACCCGAGCCTAGTTTGGAGGAGTATTTGGTGCACTAAATCAGTTCTTGCTTTGGGTTATTGATGGCGTCTTAGACAAGGCTCTAAGGTTAATGTTTGGAATGACAGATGGATTTCTAATAATACTAATTTTGTTCCTATTACTCCTATTAAAGGGGGTTTGGAAGATTTATTGGTCTGTTATTTGTGGGTTCCTAGGAGAAATGAATGGGATGTTGAGCTTCTTGATGAAATTTTTGAACAAGAAGATGTTAATAATATTCTTGATAATAGAGGTATTTATTTTGTGAAGTCGGGCTATCGAATTGCAGCTATCAACAATTTGAATGGTGTTAGAGTTGTGGAACAGAAGGCTTGGGCTCAATTTTGGGCATTTAATTTGCCTCCATAGGTAAAGTTATTTTGTTGGCGTGTTTGTAATAATTTATTGCCAATAAGAGAAAACTTGTTTCTCCACAGGGTTCTAGTTGAAAATAAATGTGTTCACTGTGGTGTGTATGGGGAGCATTTGTTCTATGTTTTTGTTGATTGTCCTTTGCTTGTGCTTGTTGGGAAGAGACTGGCATTAATTTGGTTAGTGTTTATCTATGAGTTTTGATGATTGGATGGTGACTATGTTTAACAATGGAGATTATGAACTTCAGCTAAATTTTTGTATGCTTCTCCGGTGTATTTGGTAGTAAAGGAATTTTTGCTTATGGAATTCGAATGTTGTTTCCCTTAATATTTGTGTTCAGAGTAGTTTGGATTTCCTTGCCTAGTTTTCTTTCGCAAACATTGTTGTTGTTAATGGTGATTAGTCCTAGCGTTACTAGCAACAGGTCCGGTGGACTCCTCCAGCGCCTGGAAGTTATAAAATGAATATAGTTGCTTTGCTTAATACTGTTAGAGGCTTTATTGGCCTGGGTATGGTGTTGAGGGATTACAGGGGTCAGGTTGTTGCTTGTTGGACTCGAAGGTTAGTTGCATATGTTTCTAAAAAAAATGGCACAAGATATATGCCTGAAAGAGGTATTGAGTTTGCTTCGTGAGTTTGGTGCAGTTAAGGTGTTTGTGGATTCTAAGCTGGTTGTAGATGCTTTCAATAGCTTCATTTCTGACTTATCTGAATTTGGTAGTGTCTTGTTCTCTTATCAAAATATGGCTAAATCTTGTCTTGTTGAGTTTGTTAGTTTTGTTTATAGGCAAGCAAATGTTGTTGCAAATGCTCTAACGCATGTAGCTCATTCTCATGCTTATTCCATTGAGTGGCAAGAGCCTCCATCTTTCTTAAGGATGCTTTTTCTTCATGATGTTTTAAATCTTTCTTAATGAAGTTATTTTCCTAAAAAAAAAATTTACACAAACACAAAAACATGAAAAAATTCTTTCAAATATACATCTTTCCTTATTTCTTCTTCTTCTTCTCCTTTTTGAAGAATAAAATTCAGAGAAAAAGAGAGAAAATTCAAAAGAAATATTTTTTTATGACATTCAAAGAAGGGTTACACCCCTTATATATACACATAGGAATCTTAATCACAACCTAATTAGGAATAGAATAACATCCTAAATAGAATAAAACTTTATTCCTAATTGTATAAAAATATTTACTTCCTAATATATACAATAAAATATTTACTTCCTCAACACTCCCCCTCAAGTTGGTGAATGTATGTCAATCATTCCCAACTTGCCAAGTGAGTTGTAGAATGTTTTTCCAGATACAATCTTTGTGAGGATGTCAGCTAGTTGAGTTTGAGATGAAACATATGGAAGATCAATTGTCCCTTGGTTTAGATGATCTTTTATGAAATGTCTATCAACCTCTACATGTTTAGTTCGATCATATTAAACAGGATTGTTTGCAATTGTTATGGCTGCCTTGTTATCATAATGTAACAACATAGGCTTTAGATGTTTTAATCCCAGATCCTGAACAATTCGCCTTACCCAGAGCAGCTCACATACTCCATGAGCCATTCCTCTAAACTCAGCTTCAGTACTGGACCTTGCTACAACTTTCTACTTCTTGCTTCTCTAACTGACTAAATTATTTCCAACAAATGTAAAGTACCTGAATGTTGATTTTTGATTTGTCCGATCTCCAGCCCAATTAGCATTAGTATAGCCAATAATTTCATAATCCTTATTCCTCCCAAAGAATAACCCTTTACCTGGAAAGGACTTTCGATATTTTAATACTCGATATACTGTATTCATATGTTCTTTACTCGAAGAATGCATGAACTGACTCACAACACTTATTGTATAAGCAAGGTCTGGCTGAGTATGAGATAGGTAAATCAACCTTCCCACTAACATTTATCTCTATCAATTGGAACTTGATCTTCTAGGACTGAAAGTCCATGGTTGACTTCAATGGGAGTCTTAGCTAGCTTACAATCAAGCATCCCTGTCTCTGTCAGTAGGTCCATTATGTACTTTTATTGGCAAAGAGAAATTCCTTGAGTTGATCTTGCAACTTCAATTCCTAAAAAATACTTCAAGTTACCCAAATCCTTAAGTTCAAACTTGGATGCTAACTGTCTTTACTAGATTGTTGTCTCACTCGGATCATTTCCAATGACCACCATATCATCAACATATACAATCAGCACAGTGACTTTACCTAACTTTTGTTTGATGAATAGTGTGTGATCAACATCACTTTGCTTATATCCGAGCTCCCTCATGAAGGTTGAGAGTCATCCAAACCATGCTCGAGGCAATTGTTTGAGTTCATACAATGCCCTTTTTAATTTGCATACTCGGTTAGTACATTTAGTTCCAGGTGGTGGATCTATATATACTTCTTCATCTATGGTTCCATTCAAAAATGCATTCTTTACATCAAATTATCGTAGCAGCCAGTCTAAGTTGGCAGTTAAGGAAATAAGGACTCGGATAATGTTCATTTTTGCTACTAGGGCAAATGTATATACCCCTTTGTTACCAATCAAACTTTATATTGATTTATGCTTCCATCTGAATTGAGTTTGACAGTGAATATCCACCTGCACCTCACCGTTTTCTTTCCTTTCGGAAGAGGAACAAGATCCCACATCTAGTTCTTCTATAATGCCTCCATTTCATCATGCATAGCTTTCTTCTAATCCGAATCATCTAAGGCTTCCTACACATTACTCGAAATAGTTACAGTAGATAATTGATTTACAGTAAGTGCATGTGAGTTAGACAAATGGTTAGTTGATATGAAGTTGTTGATAGGGTATTTAGCTTTGGTATAAAGGTCCGGATTATATTTTTTTTAGAACCCCTCTATTGATCCTAGAAGGATAACGAGGCTCAATTTTTGGAATTAATGGAGACAAGTTTACCTTATTATGCACCGCATCTAGAGTTTCTTCAGCTTCTGGTATGGGTTGGGAAGATTTACTATCTTGATTACTTGGATTTTCTTTGATGATTTGTCTGGGTGAGATGCTTGTACTCGAAACATCAGATGTCTGTCCAGGTGAGATGCTCGTACTCGGAACACCAGATGTCTGTCCAGGTGGGATGCTCGGAACATTTGGGAGACTTGGATTTAAAACACTCAGAATGTTATCTTCAAGCTCAAAGAGGTTTAGATTTTTCTCCCCCTAAAGAGAGCACTCAGAGTGGGAGAAGAAAGGATAATTTTCATGAAACCGAACATCCTGAGTGACATACATCTTCTTTGTATTCAGATCATAACACCGATATCCTTTTTGTAAATCCATATAGCCAACAAAGATACACCGGATAGCTCGATGGTCTAATTCGCCGAGTGTCTGATGAACATATGCCGAGTATCCAAAAACTCAGGGTTCGAGATTATTGAAGGGTGGAGATATGACAAGTTCCTGAAGTTTCTGAAGAGGAGTTTTAAAATCGAGTACTTGTGATGGTGTCTGGTTTATGAGGTACGTAGCGGATCGAACAGCCTCTCCTTAATATTCTCGAGGAACATTCATGTCAAACAATGATGCTCGAAAAACTTTCAATAACTTTTGATTCTTTCGTTCGGCTATACCATTCTGTTGAGGAGTGCCGGTATAAGATGTTTGGTGGCCAATGCCCTTCTTATCGTAGAAATCATTGAGAATTGAGTTAATATACTCCCCACCATTGTTAGCCTGCAAGACTTAAATTTTACTCTGGTATTGTGTAGCTACCATGTTCTACAGGTCCTGAAACTTGGAGCACACATCTCCTTTATTGGAAAGTAGTGATACCCAGGTCATTCGGGTACATTCATTAATAAACGTTACAAAATATCGAGCACCAGATAGAGTAGGAATCTGAGCAGGTCCCCATACATCAGAATGAATGGTCATAAATGGAATTGAATTTTCATTATAACTCGGTACATAAAAAATTCAATGGCCTTTTGCCAATTCACAAACATCACACTTGAATTTTGAGTTTGTGGTATGTAAAAATAAATTCGATTTTATTTGTCTAAGATAATGAAAAGAGAGATGTCCAAGACGACGATGCCACAAGATTACTTAGTCTTTACTCGAGCAATTTCTACCAACCCTATTAACTTGACTTGACTTTCGTATTAAATCATCATGCTACTCAAGATAGTACAACTTTCCACGTTTAATACCAGAGCCAAGAATTCGGTGCATTACAATGTCCTAAAATACACAATAATTAGGCCAAAATTTGACAGTGCAATTCAAGGTTTCAATGATTTGGACAACATATAGTAGATTACAAGAAAGAGATGGAATAACAAGAACAGTATCTAAATTAAAAGAGTTAGAGTTAGATACTGATCCCTCATAAGTGAATGGTGCTATGCCTTCATTAGCAGTTAGAATATTTTGTTGGGTTGATGGACGGATAGATGTAAGATGGTGAGTGGAGTTTGTTATATAATCAGTAGCACCTGTATCAATAATCCATGTATTATTTCGAGTAAGATTTGTCATATCTGAAGTTGTATCAAGATCACTACTTGGTTTAGTAGAAGTAGCAATTGCAGCCTTGCCGAGCTTTTTATGAGGCTTTCTATTGAAATCCCACCATTCCGGATATCCCACAATTTCATAGCACCGTTCCTTGGAGTGTCCAACTTCGCCATTATGAGTACAGGTGTATGTGATGGGCTTACTCGGTATTTTTCCTTTGAACTGGGGACGAGTCTGAGCTGCTACAAGTACAGAATGGTCCGACAGTATCTTCGACTTTTCCATCGTATGTCACTGGTTGTGATCCCTCTGGACATATGCATAATTAGACTCGAGATCAAGAGGTGGATCCTTCCGGAGTATTTCACTCTGAGCATTATTAAATACAAAATCAAGCCCAGCTAGGAAAATATGTGTTCAAAGCCGATAATATGTTTACAGAGTGATACTACTTCATTAACATCCTCCCCTTGTGCACACGTCCGAGCATCGATTTCCTAAAATATTCCAATCAGTTCACTATAGTATGCAGTAATGGCTTACCATTCTGACGTGTTACGAATGATTTCCGTTTCAATTCAAATAATTGAGTTTCATTAGATCCATCATAGAAGGTTTTTGAGATAACATCCCATATCTCCTTTGCTGTTGGAAGACAGATGAATCTCTGCATCAATGTCGGACTCATAGAGTTAATCGGCCAACTTTTGACTTGATTATTATAAAAGAGCCAAGTCTCCAATGCTTTATCTCTTACTGGTGGCTTTGTTGTAGTACCATTAAAAAAACCAGATTTATTTCTGGCTCCAATTCGCATCTCCATGATCTGTGACCATAGAGTATAGTTTGTATCAGCAAGAATAATTCATGTGGGAAAGAGAGAATTATCTTGAAGGGTTTGAATAAAATTAGATGTTCCATGAGATACGATGGATGTATTTTCGATGGTCATAATTTTGAAGATTCAAAAAATTCAAAAAAAGAAGAAAAAATACGATTTGCAAGAATTCAATAAAAAAAATTTGATTTTAATGGATATGCTCTGATACTATAAAAAATAAAATTCAGAAAAAAAAAGAGAAAATTCAAAGGAAATATTTTTTCATAATATTCAAAGAAGGGTTACACTCTTTATATATACACACAGAAATTCTAATCACAACTTAATTAGAAATAAAATAACATCCTAAATAAAATAAAACTTTATTTCTAATTATATATAAATATTTACTTTCTAATATATACAATAAAATATTTACTTTCTCAATACTCTTTACTTTTTTATTTTTTTTATTTTTCAGACATCATGGGCTTGTATTCATCCCTCTTTTATTGTGTATCTAACCTGCCCAGTGCTTCACCTGTCTGCCTTGGTTGCTGTCCTTCCCTTTTCAGTTGGCTGCATTGTTGAACGTGTTTCTGAGATTTGCTGTCCGTCCATTGAAATTTTGAGAATGTGACGGAGGAGTTGCATGTGGGAATAAACCTCTTAGGTGCTTGAATTTTATATTATATATCTATAATTGGAAGTGGAATTTTAATTAGGTGGGTCAGTCAAATATGGGTATTCAGGAATTTTCTCGAACTCAAACGTTCAGAATAAATATAAAATAATTAATTGTTTTCATGGAGAAGCTAAACCTTTTAATTAAACTGTATTCGATTGTTGCTTTTTGATTAAACTAACAGTTCTTGAAAATGCTTGATAATATCCTACGGTCAGTGCCTTTCTGTTAACAGTTTTTATAAATGAAGGGTTCTTGACCTAGTTGATTTAGGCAGAAGTAAAAAACATTGAATTGAGGAAGCTGACTTCAGGGTTTTGTTAACTATAAACAAGAAGACAAGTTCTTGAAGCATATTTGTCAAAAATTCCTATTAAAAGTAAAATAAAAACAACAAAAAATATCCATAAAAATAACTAAAAAACAATTAGAAACAATCAATCACGAACTAAAAATTACCAACATACAACTAGAAAAACAACTGTTAAAATAACTAAAAAAATAACTAGAAAACAATTAAAAAAATCACTATAAAATAACCTTATAAAACTAAAAAAGGAGTAATAAAAAACAACAAAAATAACTAAAAAACAACCGTCAAAATAATTAGAAAAATCAATATAAAAATAACTTTATAAAATTAAAAAAAATAAAAAATAAAAGTAAAAAATAAAGAGAGGAAGAAAAATAAATAAAAAAAACGACATCATAAATAAAAATAAAATAAATAAATAAATAAATTTTTTTACTCTAAAAAAAATAAAAAAAATTATAATTTTTCTGAAAAAGAAATAAGTAAAAAAATAAAATTAAAAAAATAAAGAGAGGAAAAAATAACTAAAAAAGAAACAATATTACACATAAAAAAGAAAAAAAGAAAAAATTATAATTTACCCAAAAAGAATGGTTTAGAAAAGCTTAGGTCCTTAACGTGCCTCTATTGAGAGGAAATCGAGGTAACAGACCATGTGTAGTCAGTTTGGAAAAAAAAAAAAAAACCGTAAAGATAAAAGAAAAAACGGTACAAGTGAAAAAAAAAAAAACTAACTCACAGTAATTTTTAAAAATTTTTGGTCAAACACGGTGAAAACTGTAATTTTTAGGAAAACTGTAATTTTTCCTAAAAAATTATTTTGATTATATATATATATATATATATATATATATATATATAATTTTTACAAAAATATCCTAAAATGGATCTCATTTTCATTAAAATACCATTTTTTTCTAAATATTACATGTGTACCTAACATTATTAAAAATTACATGCCTACCCCTTTTAGCCTCTTCTTCGTTTTCTCTACGCTTTTTTTGTCGTAGCAACTGCTTTCAGCACAATATGGACTAAACATTCCAAACAAGATCAGAACGAATCATCACCAACCATGCAAAGGCCGAATTTCAGTGTTCCAATTTGGCTCTTCATCATCTTCGTTATTAACCTGTCTAAGTGGGGCTCGCATGCTCAGACACTACCGCCTATAAGATATAATGGGTTCTTCTACCATAATGGACATGGCCATCATCGAGACTCCATCCTGATTGAAGCTTTCTATAACCCTGTTTGGCCTCCTCTTAAACAAGTTCTTAACTACTATGACCATTGCACTTCTCTTCTAATTCATCTCCTCCCTTTACCTTCAGTATCTATATCCCCTCTCTGCATCTTTTATCTTTTGGAAATTAATGATTGCAGCATTGTTTTTGGAACTCGTAATTGGTGATGATGTTTAAGCTTGAAATTATTGACATTCTATTAAAAAATTTATTTAATAATTTAAAGAAACTTGTTATGTTTGGTTTTACTGCTAGCTTCTTGGTCAATCTAGAATTGGTACATAGTCCTAGACTGCTTCTTTGATAGAAAATAAAAGAACAATGAGAAAGTACCAATACAATTGGAAATCATGGAAAATTATAAAAGACTGCTGCTTACCTTTTTCAAGGTTATCAAAATCATCATTGGCTTTTTCAAGTTTAGATTGCTTGCTACCACCAAGGCCAGTCTCCATTTTATACTTTTTGCACTTAACTTTCAAGATTGACAAGGGCTTCCCAGTAGTAGAAGCCATAGGAGTAATGGAAATTAAAGACTGGCTACTTCTAAAACCAGCAGATTGCATAAAGTGGGACTAAAACTCAGAACCATATTTAACCACAAGGCAGTAGAAGGCCTTATAGTCCTCAAAAAATTCAAATAGAGAGGACTTCACAAGAGAATATAATTTGCTTCCACCTTCCCCTTACATTTAGTCCAAAGAGAACTCCAAATACTCAAGCTTATTACTAGGATCTAAAATATTCGTAAAGAAGATAATGAAATTCATTTTTTCTAGATCCCTACTTGGCTTTTATATTGAAGCCTATAGAATTGAGACTAACATCAGCTGATTGCATCCACTCAAAACACAGAATAGATTAGAAACTTCATTGAAAAAATTATTTGAAGTGACATACAAAGAACTAGAGATTCTTAATGTCATGTTATAGAACTACTGCAAATATTTGACCATGCTATTCGCATAATGCCAATCAAATATGTCAGGAACATCCTCACCTAAATTTGCCTTAAATGCAAACTCAGTCTCATCATATTTCTCAAATACTTTTTCATATACACAAGTTATTTTAAGCATCAAATAAGTGGAATTCCACCTTATGGACACATCAAGAGATAAAGATGATTTGCACTCCACCGCAACTAATTCAATCAATTTTTTAAACTTTCTAAGCCTATTAGGTGAATTCCTTATATACCTAATTGCCTCCCTAACTTTTTTCTATAGAAATATTCACATCTTTTAAAACATCTTGTACAATGAGGTTTAGAATATATGCAATGCACCTAATATGTAAGTATTTTTCCCTAACAGAGCTTGTTCCCCAAGACAACAATTTTTTCCTAAAATATGACATTGCAATGTCATTACTAAAATCATGATCAATAGTCATAGTGAACACATTCTTAAACCTACAATCAAACAAATAATTTTCTATTGCCTTTGCAATATACTCACCTTTATGTAAGATCACAAGTTGTCAATAAAATGTGCAGTGATGCTCATATAGTTAAGCCTCTGAATTGAAGTTCATGAGTCAGTTGTCAAACTAACTCTTTGACAATGATCTTTGAAAAAGGTTTTCAGTTTAAGCCTTTCATCTAAGTAGATACTGTAAATTTCCCTACTAATAGTCAACCTATAAGGGATTTTGAATCTAGGGCAGCAAACATACATTAACTTTTGGAAACCCTCCATTTCTGCAAATTTAAAAGGTAGTTCATCTATTATAACCATTTTAGAAAGTTTTTTCTTAATTAGGTCTTGGTCAAATTTTCAAGTCCTAATTACCCTAACAATCTCATAGCTAGGTGCTTCCACCACATCAGGTTGTAAAGTTAGCAAAGATTGCTTAGAGTCTTTACTATGAGGATTTTTTATGCAATTTAGAATCTGGTTTCTTAAAGATGATGTGTCATGCCTTTTAGTGTGATAATTAAAAAGTTTAGCACAGTAAAGATAATGAGCTTTTACTGTAACCCTAGTACCATTTTTAACCCTCTTGAAATGTTCCCATGCTTTGCTGGAATTGATCTATTTTCTTTCTTTAGAAGGACCATAACCGCTATCTATAAGGACTTGTTGTGCTTCCACCTCTTGTAGTTATTTCATAACATTAGATTGGTCAGATTCATCTATAAAAAAGATTATAGACAATAACTACGTTAGACAGTAAGAAAGCTAAATAAAAATATGAATAAATATTTAATTTAAAGGTCATAATTCATCTTTGAATTCCAGGCCTTTATATGTTTCCACCGAATCAAATTTAAAACAAAAAATGATAGAAGAATGTATGGCTTCCACCAATTTTTTATTTTTTTAATTAATAGCTTCCACCAATTCAATTTAGTTGATTTTCTCAACTAAAATGATGAAATACCTCACACAGAGAGAACATGAGACGCATAATCACTTCGATAACTCATTTACACAAATAGATGAACACCAAACATTAAAAAGTTCTTATTAAAAGTGAGAGTTTAGTTCACAAAATTGGAAAAAAAAAAATCAAACATTAGATCTCAACAAAATTTCATATAAAAAAAATTTAATAAAACACTAGAGCTCAACAATATTTAAAAATAATTGATACTTCCACCAAATCTTAATATTACTTGAGAAAAATTTTATGCTTTCACCATATCTCAATATTATTTTGTATAAAAAATTTAATAAAACACTAGATCTCAACAATACTTTTTTTTTTAAAAAAATTAATGCTTCCATTTGATTTCAACAATACATAAAAATAATTTACTCAAATAAAAGATTTAAATACATAATTGCCTCTATAATAAATAATTTATTTTAAAAAAATTGTAAATTTTTTTTAAAAGGATTAATAGTTAAAAAACATGTATCCATCATTAAAAATAACATTATTATTCTTCTGCCACTAGTGGTTTTAATTTTTAAATGTGGATTTCTAGTTTATTTTGATGGAATAATAAGAATAAAAGCTTGAAAGAGAGATCAATCAATTTACATGGACTTAGAGAACATTAAAGAGGGTTACAGGAGCCATGGTTATAGTGGAGACTGTGGAGATTAGGGTTTGGATGAGGTAGAAGACAAGGAAGGATCGAGAGAAGGGGAGAGGTTTCTAGAGAGAAAATGAAAGATTGAGAGAGAGGGTGCGGCTGTGAAATGAGTGAGGGTTAGGGTTTGAGTGGAGGAGGAGGAGGAGTAGTAATAATAATTTATGCTTGATTTGACTTAGTTCCCAAGGGAATTAAAACTCATTCCTTAAGAATATAAGGGAAATGGTGATTTTCATCGATACAAAATCATATTCTCATTTACATGCTAAACTTTAGCCAACCAAACACTAAGTTTTTGAAATCATTCATTATAATTTTGATTTACATAGTTATTTTTTATAGCCAAACAAATAAACCCTAAGTTTTTGTATGTAAAATGTTTCTATAGTCACATTACAAATTTTTGTGAGCTTAGTCATGTTACAGTTAAGTCAAACTTACTATCTATCATTCAATATATTTGGTAAGATTAAAGACTTGGCTCAAACATGGGATTGATAATTGAAGATTGTAAACAGTTTTTAAATGATAAAGGTCATGTCCAGCTTAGTTTTATGAGATGATCTACAAACAATGCAACCTAGCGCCTTGCAAAAGTTGCTCATTCTTTGAGAGGTCTAGGGGAATGGCATGATTTTTTTTCCTTCCCCTATTACAAATCTATTAGCATATGATATTCTTCATTAATAATGTTTCCTTTCAAAAAAAAAAAAACCAATGAGATTCTCTTAATCAAGATCTCGAATTCAAATATTATGTATAAGAAAATATGTGCTGAAAGAGTTTTTCATCTTTGTGGTTCCACTTGACTCGAACTCCAGAATAATCGAAACCTTTATGATTATCAGATACTAAGAGCATCATATGCATGAATATATATATATATATATATATATATATATTACAAGAGAAAAAAAAAGAAAAACCCATTAATTACTCTCTAAATATTTACTATTTATTTTATTGAGCCCCTAAATATTTATTATATTTTATTAAATATTTATATTATTATTTTTATTTTAGCAGGAACTTTTGTTTATAGAAAATGAGCTTGTGTAAAACACTCACAATTAAGAGAGAGTAAACTTTAGAAGTTAAAAAAGTGATGAATAAAATTCAAATTTAATTTAATCCCTAAATTTGAATTAAAAAAGACATAAAAATGATAGGTTCCACAAATTCATTATTCCCACTAATTACTTTGCTTTTCTTGCTTCCTCTTTTGTCTTTTGCTTGCCTTCTTTCTTTCTTTTTTTTTTCCTTTTCACTGAATTATTGTTTTTTGTTCAAAGAAAAAACATTCTTTTGTTTATTTTGAGAAAAAGAAAAGGAAGTTAGAAGGAAAAAAAAGTATCATTATTCAAATCCTTCCATCTCCTAGTCATAGGGTCCCCATCCTTTATGTTAGAAATTTGAAGAAAATGGATAAAAAATAAACCAATCAAACCGTTGTCTAACTTAAAAGCTCAAGCTATTGAATGGAAGTATCTAATTGTTATATAAGCCCACTTAATTTAATTTATGAAACTGATGTAGGATTAATTGCTTTTAACATAACTCCTTAACACATGCTAGGCCTGACCAGCATATGGCACAATGGCCCGATAAACCTGGTAGTGGAATTTTTTTAAATACTAGGCTAGACCATGCAACGAAAAGAAGAACATTTCAATTAAGTATGATTGTGCAGGAAGAATGTGTTTTTGAACATTAACAACAACTTTACCATGTTAGAAATTTGAAGAAAATGGGTAATAAAAATACCAATTACACCTTTGTCCAAATTAAAAGTTCAAGCTATTAAGTGGACACATCCAATTATTACATAAACCTACTTAATCTAATTTATGAAATCGATGTGAGATTAATTGCTTTTAATGCAATCGCTTTTACATGTGTTAGGCTCGACTAGTATGTTGCACAATGGTCCAATAATCTTGGACCTTAACATAAGTTAAGTAGTTTTATGTTATATGGGCTCAACCCTATTTATAAGTCCATATATGTGTGTGTGGGTTGACACTCATGAGGCCCATGGAATTATTAACACTCTATCTAATGAGCTTAAATAATGTTCCCATGCAATGTGAAGGTTACACAAAGACAAGAAACACAAAAAAATTGATATTAAATTTCAAAGCATAGGCATTGTTCATACAACATTTATGGAGAAATGTAGAATAAGAAATATGTCTCAAAAAATTTGAATTTGAGAAAAAATGAAAAATCTAAAATGGTTTAAAGAATAGACAAAAGTACAATTAGAAGAAAAAACTTATATAAGTTTTTAGGTTTTTTTACTTAAATTTTAAGGAATCTAAATTCGATTTGGATTAGGAAAATTAATTCTTGGCATAAGAATTAATTTCAAAATCATTCTAAAACTTCTTAAATAGAATTACTTAAGGCCAAATTTTTAGAGGTTTATAAATACAAGGTTTTTTAAGATGCCAAGGTGTGACATAAGACATAATGTAGAGGTGTTATGTGGTAAAAGCCAATAAGCCAAGGACATAAGACAACTGGGATTTTCGAGTTTAAGTGGGAGCTATGCTTTGATGTAAGAATAACTTTAAGGGTCTTGGGTGTAGGAATAGCATCCAAGGGGGCTTGGGATTTTAGGATTTTTGTATTTGTTCTCTAGGGTTTCTTATAGGGTTTTAGAGGATGTTTTCTTCTAGGATTTTTAGAAGGGTTATCTTTATAGTTTTTAGAGAGGTTCTTTAGGGTTTTTAAAGGGGTAAAGAGGAGTGTGAATTCTTCTTGTTTATATAAGAGGGTGATACAAAATTATGGCTTTGGGTTTAATCAACTTAAAAGAAGTGACAATTTCTTGTATTGGTGTTTTTTCTCATATAGTGAAGGATTAGTATCTCTCCGTAGATGTAGGCAATTAAAAGTCAAACTATGTAAGATCTTTTATGCTCTTATTTTTCTAATTTTATTTTCATCTTGACATGTTTATTGATTGGTTTAATTGAGAAAATTTTTTCCCAACAAGTGGTATCAAAGCTTTAGTTGGAATCAATATATGTGTTAAGTGGTTTACTCTCAAGAAAGAAGAGTAAAGGATCTCCTAGTTTAACAGGATTTGGTATAAGTGTTGAAAGGAAAGGAGGCAAAATTAGAATGGGTAATGAAGAGCTTAAAGAAGGTGTGCCAGATGAGGTGGAGAGATCTTCATGGAGTCAAGGAGCATTTTGACTATGATTTAGCTGCGCATAATGTATTGGTCATGGTTGAATCAAGGTGTGTCACCAAGAATTGATTTGTATATGTGTAGTTGGGATATTAAGGAAAATGTGTTTGCACAATTTAAGTCAAGGTGGAGATTTATTAGGTTTTTGACTTAAATTGTGAGGAATCCAAATTGGATTAAGAGTAGGAAAATTAATTCTTGGAAAAGGAATTAATTTTGGAATCATTCTAAATCTTCTAAAATAGAATTACAACATTTTTCAAAATGCCAAATTGTGACACAAGACATAATGTAGAGGTATTGTGTGGTGAAAGCCATGAAGCCAAGGACATAAGATAACTTGGGATTTTCAAGTTTGAGTGGGAGCTATGGTTTGATATGGGAATAACATAAAAGGGTTTGGGTGTAGGAATAACATCTAAGGGTGCTTGGGGCTTTAGGATTCTTGTGTTTATTCTCTGGGGTTTCTAGAGATGGTTTCCTTTAGGGTTTTATAGGGTGTTTTCTTCTAAGGTTTCTAAAAGAGTTGTACATTTCTATTGTTTATAAAGAGGTTCTTTAGGAATTCTAAAAGGATAGAGAGGAGTGTGAATTCTTCTTATGTATATAAGAGGGTGATACAAAATTGTGGGTTTGGGTTTAATCAACTCAAGGGAAGTGATAATTTCTTAGATTGGTGTTTTTTTCTAATATAGTGAAGGATTGGCATCTTTTTGTGGATGTAGGCAGTTAAAAGCCAAACCACATAAAATCTTATATGCTCTTACTCTTTTGATTTTGGTTTTTATCTTACTGTATTTGTTGATCAATTTAATTGGAAGAATTTTTTCCCAACACAAGTCTTATGGAGATATTTTATTTCTGGATGGTGGTGATGAAAGTGATAATTCTAGCTATAGAAATGGGTGAATAAGGTGGTAGAAGATGGTGAAGTATATGTATAATTATAGAGAACCCCTTAAATTTTGATAATTTTATAAAAAAATCCTTTATTGAAATGAGACAAATACTCAATATAAGGAATATCAATACTTACCCAAACCCATCCATATTAAATAGGCATGGACCATTAGTGGGTAATAATAAAAATTAAAGGTAAAATATTACCAAACACCATTTTTGACCTAAAATTTTTAAAATTGCAATCTCTTTTTAATAGTAATTTAGGAATATTTCATATAACATTTTCTTTCATTTTTACATTTGGTTAAAAAAACATACAATTTGAGTTTTATCCAAGCTAGTTAGAACCATGCGTTGCAAAATGTGATTGTTTAGCAGAAGAGGCCTATCTAGGTTCTTATGATCTTCCACAACTTTGTATAAGATTAATAGAGAGCAAAGTGCTAGTGTGAGTGTTGTAGCAAAAGAATTATGAGTAAAAATAATTTATTTTTTCTTGTAATAGTGAAATAAATCTAATGAATTTTTTTTTGTTCACTATTCTATCATCCTATTTCTGACTGATAATTATTTTATTAGTTACTTTATACACTCCAACTCAACAAGTGGTATTAGAGCCTACTCGAACGAGGGTCTAGCTATCGACATTTAATGTACAAAAGTAGTTGTACATGCGAGATTTTGCACGTGTATAGTTGAAACTATAAAGCTTATTGGTTCAAAACCACACTTGGTGAAATGCAAGGCTGCTAAATCCAAGTCACTATGGCAGATCAAGTAACATTAATATTATTAAAAATTGAATAATAATAATCATAATATGTGGAAAATCTGCATGGAGTCATACTTGCAAGGTTAAGGCCTATAAGAGGTTGTTACTGGGATTTAAATTACATCACCACCACCAAATAATAATGCAAGCAATCTAAAAAACTGGAGAATTAAAGCGAGGAAAGCCATGTTTATAATCAAAACAACCATTGAATAAGAGACGATAAAGCACATCAGAGATGCAATCACACTAAAAGAAAACTTAGGATTCTCTTGCTCTACAATTATTAAAGAGGAACGACGTTAGACTTCAACTATTGAAAAATGAACTAATATATATCACATAAAAAGATATGATAATTAGTCATTATTTGAGGTTGTCCTTTGTATATGCTTTCATTGGTTTTATTATTACCGTGTAATCAATCAAATCATGTAGATATCCCTTCAACACAACATAGGTCATCAAAAGGATCTCAGAGACCCAATAAAGCACAAAAGCTGAGATATTTTAGAAAATTGATTCCTATTCAAAAAGTGCATAACTACATGGATAAGCTCATACTAACTTGATAATTTGGGAACCAATTTGGAATTTTTCTTGGGAGGTGTTAGGAAGGAATCTGAATATAATAATATCGATTCATAAGATATAAAAGAAAAAAATCTTTATTTATTCAAACATTGTAGTGATAGGGATAATGAAAGAGGAAAGAAACCAAAGATTTCTCACAGTACTTTTGATCAAAAAATCAATATGATTTTTTTATAATACACACACACACACACATATTTGTGATAACATATGGAAAATTCAACTCCTATAAATAAGGGTCAAAGTCCTAGTCATATGCTGAGTTAGCTGAATACTAGTCAAACTGGTAATCTGTGTACTTTCACATGCAAAAAGGCTTGCAACTTGAAGCATGTGGACATGTAAATCACATTATAAGTGTTTAATATAACATAGGTCATCAAAAGGATCTCAGAGACTCAATAAAGCACAAAAGCTAAGATATTTTAGAAAATTGATTCCTATTCAAAAAGTGCATAACTACATGGATAAGCTCATACTAACTCGACAGTTTGGGAACCAATTTGGAATTTTTCTTGGGAGGTGTTAGGAAGGAATCTGAATATAATAATATCGATTCATAAGATATAGAAGAAAAAAATTCTTTATTTATTCAAACATTGTAGTGATAGGGATAGTGAAAGAGAAAGAAACCAAAGATTTCTCATAGTACTTTTGATAAAAAAATCAATATGATTTTTTTCATAATGCACACACACACACACATATTTTTGATAACACATGGAAATTTCAACTCCTATAAATAAGGGTCAAAGTCCTAGTCATATGCTGAGTTAGTTGAATACTAGTCAAACTGGTAATCTGTGTACTTTCACATGCAAAAAGGCTTGCAACTTGAAGCATGTGGACATGTAAATCACACTATAAGTGTTCAACATAACATAGGTCATCAAAAGGATCTCAGAGACTCAATAAAGCACAAAAGCTAAGATATTTTAGAAAATTGATTCCTATTCAAAAAGTGCATAACTACATGGATAGGCTCATACTAACTCGACAGTTTGGGAACCAATTTGGAATTTTTCTTGGGAGGTGTCAGGAAGGAATCTGAATCTAATAATATCAATTCATAAGATATAGAAGAAAAAAATTCTTTATTTATTCAAACATTGTAGTGATAGGGATAGTGAAAGAGAAAGAAACCAAAGATTTCTCATAGTACTTTTGATAAAAAAATCAATATGATTTTTTTCATAATGCACACACACGCACACATATTTGTGATAACACATGGAAATTTCAACTCCTATAAATAAGGGTCAAAGTCCTAGTCATATACTGAGTTGGCTGAATACTAGTCAAACCGGTAATCTGTGTACTTTCACATGCAAAAAGGCTTATGACTTGAAGCATGTGGACATGTAAATCACTCTATAAGTGTTCAACACAATATAGGTCATAAAAAGGATCTCAGAGACTTAATAAAGCACAAAATTTGAGATATTTTAGAAAATTAATTCCTATTCAATAACTACATGGATAAGCTCATACTAACTCAACAATTTGGGAACTAATTTGGAATTTTTCTTAGGAGGTGTCAGGAAGGAATCTGAATCTAATAATATCAATTCATAAGATATAGAAGAAAAAAATTCTTTATTTATTCAAACATTGTAGTGATAGGGATAGTGAGAGAGGAAAGAAACCAAAGATTTCTCACAGTACTTTTGATAAAAAAATCAATATGATTTTTTTTTCATAATACACACACACACGCATATTTATGATAACACATGGAAAATTTAACTCCTATAAATAAGGGTCAAAGTCCTAGTCATATCATGAGTTAGCTAAATACTAGTCAAATCGGCAATCTGTGTACTTTCACATGAAAAAAGGCTTGCGACTTGAAGCATGTGGACATGTAAATCACTCTATAAGTGGTATATCTTTGATCTTAAATAGTCTTCTAGTCCAAAAGAAACAAGGTAACTAATTCAATAACTATAAAACATCTACTTATCATCTACTCACAATCAAACTCTAATTCAAGTATCGGAGTGGGGCTGCTAGGAGCAGTCCTGCCCCATTCTTACATCTTTTTATTTTACAAACTATTTAACAAGCCATATATATCTCTTATATCCTCCATTGAAGTAGGAGCTCAAAGTAACCCTTTTTATCAATATGTATGAATAATTTGTACCTATATGATAAGGATAGCAAAAGAGGAAAAAACCGAAGATTTCACATAGTATGTTTGATAAAAAAATCAATATGATTGTTTTATATATATATATATATATATATATATATATATATATATATATATATATATATATATATATATAGTAATGGATGTGTTAAATTTAAACTTGTGTATTTAAAATTTAATAAATAATATAATACTAATAAAATTCTTAACAAATGTATTAATAATTTGTACCTTTGGAATAAGGATAGCAAAAGAGGGAAAAAATTGAAGATTTTACATAGTAATTTCGATTGAAAAATCAATATGATTATTTTTGTTTCGTAAAACACACATATATATAAGAAAAAAAATGTTGAAACTAATGCATATGTTAAATTTAAACTCATGTGTTTAGAATTTAATAAATAATATATTACCAATCAAATTTTTAAAAAATGTATTAATAATATATATTCAATTTTAATATATTTTTTTTGTTATTAATGTTGTACATATTATTTTATTTTGGAATAATTTAGTAATTAAAAGTTTAGTAAATAGATTAATATATTTTAGTTTTAAATGAGTGGCAACTATTTTAAAGTTTTATAAATAATAAAAATTAATTTATAATTAAATATTATAATTAACTACTAAATATTACATATACTAAATGCAATATATTTTTACTGGTAATTACTATGATTCTTCCAATCACAAAACAAAATTTAAGTCAAGAAAGGCAGTTGCATGCTGTTGACTTGGGCATGGCACCACCATTCGCTTTGGAGGACAGAGCCCTTACTTCTAAATGCATGGATGACGAGTTCAACTTAGCTGTTGGTGCTGCTAATTAAAGTACCCATTAACAAAAATAAACTAAGCCTACTAGACAACATAGCCTTTTATTTTTATCGGGATAATGACATTTTAAGTCCTACAAGTATAGTCAATTTAACAATTAAGTCCCATAAGCTAATTCCTTCTCGATTGAGTCCTAATTCTTTTTAAATATAACTCCATTAGTCCTCAACTATTAAAAGTAATGGAAATCACTGATGTGGCAAAAATAGATCCACTAAACTTCAAACATCACTTGCCATGTCAAAAAGGAAGTCCATGTCACAGATTCCTCTAAAGTGGGTAGACAGAGTATACTCCCTTTCCTTTTCTTGCTCTTTATCTCTTTCCTGATCTCGTTCTTGTCTCTTTCCCGATCTCGATCTCAATCTTAATTTTTTTTATAGGTCCCTCAATCTTATAGCCTTGTTGTTTCTTGTAACTCCATCGGTCCATCATCCCTTTAAAAAACATTGACATTCAAGCTTCTACCATGGTGCCAAAATGAGATCATCCCCAACATCTCTAAATCCCAATATCTTTCAAATCAATGGGTTCATAAGAATATAGTTCCCTTCTACCCAGTTTTCAAAAAATGATATCTCCTTGTTAGAAATGAAATCCTTTATAATCCCTGACATCAAAATATGGTTCATTCTTGTACTGGTCATGCATAGAATTATAAATTCTTTAAAAAAACCTATAAAATCTATAAGGTCAAAGTTATTGCTGCACATGTAATGACTATTCTTTAATCGTCATTTCCATCATCCAACGACACATTTAGGTCTAATATTTAAAATCTAATTATTAAACCCATGCTACAATTCTCAAATCGAACCAAATCATTCTCTTCATCGTTGTCTACCCCTACCCCTATTTTGCTCCTCAGATTGTACACAATTGTATTCTAATGTATTAAAAATCTTCTCAAACTCTAAATGAATAATTTTCAAGCACTAAAATCATGATACAATGAAGTATCTATGATAAAAATTCCAATTACATAATCATAGGCAATCACAAGTCAACATCTAAATAAAAAAGTGGGTAATATGACAACTCAAGAACCCCATAAACTTGATTTACTCTTAGGGTGATTAAAACTTAGGGTGTATTGTATCCTTCAATATTCAATCCCATCTACAACTCTAGAGTTAATAATTACATCTTTCAACTAACATCCTTTAGTACACCAACAAAGTCATTGCACTAAACTTTTAACTAATAGGTAAAAATATTTTTCATTTCAAGTTTCTCCAATCATAGCAACATTAATATAACCCAAAAAGGAAATGGAAGCAGAATTGACCACGAGATTAGAAAAGGAATTTAGATCGAGAAGGAATTATTAGCATTATTAGTTGAAAAATAAAGTTGTTCTTCTATTCTTCTTAAGGTCCGGTTTCCTAAATTCTACAAATACAACAACCTCTCTAAAAGCTAATTTTATTTCTATGCAATTAAAAAAAAGATTTTTTTTTTGTTTGAAGAATAAGAATAAAAATAATGAAAGCTAAAGTAGCGTTTGAAAGATCTTTAGCTTTCCTTTTTTTTATTTCTTTCACTTATCTCTCTATTTCTCTCTTCTCTTCTCTTCTCCTTCTCCTTTTTTTTTCTCTCATCATTTTTGGCTATTTGGCTCTCAACCAAGCCCAGTCTTATCCATAAATCCAACAGTTATGATTTCCCTCTATATTAAATGGACTTATAAGAATCATTTGATAAAGGACACAATTGAACGGAGGTATCTATGATGTGGATGCGATAAGTAATGTTTGAAGTTTGGTGGATCCATTTTTTCCACATCAGTAATTTTCAATTCTTTTAGTAGTCGAGGACTAACAGGTTATATTTAAAAAGTATTAGGACAAGATTGAGAAGGAATTATCTTATAGGACTTAATTGTTAAATTGGCTATACTTATAGGACTTAAAATGCCAATATCCTATTTTTATTCTTTTATATGGTACATATCCTCCACATTTCCTTTCTTTATTTGCATTAACTAAAGCCTAGATACCATTGTAAGAGTACAACATTATCACACCTACTTGAGGTGGGATGCCTCCAGTTCAAGTGACTTCGTTTCCATTGAGATTAAGTTGAATGAGATTTAGGGAGCAAAAGAAATTGAACTTAATTTTTATCTATTGGTACAGTGGAAAGGAGGTATGTGATGTCGATCACACTGCCATATTGGTCACAAGTGATACCAGGCCACCTATAATGGCCTGAGGTGGTGCTGTTGACATGGGCATGCTATCATCAGCTTTAAAGGAGAGAGCCTTTGTTTCTAAATGCATGGATAATGAGTTCAACTTCAATGGAGCTGCTACTGCTAATTAAAGTACCCAGTCACAAGGTATAATGACATTCTAAGTCCTATAAGTTGTATGCTTTTTACAATTAAGTCCTAAAAGAAAATTCCTTCATAATTTAGTTTTATAAAAATTTAAAAATCTCATTGTTAGTCCTACTTCATTAGTTCTAATAGAATATGCTAATGTGGCATAAAAATTTCTTTTTTTTACATCTCAACTTCTATCTAATATACTTAATCCACGTCATCTTATTTCTTGCCACATCAACTTCTTCTTCTTCTTAGATTACCTCACTTATTTGATCATTTTAATAAATTTCAAAACTTTTTGCATTATTAGACCCAGAATTAGACATCTCCTCGTCCTCGTCATCATCATCATCATCACTTACTCATTTCCAAGATGAATGTTGAGAATCAGTGGGTAGGTTCAGCTTCAATAGACTCTCTTAGGTATTTATCTTCTTCAATTTAACCACTCCCATCTCTTCTATTTGGAAGCAGAGAATGACTCTCAATAGCCTCCCCATCAGTCAAGACCTATTTTTAGTCCCTGTTTCTCCTTGTTGATTACCCTTTGCTTCTCTAAAACCAAATCATCAGTATCTATCTTAACTTTAATTAGTTGCTTCTTAAATTTAATCTCCCTAAAACTCTCATCAATAAGAGGCACATAATCACCTAAATCATTACTTCCCTCAGTCTTACTAACTCTATTCTTCTCTTAACTGTCTTTTGCAATGACTTCCATTGCAGTGTCATTTCTCTTCCCTACAAACCTCTCTATAAAGAAGTTCTTATCTTTTTCAATAATAATAGTGGCATCCCTTGTAACTCGAACATTTAAAGAAGAAAACTTGCAAGTAGCTTATTTTTCTTATTTTGTATGCTTTTTAATCTTAGGTATGTTTGGTTCCCCAAAAATCAATAAGGTACAAAGCAAATAGTAGAACAAACCAAAATAGGGGATACAAAGACTAATAGTGAAAACAAAAATGGAAATAATCTATATAGAAATATCAAGAAGCACACAAACCCATTAAGAAATGGATGTTTATGCATTGATTTATAATATATACTAATTGAAAATGCCCAAAAATCTCTTGATTTAAACTTTAATTCTCACTGCATCAATACCCATTTTGTCTCTTATACTCCATATGATTCATGTGTAATGAGGAACCTATATAGGAAATTAGAGAAGGTGTTAGGTGTTAACTATGGTGAGAGATAGGGTGAATTTAACAGATGAAAAGTAAGACAGAAATGTTCACAAAAGTGAAAAACTAAGAAGACATTAAAATTGAACCTAATTGTGTATTGATTGACACCTAATTTTATATTTTAATTGTATATTTAAGTGGAAGTTTAATGTGTCAATTAGTTGATGTGGCTCTATGACATGGATCATGTGAGATTATATGTAAGGTGAGGTGTAAAGGGCATAACTGGTGTTTGTGCCAAATCAATACATTTTTTCTAAATTAATAGACTAAGACAAATAAGGGTATATTTAAAATCTTATAGGAGTCAATTGCTAAGGAATTTTCTTTTAGGACTTAATAATGAAAAACATATAACTTATAGGACCAAAAATGTCATTATCCCCATTCATAAAAAAAAAAACTAAGCTTGCCAAATAAATTGGCCTTTTATTTTGATTCCTTTTGGGAAAAATTACAAATTTAGAGTCCAAACTTTTAAGTTTTTCCATTGTAGTGTCTTTTTTTTTTGTAATTAAGTATTTCAACTTTAAGAAAGCATATCAATATGATGTCTTTGACTATTTTTATACTGAATGTATGCATTGTCAACTCAAATAGGTCTACTTTTTACTAACTCACCTATCATGTCATGTTAAAAAATGACTTAACATTTGAGTTCACAAAAATGCCCTCATTTTCTTCAAGAGACTTTGGGAATTAAAGTTTTTAAAATAACATCTTCAATTAATCATTTTCACCATCTCCACCCCCAACTCAATTTTTTATTGATTCTTTACCTAAAGCAAGTCAAAAATTAGTTTGTAATTATCTTCAACAATTGTTGTATAATGGACTGCTAAGCCATATTGGTATTTGTTATTTTTATTAATTATGAAGCCTTTCTTAAGCAATATTTCTTTATTGGTTTTGTTTTAATATTAAGCCTTTGCTAAACATCTTTTCTAGTGCATTATTGATTGATTCTATTACCAAATCATATGTAGCACAAAAATGGAAACAGGAAAATGGGAAACGTGAAAATGAATATGGAGAGATGACATTTCTTAAAATATAAAAAATGGAAATATGGGGGAAACATGTAAATATTAAAAGTATAGGTTATATATATATATATATATATATATATATATATATATATATATATATATATATATATATATATATATATATATATATATATATATATATATATATATATATATATATATATTTGTTCTATCAATTAATATTATAATTATAGAAATTAAATTGTTTTTTATTAAAAAAATTATAATGTTAAGTTAAGAAAAATACACATTTATTTTTTAATTAGTCTCCTTTCATATTTAGGAAAATACTAAATAAATATATTTTTTCCAAGATGGAAATGTGTTCTTAAATAACGAACGTATTTTCTAATTTTTCATATTTGCATAAATGACCTGAAAACATTTCTAAAGAGTTTCTTGAAGTTTTTGATACTAATGAAAACATCTGCTCAGAGAGGATTCCGTGCATTATAGAACAAATCAGTTGAAAAGCGAGTTTTACTTTATTTGTTTGTCTCAAGATTTTAAAAAATCTAAGGGAAGGACATGAAAAATCTAGCAAACAATATATATATTCTAAAAGCATAAATACATTTTCAATTTGAGACCAAAGTTGACATTTCAATATGACACTCATGCTCACCCTCACCCTCATGGCATTATTGTTGTATCAGACCTATTGCATGCATACCACCATTCTTAAGCTTTGCTACAAAATTTGAATGGAGTGTACTAGCTGCTAGTCTTTTATGAGAAACAAACTCTTGAGAAATAAATTTTATTATAGGTTAAGACTTTGGGTTGGCTTCTAAGCAAGAAAATGCTATTGAAGCAATATTACAGATTAAAATTTGATCATAGTTGTAGATGGCACCACATTGTTTGAGCTCATGACTCTAGAGAACACACTACTATATTATAAAAGACGTAGCATGGAGTTGAGGAGTCACCACCTAGGGTAATAATTTGGACAAACTGAAGGTGGTGGTAACTTGATTCTCTAAAAGAAAGTTAGCACCATAACTAGGAGATTCTGGATACGAAATACCAACTTGTTTTAGTCTTATGTTCATTTAGAATTACCTTATTAATTACTAAATTTTTTCCTATTTTACATGCAATTTCATTTAAACCCTAATTTAATGTACAACTAACTCTAAAGGCAAATAGTCATGAAAGAGCATACAAATAATGCATTCACAAAATGCAACGTACTTAAATTAGTCTATTCTATATTGATTTTAATTAAATAGTTTAAATCTACATGTTTTATTTACAAATGAGTCTAAAAGCTAATGGGCCTAATTCCTATTTAATTTTAATTTAAATGAGCCTAAATCTGTTGATTTTTAATTCTAAAAAAAGTGAGCCTAATTCTACAATTCATGAAAGGCTTTAAACTAATGGGCTTAAGTCTAATTGATTTTATTTAAGTGAAATGACCCTAAAATCTGTAAATTATAAAAAAATGTGTTAAATGGGCTTTGCTAGTGTCTAAGGAAATTTTAATTAAAAGGTGGACCTAAGTGTAAATTAATCTAAATGGGCCTAAATTGATTTTAAGTTAATTAAATCTAGCAAATTTTAAAAGGCCTATTTATTATTAGTGAATTTAACCTACACGTGGGCTTGGGGCCAAAACGAATAAAAAATATATATAAAAAAGCCCAAATAACAAAAATAGAGCAAATAATAATCAAATATACATATTGTAATTTTTAATCCTAATTCAATTTACATGCAACCTAAAATTAATATATTCCCTCATTAATTTTAATTAAAATTTACTAAATGAACCCTAATTTACTAACCATTTTTAAAGTGTAGAAAAATAAAAATTTCACTATATTTCTCACTACTAGGGCTATGACAACCTACATGAATAATAAAATAGAAAATTATATACAAACCCAAAATCACAGAAAATTATATAAAAACATAGAACTTAAAAAAAACACATAATAAAAATAAACCTAAAATCTATATGAAATAACTACAAGTTTAAATCCATGACATTCCATAGATCTTCATGAATTTGATATTGGTTCACATGATTGCTCCATAGTTCATGTCAATCCTACTATCAAAAAAAAAAATCATTAATATAGAACAACAACAACAATAACAATAATAATAATAAATGAATAAATCAAATTAAAAATAAAATAGAAATTAAAAATAAAGAAAAGAGAAGAAGAAGAGATGGATGATGTGTATGAATGCAGTATTGATTTGCTTCTAAGAGTTTTTGTTCACCATTTATTGTTAGAATAAAATTTGCAGGCTTGATTTTTATTTCTCAGGCTTTACTGCTATTTTTAAGAACTCATGAATGAGAAAGAAAAAAATAGAAATAAGATTTTTTTTTAGTCTCTCCAGAACTCTCTTTACATAAAAAGTCTTTTTTTTTCTATGTATAAAAGCCTTTTTTTTTTTGCCAAAAAGGAACCCCTTACGTTAAAAATGTGTCCATTTTTTTTAACTTTTAATTACTAAATGACCCTTAAAAGAATCAAAACATTTCAATTAGGTCCCTAAAGAAAACATTACAATTAAGTCCTTAAAAAATATAATTAAGCCTTGCAATTGATAAATCAATAACCACAGACCTATTTGTAATAAATTTTTATTATTGGAGTCCTTTGTCGCATCCACACTTCCAAAATTGGATGCTTATAGTTGCCCCCCCTTTGTCACTGTTTGCTTGACAAATTACAGCAAAGTGAATAAGCACACAATTTCAGAGCAAAGAGTTAGGATACGTACCTGTGTTCCATGACTATGCATGACACTATGCAATGTTGAATGTGATTTAAGGAACACTAGAATTCTTATGGAATTTCTAGTTGTAATGCCATAACTATGTTTAGTGAGTAGCGATTAACATTATGTTCAGTGCTTTTTGAAAATAGATTATAGTTTCGGTGGAATATATAACGATGATGCTATCACTGTGTTCAGTGAATAACGATTGACATTATGTTCAATGTATTTTAAAAATAGGCTATAGTTCTAATAAAACATATAGCAGTGATGTTATCACTGTGTTTAGTGAATAGCGATTGACTTTATGTTCAGTGTATTTTGTTATATTCCTTATTAGACATTTAGCAAGTGATAAGTTTCTGCTATATTCCCTTTAAGACATTTAATATGTGATACTATATTCCCTATGGGATATTTATTGATGGTGATTTTTACTATATTCCTTGTAGGACATATAGTGATAGTGATTTTCACTATATTCCCTATGGGACATCTAGTGATCGTGGTTTTCACTGTATTCATTGTGGGACGTCTAGGGATTATGAGTTTTATTATATTCCTTATGGGACATCTAGTGATTGTGACTGAAAGTTTCACTATATTTCCTGTAGAACATTTAGTGAAAATATGCTATAATTATTGTGTAGTGTTTAGCTAATCATGATCATGCTAAAGGTCATATGGAACATCTAGGAGAATGAGTAAATATGTTATAGGTCCTGTGGAGCATCTAGTAAGTTATAAAAATGGCACTATAGGTCTCGTGGAGCATCTAACACATTGTGATTTTTTGAAATTTTTGTTATAACTACTGTGTGGCATATAAAACGTTGAACCTAAAAACTATGTTATAGCAAAGTGAAATGTGAAAATTGTATTATAGCTACTATGTAGCATATAACAAAGTGAAATGTGTTGTCCAGTTACCATGCAACACTTAAGGTAAATGTGATGTTTAGCAATTCTCTTGTATTGGTCTTTGGTAGTGCTGATGCTGATCTCACATGTCTTCTTTTGCATTCATAATTCCTAAAGACTTATTGAAGTTAATTTGAAGATGATAATTGTGAAAAGTACATTATATTTTTGAAAATTTATGAGAACATTCATCACTTTATCATGAGATAGCATGCACTCAACAAATCTCACTAATTTTGATTTTCAAGACTATCATTTATTTGCCATTCACACAGGTCAGAGGTATGGTTAACCATCTTATGGTAAGAGTGTATTTTTTACCAAGTGAAGAGCTTACTTCCACATCTAATTTTAGGGAGAATTTACTAAACAAAACTTATGGAAATTGAGTTATTTTGAGTGCATTCTTCCCTTTTTAGGGCTAACGTGTGTATTGCTGACATGTTGGACCTTCTCATTACCATATTCCATATCATATAATGGTTTAGATATTATGGAGTTCTACTCTGACTGGCCAAGAGTTTATAGTGGCTCTTTAGGGATTCAATGTCCTATCTTTGCTTGAGCATTCTCGTAGCTATTAGGGGTACAATCAGGAGCATTTATTGGAGCTGATTCCTATTGTCCCATATGAGGTTTGCTTGTCTTTTTCTACTTTTTATGTTATTAATTATCTTTTGGTTTTACATTTCATAAGAGCAGGTTTTCCTTTTATTGAGAATCTAGGTGATATTCCAGGTGATGCTCCAAATGAGAATATGAAGATGGATGTTGAGTTTGAGGAGCTTGAGACTCCTATCTAGTCCATTGAGGTTGCCAAGATGATGCTTTTGCAAGTATCACTATCATTGATATTCCCTTGCTAGATTGTCCCATGATTTATTAGCCTCTTGTAGTCTAAAGTCTCGTTGAGCATTAGGTTCACTTTGATAGTATTACCTTTTTTCCCTATGGATGATTTATATGTGAGCATTATGACTACCTTTATGAACTTTTACAACATTAATTTTGAATGTTAATAGTAAAGTATTTGCATAATCTTACCTAGTTTTAAAGACTTTTATTATGCAAAGTAAGTATTTCATAATAAATGTATGTAAGTGTATGACATATAATGTATGGCATGCATGATCATAATAGGTCTTTTGTTTGGAATAGAGCTATATTGTTGATCTTGGAGTGTAAGAATGAGGTCCTTCATCAACATCTTGTAGGTTTGAGTTTTGAATACTTCACTGTTCGTATTTCTGATGTTAGAACTTATAATACAGTTTGTCAGATAGATGACCAGGCTGTAAGTGGGGACCATGGCTTGACACTAGAGCTTATGATTGACTGATGCATAGTTGAAATTTTCTTTTTGTTATTACTTTTATTGTATGATAACTAATGTACTGTATGCTTGTAGGTTACTTTTTTCTGCCCTGAGATCTTTTTTGCTAACTCTTTTATTTCAGTGTTTTGTATTCAAATGTATATTTACTATTCCGCAATTTTGGCTCCCATTTTTATTTTGCCCTTAAAGTTATGTTTTTCCCCTAGAGTCTAATAATTTTCCTCCATGGAGATAGTGACACTACAACCATCACTACTCTTGGTGAATAGAGTTAGCATTATGCTTATCATTTTTCCTAGATTCATTAACATCATTCTGGCAGTCTTCATTTCTTTATGTGTGTAATAAAATCAGTTTATTCATTACTCCTATACACCCTTTATCTTACTAACCCCATTAGTTATAATCTCATGTATTGAAGATGTAGAGGAGTGAGTGAACTGACTGAAAATGAGTTCTTAATACTTAACTAGGCTCGTTTGTGTTAAAAGTTAAAATATGTAATCATTAACTTGTGTAATAACTATGTTCTTTTATTTTGGTTACATGCTTCAACCTACTTTTTATATCACATCTTCATCATCAGTATGGTCGTCCCTAATGCATCATCACTGTTCGTTTAGAATTACCTTATTAATTACTAAATTATTCTCTATTTTATATGCAATTTTAGTTAAACCCTAATTTAGCATACATCTAACTCTAAAGGCAACTAGTCATACAAACAATGCATTCATAAAATGCAACATCTTTAAATTAGTCTATTCTATATTAATTTTAATTAAATAGGCTAAATCTACAAGTTTTATTGACAAATGAGTCTAAAAGCTAATGGGCCTAATTCCTATTTATTTTTAATTTAAATGAGCTTAAGTCTATTTGTCATAACCCGAACCTAAAGGGCATGTGATTGATACTAGGAAATGAGAAAGTGTGAACTTTCGAAACTCGTAGTAAGCCTTAAGAAAATTTCACAATAAAATTAAATCAATTCTATAATTCTAAAAAAAATCCGACAGAGTTTCCTCTATACTAGGAATAAACCCAAAACCTGTAAATCAAGAAATACACTTTTAAAATATTCTCCCATTAATACTACATCACAACAACTCCAATAATCCATCATAAATATCAATCTCGAATACAATAAAATCCACCACACAAAATATATGCTTAGCACATATATCATCATAATAATACATAAACTCAATTTAAACTAATCAAATACAAATACATTTGTCAAATGTTCAACTACTACTGCGATGTCTAAAGTAGGAATATAAGACAATAAACATTAATATGACACACATAAAGTAGCCAGGGAAGAACAAGTCCAACGAAACCAAGTAAATCTAATTGTAGACTCCTGTGATCCTAGGAAAAATAATTAAAGGGAGTCAGACCTTTCTGAGTAAGTTAATAGAGAAATATATATTAGTTTGAAAATTTTCTTTTATTAAAACATTTATTACAAATATTTATTATAAAATTTATTTTTAAAGAAAGCATTAATACAAATTCTAAAAGTATGAAATCTGAAATATTTTTTTATTTATTTTTCATTTACTTTTAGTTTATTTTCTACACATGAAACAATCTCATTATATTTTTCTTTATCTTTGATTGAAAGTATTATCATCATTATTATTGATTGTTTTATTATAGGTACACACACACACACACACACACACACACACATATATATATATATATATATATATATATATATATAAAATGATTGGAATAGAATAGGGACTTGATACAATGGACAGTGGAGTGACAATTTCATTTTAAAAAAAATTAAATAATTGGAATACAAATTCTAAAAGTATGAAATCTGAAATATTTTTTTCATTTAATTTTCATTTACTTTTAGTTTATTTTCTACACATGAACAATCTCATTATATTTTTCTTTATCTTTGATTGAATATATTATCCTCATTATTATTGATTGTTTTATTATAGGTAGCCTCATGTCTTCTATATTAGTGGTTCCATTCATCATTATTGGAATATAAATTCCAAAGACACTAAATTTAAAATATTTTTTTGTATACTTTTATTTTACTTTTCGTTTATTGTTAGTTTATTTTCTGTATAGTTTGTGTTTTTGATACAATATATTCATTATAGTATATTTTACGTTTCTATATATTTTATGTTTCTAATACAATATCTTTTATATTATATTTTACGTTTCTAAAAAATATAATTATACACAAATAATAAACTTCATATGTTCACTACTTAAATAGATTAAAAAAAACCTACAAATTATTTATTAATTTTCCTTCAAACTAAATCAACAATATTTTTAATTAATGAAACTTTATTTTCTCCAAAAAAAAAAATGAAGGGCTTTTAAGAGGTAATGATTAAATATCCAACGAAAAAGAATTCTTTAATCTATTATTGGAAAATAACACATTTATTCCTTAAATGACTTCTATACACCCAAAAAGATGGACTCACAAGACTATCTACTTTTTTTTTTTAAAAAACATTTGCACTATAAATTCTCTTGGAATTTTTATATGTACAAGAAACTAAAAAAGTGCATCTGGAGAGTTAACTCGTGAAGCAATAAAATGACAAAAAATGTAAAAGAAAATAAAAACAAGAAAAAAATATATTGCCTAATGCTCCATTAATAAAAAAAAGAGGGAAAAATAAGGAAAAAAGAAGAAAATAATTTAAAAAAAAAGCAAAAGGAAAAAAGAAGAAAAATAAAAAATGAAGAGAAAATAAAATAAAAAAAGAAGGGAATGAGGAAAAAAAAGAGAAAAGGAGAAAATACATATTCATATTCTTTTTAAGTAAAGGCTGGAGTCCAGAAATTAGATATGCAACCAAGCATTTCAACTAGGTTGACACACTTTTAGCACAGGAATCATTTTTCTATAGTCCAAAAATAAAATTAACTAGAAAAGATAATAAAAAGTCAAGAGAGAATTTTCTCCAAAATTAACAAAAACGGAATGCAAGCTGCCTATTGTAATCACTACAAACTGAATCATTAAAAATCGAAGGTGAAGAATCCCACCAAAGAACTGAAGTAGTTGAGACACCATGTCTAGTAAGAGCATCTGCTGTTGCATTTCCTTCCTTATAGATGTGGATTATATGAAAATTCATATGAGAAGTTAAATGAAGGTAGTGTAACCATTGTTGAAGAATTTTCCATGGAACTTTAATTGAACGAAAATGAAATATGCTAACCATAAATTTAGAGTCACATTCAAGCCATAATGATCGTCATCCCTTAGACTAAGTGATTTGAACCATATGCATCACAACACATAATTTAGCAACAAAAGCGAAGCTCTGGCCAACTAAAAAGGCAAAGGAACCTCTAGGAAAACCAACAGATGTCTGAAATAAACTGCCAGCTCCAGACGATCCGGGCGCACCCAAAGAGGAACCATCAGTGTTTACCTCAGTCCATCCCGATGGAGGAAGTTGCCATGAAACTTGAATAACTTAAGGAGCTTTACGAGGAATTCCTTAAACTTGCAAAAGCTTGATAATGTGAAATTTTGCAATAGAATTATACATATGGCCAATATGAAAAAAATTCCACTTCTTTAATGTAATTCCAAATGCTTCGAAGAGTAATATGCAGATTAAAAGCTTGAATGTCAAAAATCACTGTATTTATAGTTTTCTAGATTACCAAAACAATAGAAATAATAGATGAACACCAAAAGTGGCTATTTAAAACCTAAATGAATTGTCCATAGCATGTAAGATGAGCTCGTTTAAAGAACACCTAATTTCAGGATAATAAAATATGGATGCGACAAAGGACTCTAATGATGAAAATGTTATGAGTAGGTCTTCAACACTTGAAGTTCGAAACCTTAAAAGTTCGAATACATTTTCAAAAAGAGTTTAATTATTTTTTAAGGACTTAATTGTAATACATTTTTAAGACCTAATTGAAAATTTTAATTTCTTTCAAAGGTCTTTTTGTAATTAAAAGTTAAAAAATTAAAATTATAGAATTCTGATCGGAATTATGTAATTTCAGTCAGAATTACATAATTTCGATCAGAATTACGCAATTCTGGTCAAGTTACATGTTTTTCAACTGTTTTTGTATTTTTTTTTACAGAAAATAAAAAACATTTTCCTGAGTTTTGATTGGTTTAAAAATTTTCTTAAATTTATTTTGGGTTCTACCTACCTTTTTAGGAAATAAATTCCTTTTAAAATTGGAACTCTTTAGGAAATAAAGTCCTTTTAAAATTGGAACTTTCAGTATGTAGAACTTAGGGTTTTTGTTTTTTTTCTCCATATAAAAGAAGAGCTTAGACTCTGGAGCAGGGGATGGAATTCTGAGGACCTCTGTCTTTTTATTTGAAGCTCTCTTTTTCTACTCTGATAAAAATATTCTTGGTTATTTCATCTTGGAAGCAAGGAGCAAGAGGCCTTTTTAGAGAAAAGAATAATAAGTTTTTGAAGATCTATTTAACAAATAAATTGTGATTTTACTAGTCTGAGGAGCCAGCCACAGTGCTTCCATAATAATCTTCTCCTTCTTTATTTTCTATTATTTTTTATTTTATTATTTTTGTTCATATTGAATTCTAGTTTTACTTAAATTTTTATTTTTATTTTGTTTATTCACTAACCATTGTTTATTTTTGTGTTAGTGATTATGGAGAGGATCACTTAACAAGTTTACTCAAAGGATAAAATTCATAAAGGTCTATGGAATGCCATGGATGGAACCTTGTAGCTAAATAATATTTCTTGGGTTTTTATTTAGTTTGTTTATCATTATTTTATTTTTATTTATTTTTGGGTTGTATTAATTTTTTATTTATTATAATTCTCAATAGTTCATTGTAATAGCCCCAATAGTGGGAATAATGAAATTTGGTGTGTGTGCTTGTGTGTTTTATTTTAAGTAATTTGTTAGTAAAATTAGGGTTTTCATTCGGTAATTAATTAAAATTAATGGTTATAGTAATTGTGAGGTTGTCTAATTAGAATTGAATTAGATTTAAGTTGGTAAAATTAGTTTGCTTGATTGATTATTTTATTTTATTATTTATGGTCACTCTAATTAAATTAGGGTTTTATAATAGATTTAATTAATAGTTTAATCTCTTATTTATTTATTTTGATGTTTTTTTATTTTTTTTAGGCTTGTTTATTTTTGCCTATGCGTTTTGGGCCCTAGGCCCACATTAGGCTTTAACTCATTTAAATTTAGGTTTTCTTAGGTTTAATTAATGAAAATGCATTTTTAGGCCCATAATTAATTAGATTTAGGGTAGGGATATTTAGGACTATTTAGTTAATTAGACATAGGCCCACCTAATTTAATTTAATTAATTTAGAGTTAGCTCATTTAATTTAAGTTTTCCCATAATTTATAGATTTAAGATCATTCTAGAATTAAAACATGTAGAATTAGGCCCATTAAATTAAATACTTCATAATTTGTAGATCTAGGCCTATTTTTTTAGAATTAAAATAAATAGACTTAGGGTCATTCAATTATAATTGAATAAGGATTAGGCCAATTAGTCTTTAGGCTCACTTATGAATTAAAACATGTAGATTTATCTCCTTTAATTAAAATTAATGTAGATTAGACTAATATAGGGATTATGATGAATGCATTATTTACTTGTATATTTCATGACTAGTTTGCCTAGAGTTGATTATTTTTTTGGGTTTATATGAAATTGCATGTAAATAAAGGATAGAATAGTAATTCATAAAGTAATTTTAAAAGAACACAAGACTAAAATAAGTTGGTATTCCGTACCCAGAATCTCCTGGTTGTAGTGTTGGCTTTCTTTTAGGGAGTCGAGGACCACCATTTTTTATTTGTCCTAGTTATTACCCTGGGTGGCGACTCCTCATCTCCACGCCATGTCTTTATGACAGTGGTTAGTGTGTTCTCTAGAACCCTGAGCTCAAATAGTGTTGCGGTTGCTAAGATCTTGGGCGTGCATTAAACCCCGCCATCAACAGTGGTGACTCTATTAGAGATAAGAGATACTTATTCTACTTGTGTTATTTAGAATTATTTTATTAATTATTATTTTATTCTTCCATTCATTCTGCATGTCCTTACTAATCGATACCGTTGGTTTATGGTTCCATGATTCTACTAGCTTCATGGGATTGTAAATTGGCCAATCATCACTCTTAGCCTTAACTCGGTTCAAGAGAGATTACTAGGCTCATCTGACCATAGTTTGTAACCTAAGTCCTAAAGGGGGGTAGTCTTCTCTCGAGTTTACGAAGGATGCTAGGCGCTCCTCTAACTGTAATGACCCAATATTTTAAATAAAATAATATTATTTTGGAATATGCAGTGTTAATAATTTTAAATTTTATTTGTATATTATTATCGTTAATTGATAATATTATTTATTTATTTTATTCTCAGAAATTATTTACGTAAAATAATTTATTTTACATGGGATTTTTTGATAATATTAAAGTTAATAGTATTATTATTATTATTATTATTATTATTATTATTATTATTATTATTATTATTATCATTCTTATTAATATTAATATTATTATTATTATTGTTAACAATATCATTATTATTATTATTATTATTATTATTATTATTATCATTATTATTATTATTATTATTATTATTAAATTTGATGAAAGGGTAATTTGATAATTTCATAAAAAAAGAAAAGTCAAAAAACATAAAACAGGGTCAAGCCTTCCTTTTTCTTCTTCTTCTCGGTCTGTCACTTTCAGCCTTCGTTGGATTGCCCCAGCTGAAACCATTGATCGCCATCAACCCTAGACATCTCCAGCTGCCGTCCAATGTCGCCAGCCATCGTCGGGAACCGCTGGATCGCCAAAATACAGGAGAAGTCAAAAATCAAGCTCCATGAACGCCGACAAGCTTCCGGCCACCTCAGGACTCTAAATTGGACTCTTTTGAAAACTTTTCCACCGGTGAGTCCATTTCCAAGCTCCTTTTTAGCTCAAATCCTTTAGATTTTTAGATATCTTTAATTTTTAGTTTGTGTTTTAAGGTTTTTAATTTTTTTGAACTTGAGTATGTTTGATTCATGCAAAATTGCTTCACAAATGTTGATTGTGGTAGCTTTAACTTCTCAAATATATATTTTTTTGAATTTTTTTGAATTAATTTGAATTTTGGTAATTTTTGATTATTTTAATATTAAATATTGAATTTTTTATAATTATTTTTAATGAGAATTTAGTTGAATTAGTGTTAGTAATTTTAGTTAATAATTTTAGAATTATTAAAATAATTTTTGGTGAATTTATATAATTTTTGAGAATATTATTTATATTATGTAAATTTTGTATTTATGAGTTAATTGTGTAATTTTATGGAAATTATAGTTAAATAATATGTTTTAGATGATGTTAGAATTATATAGGGTATTAAAATGATTTTTGTAAATTATTTACTATTTTTAACTAATTAATACTAATTTTCAAAAATTATATTCAAATAATATATTATTTACTATTTTGGTAATTAAATGGATTTTAATTACTTTTAATATATATATTTAAGCTATTTAAGCCATTTGAATATATAAAAGTGAATATTTAGTATTTTATATTGAATTATTGAAAAATGTGATTTTTATTGATATTATATTATTATTTGAGATTTTTATTTAATTATTGTGAAAATAATTGTATTTAGTGTTTTAATGTTTAAATATATTATATTTTGGTATTTTGAGTATATTTATGGAATTTAATGATTTTTAGTATATTTATTATTTTATTTGATTTTTGGTGAATTTATGAACCTCGATTGGGAGTTGTGCAGTTCGGGGTCCCAACCTAATGTGTTGTGCCTTGTGTGTTAGAAGTGTGTTTTTCTTATAGGATCAGCTCTACTTTTTAGTAGAGAGATGTCCATTTTACAAAGGAGGTTCTGCCGAATTTTTGGTCAAATTTTCGTAAAATGTGACATCGAGTCATTTCTGAATTTCTATTTATCTGAGTTTTGTATTCTTAAATTGAGTCTTTTTTAGAAGTATAAGTTTGGAGTTTATTCTAATTATTACTATTATTTATTTTCTAGTTGTACCGAGATCGAGGCTTGTCGGACTGGGCCCATCGAGCGAGTCTCGAGGAGCGCAAACTTGTGAGTTATTATCTTATATATGCATTGCATGTAGAATGCATGAAAATTAGCATCCATGAATTTTATAATGAAATTGAAATTGAATATTTCTTTAAATGAATAAGTATATTTTTAGTATACTTTTGGTATATTTTTAATATATTTGATATATATGTGACACATATGCATAATTGTTTTTAGTGTATATTTGTAATATGTGCATCATATATATTCAGTATATTTTTGGTATATTTTTGATTTATTTTGATATATGTGGCTTATATACTTTTGGTATATTTTATGTATATGATGGGTATATTTTACTATGAATGGATGCTATTACATTTAAATTATACATTTTTATTATTTTAATAATTATTAAGTTTATTTAAAGGATATCAATAAAATGTGATACCTAGTGGGCATGTACTGGTGCGACAGATTTTAGGGTTGAGTTATTAAATCACTTAAGGTGACTTTTATTTGATTGATTATTTGAGATTGATGTGATTGAGTAGTGTGATTGCAGGAGCTTGGTTGACCTAGTGTCTTGGGGCCAATCATACTGAAAGTAAGACTGTTGGAGCTTGATTGACTTAGTGTCTCAGGGCTAGTCTGCTGTCCAAAATGGAATAAGAGAATTAATTTGGAATTAAGTGAGCCTGTATGGCTAGAGAGATATTTTTTGTTGAGGTTGCAAAAAATTAGGGTTCTATTTGATCCTTCATTCAAATAAACATTTTTCAGCATTTATATATAAAAGTGATTTCAGCATCTGTGTGAAATGACTATATATATATATATATATATATATATATATATACTGATGCTTGATTGCATATGACATTAGGAGGTGCATGTATATATAATATAATAATTCACTCAGTGAGGTCTGACTCTCCTCAGTTGTTTTTTTTAGGAGATTCTTCATCTTCAAACCTTAGTAGTAGGCCAATACGCTGGACTTCTTCAGCCCCGGCTAGTTTATGTAAATTACTTATCTGAATTTTATTATATTCTAGAGAACTGTAGTAGTAGTGTTTGTATCTGTAGAGTGTGGTTTTAATGTTAAAGACCTTTCTCTGAATATTGTATGCAAAGATTCTTATTTTATGATATGATAGTTAAACATTTATTTTATATCGATTTAAGTTTTTAATTCTGGTGTATTTTTATTTATTTATTTATTGCATTCTTTTATTTTTTAAGGCTTGCTATGGGTTCCGAATTCAAAAGAATTCTCGTTCCCTAGCGCCGGTCATGACTCCCGGTTTGGGTCGTGAAAAAGTTGGTATCAGAGCCCTAGGTTATTAGTGTTATGGACCTAGGTTTTCAGAGTAGTGTTTTCTTTGAAATTACTACAGTTTAATTAGGTTCGAGTATGTCTTCGATAAGTTTTCCTTGATTTAGTAGTCCGCATAATCCATAGATTATCTTTTTTGTTTGAATTCCTTTGCTTTTGTCTTTTCAGAATGAGGAGGCTAGCACATGTCACTCCATCGGTTGTTGAGGCTGAGGATGATGAGTCCTTTTAGGATGAGGTTTTACCTCCTGAGTCACCATCTAAGCGCAGAGGTTGAGGTAGAGGTAGAGCTCAAGGAGCGACAGGTCACCATAAACAGAGGGAGCTATAGGATGAGGAACCTATAGAGCTGGAATATGAGGAAGCTATGATACCTCCAGTTTCACCGTCGATTTAGCCTGCCTATCAGCAGGGTATATTTGACCCTGAGGTAGCACTATTCTATGCTAGAGTTGGTCGGATAACTTTTGATGGGATGTTGGATCTGTTAGACTTTATACACGCGATTAAGATGAGGACTCGGACTGCTCACACCGAGTACCAGCGGATCATGATCGTTGAGTTGTCAGTTGAGGGATCAGCCCTGGATTGGTTCGTTCAGGTGATTCAGCCGTATATAACGATGATGACCTGGGCTTAGTTCAGAGAGAGATTTATGATGAGATTCTACCCAGAGCCACTTCGAATAAGTTATAGAATTAGGTTGATGAGCATCACCAGAGGTGATAGATCTGTTGAGAACTACACTAGAGAGTTTCTCCAACTTGGCAGATATGTAGAGGATCTGATGCGAGATCAGTATTTTGCTGTCACTACGTACATCATTGGTATGGGTTCTGCATTTGCTGGGATGCCTACAGTGGGCCTTACTTTGGAGTCAGTAATAAAGTTGGCCAAAGAGATTGAGTTGAGATTAGTCAGGCAAGGAGCTATACTTAATTATTATCAATTGGGTATTCAGTTAGGAGGATTTTAGACTACTCCGTATTCGACCTTTCAGATTAGTTTGAGTAGTTAACAAAGAGGCTCAGTGCAGCAAAGCCAGAGGCAGTAGTAGAGAGTGCATAGGAGTAGTAGACATGGTCGTGCTGGACCTTGTAGACCAAATAGATTTAGGTTAGGTGCTTCTAGCAGTAGTAGTGGTCGGAGTTCAGGATCAGTAGCCAGCACCTCTCAGACTTGTGGTAGAGTCCATCAAGGACCATGTTATATGGCGCCACTGACTTGTTTTTGATGCGGACAGATGGGACATTTTGCCAGATTGTGTCCATATTCTAGTTTTCAACCATAGCAATTTCTACAGTAGTTGATTGCTAGTGCAGCACTAGTTCCTTTTCAGTTGTCTCCAGCTCAGCAGCCGAGTTTGACTCAGATTGTTGTTTAGCAGGGACGTGGTAGAGGTACTAGAGGTTTTGGCCAGGCTTCTACCAGTTAGCAGGGAGGTCAAGTTCAGGCCAGGGTTTTCCACCTTACTCAGCAGGATGCTTAGTCATTTAATGTCATCATTGCAGGTATTATTCATGTTTGCTACTTGGATGTTTAGGTTTTGTTTGATCCGGGTGCCATACATTCCTTCGTATCTCCTGTTTTTGCTTCAAAGTCGTGTTGGCAAGCTTCGAGGATGACTTTTCCTTTATCTGTCACCACTCCTCTAAGCGATTCATTGGACACCAACGTTATTCTTTCTAGTTGTCCAGTGTTTGTCGGAGGTAGAGAATTACCAATAGAATTAGTATTATTGGATGTGATGGAGTTTGATGTGATTTTAGGTATGGATTGGTTGTCTTAGCATTATGCAGTTATGGATTGTTGAAGTAAAGAGGTGATTTTCAGAATTCTAGATGAAGAAGAGTTTAAGTTTGTGGGTGATATAAGTTCTGCACCTCAGAATCTCATATCCGCTATCACAGGTAGGAAGATGCTGAAGATGGGTTATTAGGGATATTTAGAATTAGTTAGGGAAACTTTAGTGGAGAAGTTGTCACTCACAGATGTTCTCATTTCCTGTTAGTTTCTTGATGTTTTTCTTGAGGAGTTGCCAGGTTTACCACCTTATAGAGAGATTGAATTATGTATAGATGTGGTTTCAGGCACTAATCCTATTTCGATGCTGCCTTATAGAATGGCTCCTACAAAGTTGAAAGAGTTAAAGGAATAGTTATAGGAATTGCTAGATAAGGGTTTTATCAGACCTAATGTTTCTCCTTGAGATGCACCAGTCTTGTTTGTGAGGAAAAAGGATGGTAACCTGAGACTGTGCATAGATTACAGAGAATTGAATAAGGTGATAGTGAAGAATAAGTATCCTCTCCTGAGGATAGATGATTTGTTTGATAAGCTTCAGGGTGCATAGTTCTTTTTTAAGATTGACTTGAGGTCAAGTTATCATCAGTTGCGGATTAGTGAACCCGATGTTCCTAAAATGACTTTCCGCACTCGATATGGCCACTATGAGTTTCTAGTGATGTCATTTGGTTTGACTAATGCACCAGTTGCTTTCATGGATATGATGAACAGGGTATTCAGAACATTTATGGATCAGTTTATGGTAGTCTTCATTGATGATATACTAGTGTATTCTAAAAGTATGGAGGAGCACATATATCACTTGAGGATTGTACTGTAGACATTGAGAGAACATCAACTTTATGCTAAATTCTCAAAGCGTGATTTTTGGTTGGAGAGTGTTGCATTCCTTAGACATGTAGTTTCTAAAGATGGTATTTAGGTTGATCCATAGAAGATTAAGGCAATGTCTGAGTGGCCTAGACCAACGACAGTCACTGAGATTTATAGTTTTTTTAGGTTTAGCTAGGTATTATAGGAGATTTGTGTAAGATTTTTCTAGAATTGCAGCTCCTATGACTCGCTTGACTTAAAAGAATGTGAAGTTTGAGTGGTCAGATGCTTATGAGAATATTTTTCAATTATTGATGGAGAAGTTGACCATAACTTTAGTTTTGGCTTTACCTAATGGAGTAGATAAATTTATTGTGTATTGTGATGCCTCTAAAGTTGGCCTAGGTTGTATGTTGATGTAGAATGGTAGGGTGATAGCTTATGCTTTGAGGTAGTTGAAGAAGCATGAATAGAATTATCCTACCCATGACCTAGAGATGGTTGCAGTGATCTTTGCTCTTAAGATTTGGAGACATTATCTATACGGGGTGACTTATGAGATTTTTACTAATCACAAGAGCCTTAAGTACATTTTCCAGTAGAGAGATTTGAATCTAAGGCAGAGGAGATGATTAGAACTCCTGAAGGACTATGATTTTGAGATTCTTTATCATCCAGGCAAGGCTAATGTGGTAGCAGATGCCTTGAGTAGGAAGTCCTCAGGTAGTCTTGCTCACATTAGTGTGGAGAGAAGACCGTTGATCCAAGAGTTGTACCAGTTAGTGGATCAAGGTCTGATGATGAAGATGAGTAGATCTGGTGGATTGTTAGCTCAGTTCAGAGTTTGATATGTATTGAGAGATAGGATTAAGGCAGCTTAGGGCCGAGATCTTATTATTGAAAAGCTTACAGAGAATTATCGTGCAGGGAAGTTCATTGATTTCATAGTCGATGATAAAGGTGTTTTATGGATCAGTGGTAGGTTGTGCATTCCTAATGTGGATAATTTGAGAGAACAGATCCTTGAGGAAGCACATTCTATAGGATATAATTTATATCCAGGTGTCACTAAGATGTACCACAGTATCAAAGACTTGTACTGATGGGATGGACTGAAGAAGGATGTAGTTGATTTTATTGCTAAGTGTTTAATGTGTTAGCAGGTGAAAGCTGAACATCATAAGCCTTCTTGGAAGCTTTAGCCACTTCCTATTCCTAAGTGGAAATGGGAGAGAATTGCTATAGATTTTATGGTTGGGTTACCTCATTCTAAGGATGGATACGATTCCATCTAGGTGATTATGGATAGGTTGACCAAGTCTACTCATTTCTTGCTTATGAAAGTCACTTATTATGTAGCTAAATTAGCAAAGCTATATGTTAAGCATATTGTGTGCCTTCACACAGTACCTGTGTCCATTGTATGTGATAAAGGTTCAGTATTTACCTCTCATTTTTGGCAGAAGTTACAAGAAGCGATATGCACTAGGCTTGATTTCAGTACTGCTTTTCACCCTCAGATAGATGGTCAGTCTGAGAGGACGATCCAGACACTTGAAGATATGTTGAGGATGTGTGTATTGGATCTGAGAGGTAGCTGGGATAATCATTTTCCACTTGTGGAGTTTGCATATAATAACAGCTATCATAGCAGTATTAGGATGGCACCGTATGAGGCTTTTCATGGAAGGAAATGTAGATCCCCTTTGAGTTAGGATGAGATTAGGGAGAGAGCATTGACTGGACTTGAGATGGTTCAGGATGCTGCTGAGAAGGTTGCTGTGATTAAAAGGAGATTAGAGATCGCAGTTAGTAGACAGAAGAGCTATGCGGATACGAGACATAAAGATATGGAATTCTAGGTTGGAGACTATGTATTTCTGAAGGTGTCTCTGATGAAGGGTGTGATGAGATTTGGTGAGAAGGGTAAACTAGCACCAAGATATATTAGACTGTTTGAGATTCCGGAGAGAGTGGGCATGGTTCCATATTGGTTGGCTTTGCCTCCGAGTTTGTCTCAAGTGCATCCAGTGTTCTATATCTCGATGCTGAGGAAGTATATTTTGGACCCTTCACACGTGTGGTAGCCTGATAGTATGGAAGTGAATGAAGACTTGACATTCGAGGAGGAACCTGTTGCAATTGTAGACTATCAAGTTCGTTAGTTGTGTTTGAAACTGATTCTGATGGTTAAGGTGTTGTGGCGAAGCAACAACATGGAGGAGCACACTTGGGAGACTGAAGCAAAGATGTGAGCTTCTTATCCTTATCTCTTTCCTCGATGATTCTTGTGTCTATTCTTTTCTTTGAATTTAAGGACGAATTCTTATAAGGAGGGGAGATTGTAATGACCTAGTATTTTAAATAAAATAATATTATTTGGAATATATAGTGTTAATAATTTTAAATTTTATTTGTATATTATTATCGTTAATTGCTAATATTATTTATGTATTTTATTCTAAGAAATTATTTACATAAAATAATTTATTTTACATGGGATTTTTTAATAATATTAAAGTTAATAGTAGTATTATTATTATTATCATTGTTAATAATAATAATAATAATAATAATAATAATAATAATAATAATATTATTATTATTATTATTATTATTATTATTATTATATTATTATTATTAAATTTGATGGAAGGGTAATTTGGTAATTTCATAAAAAAGGAAAGTCAAAAAGTAGAACACCAGGTCAAGCCTTCCTCCTTCTTCTTCTCGGTCCATCACCTTTTAGCCTCTGCTGGACTACCCCAGCTGCCACCACTGACCGCCATTAACCCCAGATGTCTCCAGTTGTCGTCCGACGTCGCCAGTCATCGCTGGATCACCATAATATAGGAGAAGTTGAAAATTAAGCTCCATGAACACCGACGAGCTTCCGGCCACCTCAGGACTCCAAACTGGACTTTTTGAAAGCTTTTCCACTGGTGAGTCCATTTCCAAGCTCCTTTTTAGCTCAAATCCTCTAGATTTTTAGATTTTTAGATATCTTCAATTTTTAGTTTGTGTTTTAGGGTTTTTAATTTTTTTCAACTTGAATATGTTTGATTCATGTAAACTTGCTTCACAAATGTTGATTGTGGTAGTTTTAGCTTCTCAAATATATTTTTTTGTGATTTTTTTTGAATTTTTTTGAATTTTGGTAATTTTTGATTATTTTAATATTAAATATGGAATTTTTTATAATTATGTTAATTAATTATTTTTAATGAGAATTTAGTTGAATTAGTGTTAGTAATTTGGGTTAATAATTTTAGAATTATTAAAATAATTTTTAATTTTTGAGAATATTATTTATATTATGTAAATTTTGTATTTATGAGTTAATTGTGTAATTTTGTGGAAATTATAGTTAAATAATATGTTTTAGATGATTTTAGAATTATATAGGGTATTAAAATGATTTTTGTAAGTTATTTAATATTTTTAACTAATTAATACTAATTTTTGAAAATTATATTCAAATAATATATTATTTACTATTTTGGTGATTAAATGGATTTTAATTACTTTTAATAAATATATTTAAGCTATTTAAGCCATTTGAGTATATAAAAGTGAATTTTTACTATTTTATATTGAAAATTTTGATTTTGATTAATATTATATTATTATTTGAGATTTTTATTTAATTATTGTGAAAATAATTGTATTTAGTGTTTTAATATTTCAATATATTATATTTTGGTATTTCAAGGATATTTATAGAGTTTAATGATTTTTAATATATTTATTATTTTATTTGATTTTTGATGAATTTGTGAACCTCGGTTGGGAATTGTGCAGTTCAAGGTCCCAACCCGAGGTGTTGAGTCTTGTGTGGTAGAAGTGTGTTTTTCTTGTAGGATTGGCTTTAATTTTTAGTAGAGAGATGTCCATTTTACATAGGAGATTCTGCCGAATGTTCGGTAGAATTCTCATAAAACGTGACGTCGGGTCGTTTCTGAATTTATGTGTCTATCTGAGTTTTGTGTTATTAGATCGAGTCTCTTTTAGAAGTATAAGTTAGGAATTTATTCTGATTATTATTATTATTTATTTTCTACTTGCGCCGAGACTGAGGCCTATCGGACCGGGCCCGTCGAGCAAGTCTCGAGGAGCGTAAACTTGTGAGTTATTATCTTATATATGCATTGCATGTAGAATGCATGAAAATTAGCATCCATGAATTTTATAATGAAATTGAATATGAATATTTTTTTAAATGAATAAGTATATTTTTAGTATACTTTTGGTATATTTTTAGTATATTTGATATATATGTGACACATATGCATAATTTTTTTTAGTATATATTTGCTATATGTGCGTCATATATATTCGGTATATTTTTGGTATATTTATGGTTTATTTTGATATATGTGGCTTATATACTTTTGGTATATTTTCTGTATATGATGGGTATATTTTTCTATGAATGGATGCTATTACATTTAAATTATGCATTTTTATTATTTTAATAATTATTAAGTTTATTTGAAGGATATCAATAGAACGTGATACCTAGTGGGCAGCACTAGGACAATGTACGTACCAGTGCGATAGATTTTAGGGTTGAGTTATTAAATCACTTGAGGTGACTTTTATTTGATTGATTATTTGAGATTGATGTGATTGAGTAGTGTGATTGCGGGAGCTCAGTTGACCTAGTGTTTCGGGACCAGTCACACTGACAGTGAGATTGCTAGAACTTGATTGACTTAGTGTCTCGGGGCTAGTCTACTGTCCAAAATGGAATAAGAGAATTAATTTGGAATTAATTGAGCTTGTATGACTAGAGAGATATTTTTGGTTGAGGTTGCGAATAATTAGGGTTCTATTTGATCCTTCATTCAAATAAACATTTTTCAGCATTTATATATAAAAGTGATTTCAGCATCTGTGTGAAATGCATGTATATATATATATATATATATATATATATATATATATATATATATATATATATATATATATATATATATATATATGCACTGATGCTTGATTGCATATGACATTAGGAGCTACATGTATATATAATATAATAATTCACTCAGTGAGGTCTGACTCCCCTCAGTTGTATTTTTCTTTTCAGGAGATTTTTTATCTTTAGACCTCAGTAGTTAGCCCATACGCCGGACTTCTTCAACCCCGACTAGTTTATGTAAATTACTTATTTGACTTTTATTGTATTATAGAAAACTGCAGTAGTAGTGTTTGTATCTGTAGAATGTGGTTTTAATGTCAGAGACCTTTCTCTGAATATTGTATGCAAATATTTTTATTTTATGATATGACAATTAAGTATTTAATTTATATCAATTTAAAATTTTAATTCGTGTGTATTTTTATTTATTTATTGCATGCTTTTATTTTTTAAAGCTTGCTACTGGTTCCGGATTCAAAAGAATTCTCGTTCCCTAGTGCCGTTCATGACTCCCGGTTTGGGTCGTGACACTGACCTTAGCATGTAACTCAAGTCTTAAAGGAGGGCATCTTGCTAAAGGAACCTTAACTTTTTTACCGGACTTAGCTCATATAGTGAATTAGTAACTTCCCCTAGGATTACCCAAATTGCTTGTGAATGTTTCCATGAGGTATTTCTATCTATAAAGGCTTTAGAAGCCCATCAGGACTAATAAAGATTGGGCTTTGCTTTTTATACGTAAAAATATTATTTTTATGCTTTACTGCTTTGAGAGATTTTCCATGTGCATCGGTTCTTGATATCCCCTATTGATATTAAGGCCAAGACCAAAAATCCTAGGAAAAGAGACTCGCCATTGAATATGTGTGTGGGAGGAATAAGGTTGGAAGGATGTATATACTTGACTTAATTGGTACTTGTTACTTGTTGCATAGCATGTGCATCATGCATACATGCATTACTTGGATTATAATAATAATTTGTCTTGCAGCCATCATAGATTCATCCGGGTCTTCTTGTGTTTGGAGTCAGAAAGGTGGCATACTGGTTAGAATTGATTCAAGCCCATAATCAATTGTGAAAGAGATCCTTAGCAGACTAGAAAGGAGTCCCATCAATCCACTCTACCTAGAAGCTACATAGCCTAAACAAGTCAAAGAAATGGAACAACAAGAGGGAGGAAGCTAGATCCTAGAGGATGTCAAAGGAGCATTGATGGATGTCATGAGAGCAATTATGCAAGATGAGTTGAGATAAGCTCTAGCTGGGTTGATGCCACTACTTGCTACTATTGTAACTCCTGTTGTGGCCAATCCACCTATTATGGGTACACCACCTGCTAATAATGACAATGCTGCTAGGAACATGCCTATTGTGGAAACAAAGTTGGAGAATGTTGAGAGTTATATGGTTAAAAAGGCGAAAAAGGAATCACTTAAGAAAGTTCAAGAGCTAGAATCCAAGCAGATGAAAGCACTGACTCAGAAGATGTTTAAGATGGAGGAGTTGATAAGAGAACAGGGCATTGGATACTCATTTGACTTTGATGATGTGATGCAATTTGAGAAGGACAAGTTGCTTGACAAATTCAAGATGCCACAACTATAGAAGTTTGATGGTACTAGAGACTCAAGGATCCACCTTAGTCAATACACAACTACCATGAGCACCACTAAGGCTCCTTTGTCTTTGGTTACCAAGTTTTTTGTGCTATCCTTGGAGGGTATGGCTATTAATTGGTATCATGGGTTAAAGAAATCTATCCGAGCGGATTGGAGGGAACTATGTACTGCTTTCCTGAAATAATATGACTACAATACTAAGCTCGAAGTGTCCATCAAGGATCTAAAATTGACCAAGCAGAAGCCTAATGAATCATTCTCAGATTTTCTGTCCAGGTTCATGAATAAGGCAGGATTAATGAAGAACAAGTTGGTTGAAAAGGATAAGGTTAGGATGATAGTTGGAAATGTGTCACCCAATCTGGTTGAGAGGTTACTGATGATGAACCCTAAGACATTTTTAAACCTTTATGATGATGGATTGCAAGCTAAAGAGATCAAAAACAAGAAGAAGAAGATCACAAGAAGCACCGGAGTGAGAAGTTACCCAACTAAGAGCATACAATAAGGAAGCACTAGCCAGATTGTGGAAGTGCATGCTATTCAACAACCAAGGAGATTCTCCAATTTTAACTAACCTTTGTCAAAAGTCCTAGAGCACCTAATGCAAAAGGGCTTAATTCAACCTTTGCCTAATCCAAACTTAAACACCTTAGGCTATAACCTAAACAAGTACCGCCAATTCCATAAAAACCTCCAACACTCCACGGATAACTACATGCACCTTAAACATGAAATCCAAAACCTTATACACTCTAGAAAGATCACAGGCCCTGAAAACCCAAGCACCAAAAGTAATTCTTTCCCAAACTACCGAAATGTACCACCCTCAACTACCATGATGCTTAAATTAGGAGTTAGTGAGGAAGAAGTTCTAAGGTCCTTTGAGGACTTAGATCTTAAAACCAAAGAGAAATATTCTAATGCCCCTAAAGAAGTGGAAGGAACAGAAGAATTATTAGATCAGCCTTTAGGCAAGTTCAACTATAAAGTGTTTTACACTAAACCACCTTCTTTTGACATACCCTTCGAGTTGATTATGACTACAGGATAGGGTGATAAGTTTGATAATCAGAAGCTACTAAACAAGGAAGAAATATACACAGTGGAGGTACAGAAGGATGAATTCATAGAGACAGTTGGCAAGAAGATGCAAAAATAATTATTACGTTAGTCATCTAAAGGGAAACCACTATGAGATTCAACATCCCTAGCATCTAGAATAGGAAATAAATTTTCTTATTGCATTTTTTGAATAAAATTTTAGTTTTTTAAGAACTTGTTTTGTTTTAGTGATCTATGATATGAATTTTGATTATGCTTACTTATGTAATGTACATCTTAATGGTACTATGTATTATGATATTAATCGCATCTGCATATTTAACTTGAATTTAGTTCAATTAGATTCACTCAACATGGGTACAGATACAAATTCAAAGAACATTCATATATCATATGATGTAACTTCTAAAGATAGGAAATTTGAGAAAAAAATAAAAAGAATAAAAAAGAAAAAAAGAGAAAGAACAAAGAGATAGAAAAAGAAAGAAAAAAAAATAGTAAGGTAAAGATTAAAGAGAAAAAAATTCAGGACTGGTTGATAACAAGAGTTGTATCATGTGATGTAATGAATGTTCTCATTTTTGCCCTAATGAATGATTAAAATTGAATTTGAAATTTTTGTTCAAATATTACATATTTGACTACATCATACTGCATAAATATATGAATAGATGGACAATACATAATTAAAGCTAAATCAGAGCTGTGAGATCACTATTTTAGTTATATTTTCTTTTTTTCCACCTAGAAGACCTATTAGGATCATGCATGTCATACATAACATGCATACACTTGCATACATTTATTATGAAATACTTGCTTTGCATAATAAAGTCTTTTAAGTCTAAGCAAGATTATGCAAATACTCTGCTACTAATATTCAAAATCAGCGTTGTAAAAATGCAGAAAGGTAGTTGGAGTGTGCATATATGAAGGATCTGAAAGGAAAAGGGTAGCACTAATAAGGTGAAACTGATACTTAATGGGACTTTAGACCTTAGGAGTCTAAAAGGCCCATCCAGTAAGGGAATATCATTGATAATGATACTTGGAAAAGCATAATCCTAGTGATCTCAAGAGGCTGGAGAGGATGTTTAAGCTCCTTTGATTCAACATCCATCTCCATATTCTCATATGAAGCATCATCTAAAATATCTCTCCATAATAGTTAGACCAGTGTAGGGTATGGAATATGGTGATGAGAAAGTCCAACATGTCAACAATACATTTGATGGCCATAAAAGGGGAAGAATACACTCAAAACTTAAAATGAATGCACTCTGAAAAATTATTTGATCATGAAATAAGATCTCTAAATCCTGAACCTTTCTTGCAGGAGATGTCAAGAAGAGAAATGAAGCCCTCTACCATAGCATTAATGGAAAGGCAGAAATACAAACGCAACCCAAAGCCATAACTTCAACGGTGGAGTATCATGACCTTATGATTAGAGACATCATTAGCATAATCAAAATGGAAGAATGAAAAAAAAAGAATAACATTGCATTTTTACAAAATTTAATCACTTTAAAATAGACCATACTAACTTATGGTATTTTATGCAAGAAAAATAAAAGAGAATGAAGAAGGGGAAAGGAATCGATACATTAATAAGAATGGGCAAGATAGCAAATGCCAAACACTCATCAAAATAATAAAAAGTGAACTAATAGATCTTTCCATAAATTCTAGAATAAAGTACCATCTTAATAATAAAATCCATAAATTGAAAGTAAATTCATCCACTTCACGAGATTGTGTGCGAAAAGCCTATCTTATGACCTTTTATCATAATGGCTTTTTTTTTATTAGCCTCACAGAATTCAGATGAGTAGTTAATAGTTTTGTGTTAAGAGTTTATAAACTCTAATCAATCTAATGCCTGCTTTGCACCCAAATGAGGGGAAGAAAAGACAAAAACAAAATCCACGGACTTGCAATATAAATGGCTTGAATTTCAAAGTATCATTTTAGTCTTTTAAATAATAAATGTGCACATAATCTACTCCAATGCTAAAAAATAAGTATGAGTAAAAAAATCCTTTGATGGTATGCACGTTGAGTAATATGAGAAAGGAAAGGGAATACTAAGAGGAGAATCAAAATAAGAGCAAGCATAATTTACTCCAATGCTTAGAAATGAGTAAGTATGCTGAGTAATACAAGAAAGGTAAGGGAGTACTAAAAGAGGAGCATGCTAAAAACAACTCTATTTACTCCAATGCTTTGTAAGAGTATAAGTATCCAAAGGACCTTTCTAATGGTATCCACACTGAGTAATATGAGAAAGGCTGGGGAATAGTCAAATAAGGAAGAAAAGAGAAAAATAACTCAAATATTATTTTGATACTCAAAATTTGATCTTTTATGCTCAATTTTCATAAGTTTTGTTTAGCAAATTCTCCCTAAAATTAGGTGTGGAAGTAAGCTCTTCACTTAGTAAAAAATATCCTCCCAGTATAAGATGGTTAATGATGCCTCTAACCTTTTCAATGGCAAATAAATGATAGTCATGAAAATAAAAAAAATGAGATTCATTGGGTGCACACTATCTCATGAATAAGTGATGAATTTTCTTATGAATTTTCAACATTATAATGTACTTTTGTACATTCATAATAATTGAAACTAACTTCAACAAGTCTGTAGGAATTGCAAATCTAGAAGGAAGTGCACCCAAGTTATAGAGTCAATCAATATAGCAAAATTCAAAGTGAGTCAACAAAAATGCTAATTAGTAAGCACAAAGAATTCAAAGCATTCGACTCAAACAACCAATTGTAAGCAGTTATGGATTGTAGTAGCAAGGGTGAGTAATGAAAGGGTTACAGTTAATCAAAATCATCAGTGAGCAATGGAAGGGCTATAACTATTCATGAGCAATTATGGACTGTAGCATTATCAAAGACGTGCAATGAAAGGATTTCAGTCAATTTATAAGTAATTATGGATTGTAACATCAAAAGGCGAGCAATAGGAGGGTTGTAGTTAATTAAAATCAGCAAGTAGTTAAGGATTGTAGCATTATCAAAGGCGAGCAATGAAAAAATTACTGTGAATTTACAAGCAATTATGGGTTGCAGCATCATCAACAAGCAGTTTTGGATTATAGCATTATCATTAGTGAGCAATGAAAGGGTTTCAGCTAATCGCGAGAAATTATGGATTACAGTATCATCAGTGAGCAATAAAAGGGTTGCATCTAATCGTGAGTAGTTATAGATTGTAGCACCATCGATAATCAATGAAAGGGTTGTAACTAATCACAAGCAGTTATGGACTATAGCATCATCAGCGAGCAACAAAAGTGTTGTAGCTAATTGCGAGCAATTATGGATTACAACATCATCAGTGAGTAGTGAAAGGGTTACAGCTAATCACGAGCAATTAAGGATTGCATCATAATCGCATAAGAGAATTTAGACTATACGTCAAAGTATAGTTGACATTGTACGATCAAGTACAATGTACCCTTCCATTTATACTATATGACCGAGTGTAGTTGACATTGTACAATTGAGTGCAATGTGCCATTTTAAACCAGACTATACGTCCAAATGTAGTCAACATTGTATAATCGAGTACAATGTATCTTTCCATTTAGATTATACGACCAAGTGAAGTTGACATTGTACGACCGAGTACAATGTATCCTTTCAAATCAGACTATATGACTGAGTATAGTCGACATTGTATGACTGAGTATAATGTACCCATTTCCATTTAGACTATATGACCGGGTGTAGTCGACATTGTACGAACGAGTATAATGTATCTTTCCATTTAGACTATACGACTGAGTGTAGTCAACATTGTACAACCAAGTACAATGTATCCTTCAAATTAGACTATACGACCGAGTGTAGTCGACATTGTATGACCGAGTACAATGTATCCTTCAATTTAGACTATACGACCGAGTGTAGTCAATGTTGTATGACTTAGTGCAATGTGTCATTTTAATTCAGACTATACGACCAAGTGTAGTCAACATTGTATGATCGAGTACAATATATCCTTCTATTTAGACTATATGACCGAGTGTAGTCGACATTATATGACTGAGTACAATGCATCCTTCCAATCCGGACTATATGACCAAGTATAGTCAACATCATAAGACCGAGTGTGATGTATCCATCCAAATTAATGCTATACATCCGAGTATAGTATTTCCTCAGATGTTTGAAGTTTATGCCTAGTATTGTACAATAACATAAGCATATATTATGAACCAACAATCACTTACAAGCATAAACCTCAAGGAGCATAGGTAAGTACCTAAAATTTCTTGAAAAGAAATTATATGTTTATTTGCTTTGCCATAATTTGTCAAGCAAACAGTGATAAAGGGAGGCAACTGCAAAACACCCAATTTTGGGATAATAAAATATGGATGCGACAAAGGACTCCATTGATAAAAATGTTATGAGTAGGTCTTCAACACTTGAAGTTCGAAACTTTAAAAGTTCAAATACATTTTCAAAAAGAGTTTCATTTTTTTAAGGACTTAATTATAATACCTTTTTAAGACTTAATTGAAAAATTCAATTTCTTTTAGGGTTTTTTTTGTATTTAAAAGTTAAAAAAATCAGAATTATATAATTCAAATTGAAATTCTATAATTCCGATTGGAATTATGCAATTTCAATTGGAATTATGCAATTCTGGTCATAATTACATGTTTTCCATATGTTTTAATACTTTTTTTTACAGAAAATAAAAAATATTTTCCTGAGTTTTGATTGGTTTAAAAATTTTCTTAATTTTTTTTAGGATTTATCTACCTCTTCAGGAAATAAATTCCTTTTAAAATTGGAACTCTTCAGGAAATAAAGTCCTTTTAAAATTGGAACTTTTAGTATGTAGAACTTAGGGTTTTTGTTTTTTTTCCTCCTTATAAAAGAAGAGCTTAGGCTCTGGAGCAGGGGACGGAATTCTGAGGACCTCTCTCTTTTTTTGCACTGATAAAAATATTTTTGGTTATTTCGTCTTGGAAGCAAGGAGCAAGAGGCTTTTTTGAGAAAAGAATAACAAGTTTTTGAAGATCTATTTAACAAATAAATGGTGATTTTACTAGTCTGAGGAGCTAGCCATAGTGCATCCATAATCATCTTCTCCTTCTCTATTTTCTATTATTTTTTATTCTATTATTTTTATTCCTATTGAATTCTAGTTTTACTTAAATTTTTATTTTTATTTTTATTTTGTTTATTCACTAACTATTGTTTATTTTTGTGTTGGTGATTATGGAGAAGATAACTTAATGAGTTTACTCAAAGGATAAAATCCATGAAGGTCCATCGAATGCCATGGATGGAACCTTGTAGCTAAACAATATTTATAGGGTTTTTATTTAGTTTGTTTATCATTATTTTTTTTTATTTTTGGGTTGTATTAATTTTGTTTTTTTTTTATTATTCTTAATAGTTCATTGTAATAGCCCCAATGGTAGGAATAATGAAATTTGGTGTGTGTGCTTGTGTATTTTATTTTAAGTAATTGGTTAGTAAAATTAGGGTTTTCATTCGGTAATTAATTAAAATTAATGGTTATAGAAATCGTTAGGTTGTCTAATTAAAATTGAATTAGATTTAAGTTGGTAAAATTAGTTTGCTTGATTGATTATTTTATTTTATTGTTTATGGTCACTTAATTAAATTAGGGTTTTAGAATAGATTTAATTAATAATTTGATCTTTTATTTGTTTATTTTGATGTTTTTTTTTATTTTTTTGGGCTTGTTTATTTGTGCTTATGTATTTTGGGCCCTAGGGCCACATTATGCTTTAACTCATTTAAATTTAGGTTTTTTAGGTTTAATTAATGAAAATGCATCTTTAGGCCCATAATTAATTAGATTTAGGGTAGGGATAGTTAGGCCCATTTAGTTAATTAGACATAGGCCCACCTAATTTAATGTAATTAATTTAGACTTAGCCCATTTAATTTAAGCTTTCCCATAATTTATAGATTTAAAATCATTCTAGAATTAAAGCATGTAGAATTCGGCCCATTAAATTAAATATTTCATAATTTGCAGATCTAGGCCCATATTTTTAGAATTAAAATAAATAGACTTAGGTTCATTTAATTATAATTGAATAAAGATTACGCCCATTAGTCTTTAGGCTCACTTATGAATTAAAACATATAGATTTAGCTCATTTAATTAAAATTAATGTAGATTAGACTAACCTAGGGATTGTGATGAATGCATTGTTTACTTGTATATTTCATGACTAGTTTGCCTGGAGTTGATTATTTTTTTGGGTTTATATGAAATTGCATGTAAATAGAGGATAAAATAGTAATTCATAAAGTAATTCTAAAAGAACAAGAGACTGAAAGAAGTTGGTATTTCGTACCCAGAATCTGTTGGTTGTGGTGCTGGCTTTCTTTTAGGGAATCAAGTACCACCATTTTTTATTTGTCCAGTTATTACCCTAGGTGGCAACTCCTCATCTCCACGCCATGTCTTTGTGATAGTGGTTAGTGTGTTCTCTAGAGCCCTGAGCTCAAACAATGTTGCGGTTGCTAAGATCTTAGGCACCCGCTAAACCTCGCCTTCTACAAGTATTTATTTTAATTGGAAAATTAGTTAAATTGATGAAATCTAAAATCTAAAAAGTGATGTAAGAATTGTATTATAATTTAAAGACTCATATATTATAACCAATTTATTAATCAATTAATTTTATTTTTTATAATTATTAAAATAATATAAGAGTAAAATGTAAATTATTATTAGCGACATATATCTTTATCCAATTTCCATCAACAAATCAGTTGAAAAGTGAGTTCAATTTTATTTATTTTTCTCAAGATTTTAGAAAATTTTATTGATTGCTAGATTCACCTAATTACACGAGAAAACTATCACAAAAAATCTAGCAGACAATACATATATTTTGAAAGCATAAATACATGTTCAATATGAGACCAAAGTTGACATTTTAATCTCACACTCACACCTGCCCTCACCAGTATGCCATTGTTGTAGTGTTGGACCTACTGCACACTTGCCACCATTCTTAAGCTATGTTATGGAAATTGAATGGGAAGCGCTAGTTGTCAATCTCTTGCAAGAAATAAATTCTTGAGAAATAACTTTCATTGTAGGTTAAGACTTTAGGTTGGCTTCTAAGGAAGCAAATACTGAAGCAATGTGGATTACATCTTTAATATGACTTCTAATCCTTGGCATTAATGGTGGCGGTGGCAGGCGTGTGTCCAGTATCTCATTAAGCATCATTGTATTTTGCACAATTGATGCTAATGATGATGATAGGAGATCTCTTAGATGTCTCCCCATCAGTAATTCCACTGCCATAACTCCAAAGCTATAAACATCACATTTTTCTGTCACAGCTGTTGTGTAGGAAAATTCTATCCACAAACAAAATTATGTTAGAAATAGTAATATAACATTCATTGCACGCATAAATTTCCCTAAAAAAATACTTCAATTCCCATTTTTATATGCATAAAAAGAAAAAAAACACAAGTTTTTACCTGGAGCAATATAACTATAGGTTCCAACTAGAAGAGTTTAATTGGATGAATCATGAGAAACGAGTCTAGCACCACCAAAGTTAGATACAAAATCCTCTAATTTAGAGTTCAACATAATGTTATTACTCTATATGTCTCGATGAATAATAGGCGGGGAACAATTATGATGTATGTATGATAAAGTATGTGCAATGCCTCTCATAATGCTAATTCTTTTATTCTAATACAACTCCACGGCTTCCAAGTCATTTCTCAAGATGCAAAAAGGCTTCCCTTTTCCATGTATTCATAAACCAAAAATGTGGATCTTTTATGCAGACAAAACCCATAAAGCTTGACAATGTTCTTATGTCTTACTTCTGATAACACCTTTGCCTTATTCTTGAAAGATTTGTAAAAAGCATGGTCTTTGGCTTTCATGCGATGGAGTTTCTTTAAAGTAATAGCTTTGCTGTTAGGAAGTTATGCCTTGTAAACATTACCATATCCCTTAATGCCAATGCAGTATCTGATGTCAAAGTCTTGAGTTGCTTTAATGATGTCTTCAAAAGCAATTTTTCCATCATAATTCCATACAGAAAATATACCTCTATTCTTTACTGCTTAGGTCTTATGTTTCATATTCTAGGCATTAAGAGAAACCAAAAGAAAAAATCCAAGAATGAAAAAGAAGGCAAGGGAGATGGAAATGGGAAGCCAAATTTTCATGGAGTGTGAGCCTTTGTTGACACTCTATGGTGGAGAGCAAGGTTGGCATTTTGAACATTTTAGAAATTAAGCTAGGAAAGAGTTACCATCTGCATTGAAAAATGGCAAGCAAGGAATCGAATTTGGATTTTTTTAGAGAGGTTATTGTAGCTGAGATCCAATTGCTGTAAAGATTTTAAGTTTCCAATTATGGGAGTATTTCTCCACCAATCAAATTGTGGCCCAGATTCAAAATGTCTAGCTTTTGAAGATTTTTAAGTTGAAGGGGAATGCTTCCATTTAAATGGTTATTGCTCAGTGACAAATATTGTAAATTAGAGCAATAAGTTAAGTGAATTGGGATGGATCCACTGAGATTATTATTGGAAAGATCTAACTTTAGTAGATTGAACAGTGCTCCGATTTCATATGGGATTGGACCAATGAGGTTGTTATCTCTCAAGCTTAAGGAAGAAAGATATCTCAAATTTCTAATCTCTAGAGGGATTGGTCCAGAGAGGAGGTTATTTTTTATGTTGAAGAAAAGAAGTCTCTTAAGACCTCTAATTTCTGGAGGTATCGAGCCACAGATTTGATTATTGTCAAGAAAAGCTATTTTAATTTTGTCAAATTACTAAAAGTAGAAGGACGTTTACCAATGAGCTAATTTTGAAAAATGTATGAATTATAAAGAATTTTAAAATTTCCAATTTTTGGAGGTATAAAGCCACCAATTTGGTTGCCATAAAGTTCAAGGACTTTCAATATAGTCAAATTACCAAAGTAGAAGGGATTAGACCACTAATGTGATTGTAACTAAGATGAAGGTGTTCCAAACTTGTCAAATTGTAAAGAGTAAAAGGGATTGGACCAGGGAAGTTATTTCCAATCTAAACTCTTTAAGTTACCAATTTCTAGAGGTATAATTCCACTAATTTCATTCTGTGACATGTCAAGTTGTAATACTCGTGTAAGATTAGCAAGTGGGTGAAAAGGCAACTCACTTGTTGGAGAATTGTATAAGAGCTTAAGGTACTTGAGCTTTGAAAGCACACATATTTGAGGTGGGATGCTTATGACGACTCCATTTCCACTAAGACCAAGCTGAATGAGATTTAAGAGATAGGAGAAATTTAACTTTGAAAGTTGGTATAGTGCTAAGGAGGCGATATGTTTTCAATTACACTCCCAACTCCATTGCATGTAACACCAGTCCACTTGCCATGGTTTGAAGTTCTATTAACTAGAGATGCACAACACCATCCACTTTGGAGGAGAGCCTTTGCTTCTAAATGCCTGAATGATGAACTCAACTTTAGTGGGGCCATAGTTGTAGCTAGAAGTAGAGTACTACAAGTGCTAATTAAAGCACCTATAAGCATAAGAAAAAAACTAACTCTACCAATAAAAGTAGCCATCGACATAGCTTTGTTTCGTGTTGTGTTGGATTTGGGCATGAAGTTGGATTTTAATGAAATCTCTTGTTTAGAACTAATACATGAGGATTTGAAACAAATTCATAATAAATTTAAAAGCTTATTTAATAAAGATTTGAAATGAAATGTAATTGCATGTTATTAAAAATTCTTATATTCGAAATCTAAAATTTCAAATCAAATACTTGCATCCAAACACACTCCATTTGGTAGTATTACATTTTTCTTTTGATACAATAAAATCAATATCTTCTAGACATGCTGACTAATTGATTGGTATATTTTTCAAATGCCCTCTTCAAAGTATGGTATTTTTTCGTATTAAGTCTGGTGGATACGTGCCTTAATGCCTAAGGTCCATAGGTTATTTTTGTTAAGGGCTATGTGTTGGGAAAATCCCTAAATTATATTAAAACCTTAGAACCCAATCTCATGTTAAATTAATAGAAACCATAACATATATAGTAGCGGAAGCATACCTGAATCCATAGATTAATCGCCTTAAAGATGTATGGCTGGTCTTTTAGGTCAGTACATTTTTTAAGAGACCACCTGTAGATTTTCTCTCTATATTCTCTCTAATGATGAGATTTAGAAAGAAGCAGGATGTAATAATACATATGACCTAAGGACTATAACCACCTATATATAGATAACTTTCTTGTTAACTTTTGGTATTTCTATTTTAGCCCATCATTAAAATAGAAATTACGTATTAGTCTCTACACATTAAAGGCCCCACACCGTCTAGACACATTAAAGCCTAAATTATCCAAATCTAAAATGATCACTTTTAAATGGGCTCACCTTATATGATAATCTATAATACATAATTATTTACATATAAGCCCAATGTTGGATTAAGGATCCAACAATCTCCCACTTGGGCTATATGTGTAATCTTATAATTATGCATTGCAAAAATAACATAGGATCAATGTAGCCTTTGTTACATTTATCTTAACTCAACTTATCAAGGGTCATATATATCAATATAACTGAATGATATGGATCATGATGTGGATGTGTAGCATGGAAATTTCATGCAATGTGATCTTAACATGCCTATTTCCAACTGGTATACCTTAAACTTTAGTGAGATTAAACTATACTGAAATCAAAGTGTGAATAAATCAAAAACTTTATTTTTATAGAAAATAACCGAAATAACCAAAATTCTTAAACTAGAATACTGAAAAATGTCTACAGGCATCAAAATTACAAACTCCCACTAAAACTGAATATCCCTAAATGACATGATACCCATACAAGCAGTGTGCTTATGAAACATTTTTGTCTAGCACTCGCTTAGTAAGTGGATCCGCAATCATGGAGTTTGTATAGATGTGCTTTATTAACAATTGTCCACTCTGAACTCTTTCTTAAATAATAAGGAACTTGATGTTTATATGTTTTAACTTTGTCAAGTTCCTATTGTTATTGGAATATAAAACTATTGATTATTGTCATGAAATAACTTTAGTGTCCTTTCAATACCACACACTGTACATAGTCTCGTGATAAAATTTTGCAGCCATATTCCATGATTGGATACATTATAACACACTATGAATTATGTTACCATGATAGAAGAGGTTATAAAAGACTGTTTAGCACTTTTCTAGCTAGCAGATAGATATAGCCTAATGTAGATTTCATACTATCTTAGTATCCAAAAAAATCAGAGTCAGTATACCTAATGATCTCAGGTTGATCTAGCCTATAATATGTAAGCATGTAATTCTTTGTTCTCTGTAAGTATTGTAAGAATTATTTGACTACTTTCTAATGGTCTACTCCTAGATTGCTTAAATATCTACCCAATATCCTAATAATGTACATAATATCCGGAGGCGTACAAAATTGAGTATACATCAGACTCTCCACTACTGATTTATAAGGAATCTTTTGCATTTCTTTTTCCTCAAAATCATTCTTAGGGCACTATTTGAGACTAAACTTGTCTCCTTTAGCTGTAGGGGTATCACCTAGTTTACAATCCCGTATGTCATATCTCTTAAAAACCTTTTTGATATAGCCTTTTTATGATAATCTAGGAGCACCTCAGTGCATTTGGATGCCTAACACAAAAAAAGACATCACCAAGATCTTTTATCTCAAAGTTCTTAGCTAGAAAGTTCTTGGTTTTGTGCAAGAAGCCTATATTTTTGCTGGCAAGCAAAATGTCATCGATATATGAAACCCAAAAAAATAAACTTGCTCTAACAGAACCGATGGTATATACAATTTTCAACCAAATTCACCTTAAAACCAAATGAGATGATCACTTAATGAAACATGAAATACCATTATCAAGATGCTTATTTAAGTCCATAGATTGTTTTATTAAGTTTGCAAACCATATTCTTTGGGTCTCCAGACATAAAATTTTCTGGTTGCGTCATGTAAATCATGTCATCAATGTTTCCATTGAGAAATGATGTATTTACATCCATATGATATAACTTAAGATCAAAATATGCCACTAATACCATTATAATCCTAAAAGAGTATTTTGAAGAAACTCGAGAGAATGTCTCTTTAAAATCAATGCCTTTTTTCTGTGTAAAGCCCTTTGTAATAAGACGTGCCTTATACCTCTCCACATTGCCTTTCGAATCCCTCTTGATTTTAAATATCCATTTGTAACCAATGGGCTTCATACCTTCTGGCAATGAGACAAGATCCCATACATCCTTGTCATTCATGGTCTTTATGATGTAGTAGAAGCTTAAAGAAATAAGAATAAAAATAAAATAAAATAAAAAAATAAATGGGATAAATATTGTAGTTCGTTGATTTGTGCACAAATACCAGAAAACAACAAAGGATAAATATTGAAGTTTGTTGATTTATGCACGAATGTTAGAAATCAATCTTCTATAACCTGTTGATTTGCCCACAAATTCCAGGATATAGGCATCAATATTCGTTGATTCATATAAAGGAATACCAAAAATTGGGAAAATAGAAATTTGATTATTAATTCAACAAAAACTGTCCCACATAGCCCTAAAGCTTACATATTTATAAGGTGGCACAAACCTACCAACCCTAATTTTTATTTAGGAAATAAAAATAAAGACAATTCTAGCTAAAGTAGGAAATCAAATCCCTAACAATATAAGAAAGTCAATTTCTAATCAATATTAAATTAAAATAAAAATCAAATCCTAATAATAATAATAATAATAATAATAATAATAATAATAATAAAATAATTATATTTGTTATCCATTGTTTTGCAAACTCATTCAAAGACTTATTGCTTTGCATCATTTCCTCCAAGGTAGAGAAAATTCGCCCTTGAATTTTTCCCAAATATTTAGAAACAAATTTGCTATAGAACATCATAAATTCATTTTCAAATTGTAATTTCTTCAAAATAAAAATTAAAGGAATACAAGAATAAAGGAATTTATCAATGCCAATGAAGTCAATATGTTCAACATTGTCCTCATCCTCTTCATCAAATATTGGTTTATCTCCAATAAATGTATACTCATCCTCACTATCATCAAATAAGCTCTCTTCATAATACTCTATTAGCATGATTAATAAGGATCAGTTAGGCTTTGATACTAACTGACATAGCGAAATCTTAAAAGAAATAAAAATAAAAGAAAAGAAAAGAGGGATAAATATTGTAGTCCATTGATTTGTGCACAAATACCGAAAAACAACAAAGGATAAATATTGAAGTCTGTTGATTCACGCATGAATGCTAGAAATCAATTTTCTACAACCTGTTGATATGCGCACAAATACCAGGATATAGGCATTAATATTCATTGATTCACATAAAGGAATACCAAAAATTAGGAAAATAGAAATTTGATTATCAATTCAACAAAAACTATCCCACATAGCCCTAAAGCTTTCATATTTATAGGGTGGCACAAACCTACCAACCCTAATTTTTATTTAGGAAATAAAAATAAAGACAATTCTAGCTAAGGTAGGAAATCAAATCCCTAACAATATAGGAAAGTCAACTTCTAATCAATACTAAATAAAAATAAAAATAAAATCCTAATAATAATAATAATAACAACAACAACAACAACAACAACAACAACAACAACAACAACAATAATAATAATAATAATAATAATAATAATAATAATAACAATAATAATAAATTCTATCTGCTATCCATTATTTTGCAAACTTATTCTAAGATTTGTTGCTCTGCATCACTTTATCTCCTCATTCATGGCATCAATCCAATTTTGAGAATTCAAACTTTTTATGGCTTGACAGAAGTTGATTAGATCATCTTTCATCACTCTAATGTCAGCCTCATGTTCTTGAAGAAATACAATATAGTCATATGGTATTGCATTTCTTCTTTCTCTAGTGGATCTCCTTAATGGCATAAGTTATTGAGGTGGTAAATTTTGTTCTTCTAGAATAATTTCTTAAATGAGAGGTTCTCTAACATTGTCTTGGTGTGCTATGTCTTGAACAAATTTAGGAATAGAATTTTGATCAATGCCAATAACACCTATAGGAATATTAATATATTCCTCTTTAAAGACAAAGTCTTTAACTTTATCTCCTCCCACAAACTTAACATCCTCAAAGAACTAGACATTTTGCCACTAAAAAATTGACTTAGTTATGGGATCATAACACTTATACCCCCTGGATAATCCAGAGTATCCAATGAAATAGCAACTAATCATCCTTGAGTTTAGTTTCTTTTCATTATGCCTATAAAGTTTTGCTTTAGCCTGAACATCCCCAAACATATAGGCGCTTTAAACTAGGCCTTTTGCCAATCCAAAGTTCATAAGGGTTTTTGGTAGTTGATTTTATTAAAACTGTATTAAGGACATATGCTATAGTTCTTAAGTGCTTCTCCTTAGAGTACTTCTGGCAAGGTAGAATGAGAAATCATACTCCTTACCTTGTCTTTCAATGTCCTATTTTATCTTTCAGCAACACCATTCATATTGGGTGAACCTAACATAATGTATTGTGGGATGATACCACATTCCTTTAGGAATTTAGCAAATGGTTTTAGATGTTGTTCACCTGAACCATCATATCTACCGTATTGCATTTGATAAAAGTCTCTCTATTCTCCACTTGTAGATATGACTTGATCTTTTATGCCATAATGCAATTGAGTTTTCATTAATTATTTTTCTCTTTGCACCTTATGTACTTAATTACAAGGATTCAATAAATGAGGCATTGTATCAAGTAAAGAAAGATTATCATAACCTAATAAAGAATAGGATGTAACCAAATTTGAATCTTAAAATAAACTAAATTTTCCATTCTCAAATAGACAAAAATAACTAAATTTTTTCTAAAACAAAAATATAATTCAAATTTTGTCTTAAAAAATACAATAAATGTCTCATTAAGATTAAATAAATTCTAATATTTAATGATAATCTAAATTTTCCTTATTGCCTTAACTTTAACCTTCTTGCCATTACCTATATAGATGTATCTTTCAATATCACTTGGCTTTTGGCAACTCAAGCAACCCTTTTTTTAGCACGCCATGCATAATAATTAGTGGAATGCTTCTTTATAAGCCCTTAAGCTCCACAGAAGAAACAACTATTGACTTCTTATTTATTAGGTTTTTTTTTATTGTTTCTTTTGAGGTGTCATAGCTGTAGCTTCCTTATCCTCTATCCTTTTCTTTCTTTTGCCGTTACTCTTAGAGATAGAGGTTAAGTGAGCACTTTCTATCTTATTTTACTTTAACCTTTCCTCTTCTTAAACATGTGAGATGAGCTCATATAGAGACCAAGTCTCTTTTTGAAAATTGTAGCTCATCTTAAACTGGCTAAGCTGTGTTGGAATAGATATAAAAACCAAATGCACTAGCAAGTCCTCAAAGAGTTCTAGCTTAAGTGCTTTTAACTTAGAAGCAAGATGAGACATCTCCATGATGTACTCTTTAATATTGCCTTTACCCTTATACCTCATTGAAATTAGATTTGTTAAGAGTGTACTAATTTTCACCTTTTCATTCTTAATAAACCTTTTTCTTTAATATTTGTAAGGAACTCTTTAAATGTAGTTACCTTTTCTAACATTGTGCCCCTGAATGCTTTTGGAATGGCCTTCTTTATGATCATCATACACATGCAATTTGATTTCTCCCACCTTTCTATATCCCTCCTTTCATCAGAGGTTCTCTTATCTGTAAGAGGTGGAGAAAAATCAACCTTTAATGCCAGGTCGAGATCCATGACTCTGAGAACTATTAAAAGGTTCTTTTACTATAACATAAAATTTATGCCATTTAGCATAAGAATAGAGTTGATGCTGGAAGTAATATTAGTAGGAGTATTCATAGCTAAATAGAGAATAACAAACACCCAAAACAAGCTCACATAAGTTCCAAAACAAAATCAATAATAAATTCAAATAATGGTAAATTCCATCTCAAGATATTGGACACTCCATTAATATTTTGTCTTTGGACAATAATATTAACTTGTAAGTGATATCTTGGCATAGTAATCAAACAATGACAATAAGAACATGTTGAATAATAAATCTTCCTTTTGGGCCAATTTATTATTCACATATAAAACCAAATAATCATTGCATGTTTATTACCATAAATGCACATGCAATTTTGTAAATACTGACCTTCCTTTAGGCCAATCAATATTCACATAAGTTACATGCACACATTCTTTTATATTTTAAAATAAATTAATCTTAACAAAAGAGCTCACTTTGGCGAGAAGTTGTCTCAATTAATATATATATATATAGGCTTTAAAATTATATCCAAAATTCCTTAATTGAATAAATTACACAAAAACAAAATTCCTTAATTACATTACCATAAGATTTTTAATCAAACCAACCAAAATTATAGGCACATAAATATGTCCATAGGTTTGCAATCCAAAGAAGACTGAAAAATCACAATGAGTAGTACTTATCATAAGTATTGTTTCCCATACATATATTTGCAAACCCAAACATTTGCAAGTAGTATCTTATGTTAACAAATATTCATATACACAATATGACAAAAGAAAGAAAATTAATAGGACAAAAATTGTGTGCTGAATACATTATTTTGAATTTAAGAGCTTTACCCACATATAATGCATATATCATAACAAAAGCATAGAAAAAATTGCATCCAAACGCTATACTATATATACAAACAATTACCAAGAAAACAAGAACCAAAGTTGAACATAAACAGGTTCAAGCCTTATTCATTCATTTATTTATATATTTTCATGGTACAGTACCATAATATGGCCATTAACAACACAAATGCTATATGTGTATATATATAGCTTCCATGGCCGCCAAAAGAAAACAACAGAATGATATAATATTCCAAACAGTACCCACTATAAATCTAAAATCCACACATACATACATTAATAACAAAACAAAAATTTCAGGTTTATACAAATATTGAAAATAAACCTTTTACATAATTTAATTAAATCGTAATCAATATATAATTCAATAAAATTATGTATATACAAAAATAAAATTCATGAAATATACAATAAAAGATTCCTAATAATTCAACATGAGCGGCTTTAATAACGTTTATTGCAAAATCCCCGAATTAGATTAAAACCCTAGAACCCAATCTCATGTTAAATTAATAGAAACCATAACATTTATAGTAGCAGAAGTAGAAGCAGAATCCATATATTAATCACCGTAAAAATGTATGGCTGACCTTCTAGGTCAGTACATTTTCCAAGAGAATGCCTTTAGGTTTTCTCTCTATATTCTCTTTAATGATGGGATTTAAAAAGAAGTAGGATGTAATAACATATATGACCTATGGACTATGACCACTTATATATAGATAACTTTCCTGTTATCTTTTGGCATTTCTATTTTTGCCCATCATTAAAATAGAAATTACTCATTAGTCTCTACATATTAAAGGCTCCACACCCTTTAGATACATTAAAGCCCAAATTATCCAAATCCGAATGATAATTTTTAAATGGACTTACCTTATATGACAGCCTGCAATACATAATTATTTATATATAAGCCCAATGTTGGATTAAGGATCTAACACTATATTGTTCACTAATTATAGATAACGCAAAATCCTAGAACTTTCACTACATTTATCATAGAGGAGACCAAAGATTTCTTGAACTTTGAATCTCTATAGAAGAAGATAGGTGAGAAAGTTACAATTTAATTAACACAACCACTTTTTTCTTAAGGTTAATGGTTTAATTTTTTTTTCTAAAATTTTCTTAAATTTAATTTAATTTTTTTTATCAGAGAAAATTACTATGTGCAGATTAGGAATACTATTTTGTTTATGTGTAAAAGGACTGTAACAATAGCAATACTCAATACCTTTTTATTGTTAACAATTTTGATAGACTGACATAATAGGTTCTTTGGTTTTGTCATTATTAGTGGAGTTTGGTTCTTAGATTGTAAGCTTATCAACTCTTTTTCTTTCCTTTTTTTTTTAAAAAAAAAATTGGTGTTCATATTGTTTTTTAGCAATATAGCTTTTTTTTTTTGTTTATAGACAAAAAAAAGCCTTACAGTTCTATTTGACCCTGAGGACATGATTATTGAGCTTGGCTAAGGGAACTATATGGTGAGAATTGGCAAATTGTCTCTTGTAGGAAATAAATTATTAGGACACAAAATTCATCAGAGGCATAAATTAGGTCGACATTTTAGCAACCAAATGCTACTAAAGCAATATGGACTACATTTTAAATTAGATGACACTTTTGGTAACAATATGGATTACAAGTATTGAACAATTAAGTAGTTGTATAGCGTTGCTAAAAAAATTAACATGGCATCTGTTGGGTGGTAAGAGCGTTAATTGTATAGACTTGCTAAGAAAAAGAACTAAAAGGAGCTAGTTGAGGTTTCCAAACAATAAAAAGTTGATGAGCTTCCTTAGAAACAAATACTAAGACTAGTTTTTATCTGATTTAATAACAACCATGATTACTAAACTCTTTTTCTATTAAAGAATGAAATAATAAATAAATAAAAGTAAATGGTTGTTGCTAAGAAACAAATATTCTAAATCGAAGCAGACTAGTTAAATAACATTGCATTTAGTACTTCAAAATTTTAAATTATATATATATATATATATATATATATATATATATATATATATATATATATATATATATATATATTAAAATGTAAAAAAAATAAAAGAAAAATATAAATTTTTAAGGAAATTAACGAATGAATATAGCCTATTATTATTATTATTATTATTGTTATTATTATTATTATAGCCTCATATCTTGAATGTCCTAGATAGATAATGGGCCAATGAAGTTTAGCAATCTTAGGAGATCATTCTTATAAAGCACTATCCTTAGAGCTAGAATCAATATCTTTATTAAGGACACTAACGCTTTGGTTGACTGATTGTGGAGTGTCTAGGACTATAGGATCTTTAGTAGCATTAGAAGGATCTAGTCTACTAAACTGTTCTTTTACACCATGAAAGAACTCAGTTTTATTGTTTCTAACTTCTTACTGAGCACTGTTAGGTATCTAATATTTTTTAAACATGGGGTTCTTTAGCTTTTTATCAATCATTCTTACAGATTCAAAATGTTATGTAGGTTTCTAGGTGACAACTATTTTTGTATGCTCTTAAGAAGGGCAATGGTAAAGTTGTTATGAGACACTATATTCTTTAGGTTTTGGGAGTCACTATCTTGTGGTTTCTTATAAGGACAAGCATCTATAGTCTCATTTCCTACATGGACCTTAATCAACCTGAGAATAGGGTGTTCATACTCGATGTTTTTACTACTGGCTATTTCCTAATCTGTTACTTTTTTTCTTAGAGTGATGGGATTTAAAGCCTTAAAAGGATAAGAAATATTATTTTTTGATGAATAAACTTCAAACCACTCAAAAAATAATATACTGACTTTAATTTTCTATACAAAATCATAAAATTGACTTTGAATGCTTTCTCTATCTTTTAAAAAATGTTTAAAGAACCAAGTTCTTTTTTCTAAATTATAAGGTACATAAAAATCTTTGTGTAAGCGAGCTTTATCAAGAGTAAAATATTTATCTAAAACATTTAACTCATAGGCTATATTCTTTATTATGGTTGATGCAGTTGGGGAAGTAGGAGGACAAGGATATTTATCTTCTAGTTGTGGCTCAATGTAAACTGGTTTAGGTATATTGGTGCTATAGTCAGCATTTTTTAGAGAGTTAGAAGGTAAATCTAAGGTTGAATATCTAGTAGGGCCAGTATAAGGTAGATTGAAAACATGAGGAAGGTTTGGGTATATATTTGCTTGATCAATATAAGGTAAGTGAATAGTTCTTGACAAATTCTAATGTTGGCTTGGTTGTGGATCTTTATGGCATGGAAGGTTTATGACAAATGGTATTTGGGATAATCTTCCTAGATCAATTGATTTTGATGATGAGGTATCAAATAATCTAGAGCTAGAAAAGGTTATGTCAAAATAGAGTCTTACTCTACCATCTTGGAATTGGGTTACATGATTTATCTTGATATTTGGAATATATGTTTCTTCCTTTTGAGGTTTTGGTTCAGTGGCTCCTTCAAGCATCCATTATTGGGGAAGAGTTATTTGGTTCCATTGGATAGGTTTCGGGATAACCACTTTTGCTTTAGTCATATCGGTTTGGAGAAGTAAGGTTTCACCCTTTCTACTATGAAACCAGTTCTTTATGTCAAAAGCAGACATCATAGCTTTATAATGAACTTTAAAAATTAATGCAATTGGAATCGATCCATCATCCATATGATAATTATGGGTCTGTAGTTGTAAAACTAAAGACTGTAATAAATTTTCATCATTTAGAGAAATAGTAAAGTTTGGATAATAGTCAGAAGATATAGGACCTTTACAGAGACTGGACTCTATAGTTCCTAGAAGGGAATCTTGGAAGTTCTTAAACCTCATAGCTCTTAGAGCAGCAAAGATGGAGGTATTCAGACCTTCCCTATCAAGAGACTGTATTCCTACTTGAACAAGTCCTATATGGATATAATGAAAAACTTTAACTATATATATATATATATAGTAATAATAGTAATTGAAGAAATTAAATAGAAAATAATTGGTAAATTACAAATTTTTACTTAATAATTTAATAAAAGGTTGATGTTTTAATTAGAATAAAAGACATAATTTCTAATGAAAAAGAAGAGTGGTATTTTAGTTATAATATAATTAAAGTATTTTATATAGAATAAAACATATGTATTTTAAAATAAAATTTTTATAAAATGAAAAAGGTAGCTAAATAAATTAAAAATAAAATATACTATATTAATTTTATTGCCATTATCTTTAAATATAATAGAATTTTTTTAAGACTATCAAATTACTATTGGAGTATGTACAATGTTGTTTTAGTTAATAAAATTTTTAAAAATTGAATTTCTAATGGTTTAGGAAAAATGATTGAAAGATTTTGAAAAAATGATTGAGTGAAGAAGCCTAGGGGACAATATTTCTCATGAGAGACAACTAAATCCCTAAGGTCCAGAATTAGATACCTATGGACTAGAGTAAAACATAGGAAGTGACATTTCATGTGAGGAACAATCAATTTCTCAAGGCCAAACACTAGATCCTCAGGGAGAAATGTTGATGAATCAAGTCTATTTGCCTTCTTCTCAACCCCCAAAGGTGGGAGTATACTTGAATATTAAAAAAAAAGACTAGTACTTATAGAGGAAAATCCACTTTCTTCTCTGGCATCAACTAATTCTATCAAAGTGGATTTGAAAAAGAAAATTGGAGAGATGGAGAAGGCAATTCAGCCTTCTAGCATGTATCCAAATGGGTTCAAAAGTTATTGGGAGCCAATTCCTTATAATAAATTTTTAGCTCCAAATAAAAGGCCACCTACTCAAAATACTTTCAGAAACAACCACAGATTCAAGCCTAAAGCTATAGAGGATCCACTTTTTAATAAGAAGGAGTTCATAATGCATGAGGATGAGGAAGATTTCATTAAGATTCATAACACTCAGAGGGCAACTTCCATAGGGAAAGCATAAGGGAATTGGAGTGGTGTCACAATTCAGGCTAAAAGACCGAATCAATGTGTAATTTATAATATAAAATATATTTTAATTTTTTTAATTTATTGAATATTTAGTTAATATTGCATAAGATTTATTTATTAATTAAAGTTATATTTAATATTAATATGTATATAAAATTATATTATTTTATTATGAGTAAATAAAAATTTGTAAAATTATATAATTATGATAATTTGTAAATTAAAATTTAAAGTTCTATTACCTATACAATTTTAATTTAATTTATTAAATTAGTTGTATAATTTATTCAATGTAAATAAAAAATTAATTCATAAAAATTATACTTTATTAATTTCTTAAAAATTATACATTGTTAATTTAGTAAAAATTATTTTCAGCTTCTTTTTATGTAATATTTGTCAATAATATCAAATTTTTAAAACTTATTTTTTTATCAATAAAAATTATTAATTATAAAAAAGCTCAAAGTCAATTTAAATATAGAAATGGAATCTTAATCCTTTGCTAAATAGAGACGAAATGGTTCTATTTCTATTTAGAAATGGAAATTTCCATAGCTAATTGTCCAAATATAGCTACAGATTTGTATTCCATAGCTAAATAGAGATGCAATAATTCAATTTCTATTTAGAAACGGACATTTTTGTATCTAATTGCCCAAATATAGCTACAGATTTGTATTCCATAGCTAAATATAAACGTAATAATTCTGTTTTTATTTAGAAATGGAAATTTCCGTAGCTAATTGCCCAAATATAGCTATGGATTTGTGTTCCGTAGCTAAATAGAAACGGAATAATTCTGTTTCTATTTAGAAATGGAAATTTTCGTAGCTAATTTTAGCAATAGAATAATTCCATATCTAAACTTTTAAAATGAAATTGCAATCCCTTTACAACACCAAACAATATTCATTTAATATTTTACAAATTATTAAAAAAAATATTATAATAATTATAAATGCATATAAAAATACTAAGAAAGAAAGAAAGAAAGAAAGAAATATATATATATATATATATATATATATATATATATATATATATATATATTAGCACTATATAATAATATTAAGATATCAAGGATTATATCCATTTTTAATCAACTATATTATACTTTGTTAATTTCATAACAGTTCTTTTCAACTTAGTTTTATATTTTATTTGTTAACATTATCAAATTTTTAAACCATATTTTTTAAAATGAAAATTATTAATTATAAAAAAACACAGTCAATTAAAATTTAAAAATGGATTCCTAATCTGTTGCTAAATAGAGACAGAATAATTATGTCTCTATTTTGAAACAGAAATTTCCGTAGCTAAATGTCCAAAAATAGCTACGGATTTGCATTCTGTAACTAAATAGAGATAAAATAATTCCATTTCCATTTAGAAATGGAAATTTCTATAGCCAAATGTCTAAATATAGCTATAGATTTGTATTCCATAGTTAATATTAGAAATGGAATAATTCCATTTCTAAACTTTAAAAACGAAATTACAATCCCTTTACAATACTAAACTATATATATTTAATATTTTACAACAAATTAAAAAATAAGATATTAAAATAATTGTAAAAGCATATAAACATTTTTTGTAACAAAGATATATATATATATATATATATATATATATATATATATATATATATATATATATATATATATATATATATATTGCTTTTATTAGCACTGTATAATAATATTAAGATATCAAGGACTATATCCATTTTCATTCACTGAATTATACTTTATTAATTTCATAAGAAAGCTTATTTTTATGTTATATTTTTCAATATTATCAAATTTTTAAAGCATATTTTTTAACAATCAAAATTATTAATTATAAAAAAAACTCAAAGTCAATTTAAATTTAGAAACGGATTTTCCATAGTCAATTGTCCAAATATAGCTAAAGATTTGTATTTTTTTTAACTAAATTGAAATGGAATAATTCCATTTCAATTTAGAAATGGAAACTTCCATAGCTAAATGTCCAAAAACAGCTACGGATTTCTATTCTGTAGCTAAATGGAAAAGGAATAATTTTGTTTCTATTTAGAAATAGAATTTTCCATAAATAACTATCTAAATATAGCTACGAATTTGTATTCCATAACTAAATAGAAATGGAATAATTCCGTTTCAATTTAAAAATTGAAATTTTAGTAGATAACTATCCAATTATAGCTACAAATTTGTATTCCATTGCTAAATAGAAACATAATAATTCTGTTTCTAATTAGAAATGGAATTTTCCATAACTAAAGTCCACACTATTTTACGCACCAATATTCCCGTCATACATTTGTGACATAAAATTTTTCTATTTCAATTTGTCTCTCTATTTTTGTTGCTATTTCTGTTTATATTTTCCCCCTATTTACTCCCACCAACAATGAGTGAAAGATTTTATTTCTGATTCTAACATTTGTAGCAATTTTAATATTTTTTTTCAATTCTTTTTCTAAATTTAGAAATGGAAATTTCTGTTTATATATCATTATTTTCTTGTAGTGCACCTAAAATGTTTATTTTAGAAAAATTATTAGGATAGGTAATCAATACAATAATGGTTTTTTCAACTATTTTTTATAGCAAAAAAATCCCTCAATGTTTCTATTACAATGCTGAGTTTAAATAAAAGCTAAATAAATAAAATAAATAACTGGCCTATATACATGAATTTGCCATTTAGTGGTAATGTTTTGCTTTTTTGGAATAAACATTTCTATTTACCTAAATAAATTTGATTTTTGCAAGTTTTGGTGTGTTTCTATTTACTGTCATTTTCTTTTATGTGTTTCTTTAGTCTGCAAATAAATAATATGAATAGTGATATGTTAATGAAATGTTAACAACGTAATGATTTATGTTATTTTTACGTATATTTTGAGTTGATTTTTAATGAAATTTGAATACATAAATATAATAATTTGGGTAGAATATAAGTTTAAATATGAAATATATTAGTGATAGTGTTTAATTAGGATTTTATTGTTTAAAGCATATTTTAAGGAGTTTTTGTATAATATTAATTTATTTTCCCTTTTTATAGTTAAGTCTAAAGAAGAAATCTAAAGGAAGTAAGGAATTGTGTTAAGCACAACATGCAACACGGTTTATCGAACCATGTCAGGTAAAGAATTCAACAAAATGGAAGTGACATGGCTTCTGCCAAGCCATGTGCCAAACCGTGTGGTTATTTGCCAAGCTAGAACAAAAGGAAACAATATAACACAACATGTGTCATGGTGTGCTTTAAACTATGTGCATATCCCATGCAAAGTGACACAACATTGCGTTCAAAACCCGTAAGCGCACGGATCATGAATTGTAACACAAAAGATATCATTCCCACGGAGATTGTATATTGAGTACTAATATTTTTACCTATAATCTCATATAGTAAATTAAATAAAAGTGAATTTGTAATTAAAATAAATGAACAGTAATCAAAATAAATTGTAATAAAATAATAAATAGATTAGAGCCTAGGTTTAGTTTCACTATTCCAATCCAATCATGAACACATTAACAAACATAAGACATTGATTTCAGTTAAGGGAAATTGTTCTAAAATACCTAAAGACTCTCTTGAGTTCAATTAAGCATGCAAAGATTAAGATTTAACCTACTCTCATGGCTAAGAAGTTAATATATACTCATTAAGTTCCTTAATAATTATTGGTTTACCATCGTAGACCCTATCTACTGTCATGGTTCCCCGAAGAGCTCGTATACTCTCATGGTCGAGTGGTCTAAGTCCTATAAGTTATAAGCTAATTTCTCCTAACTCTCGTTGGTGAATCCATCCATAAACATGCAATCAAGCTGGCCAAGAATGAAGACATATATGAAGTGCAACTTATAGAATTAATTGAAAATAAAATAAAATAAAATCTTTTTGTTCATTCACATTATAGAATAGCTACTATTAACCTAAACTCTAAGAGAAAATTAGCCACACATGTTTGTAGCAAGTAACACAAACATAATTAAGAATTAAGAAGAAAAATAAAATAAACTCTTGAATTTATTCATGCAAATCTTCTTTAATCCAGGCTATGCTCTTATTTGTGTTTGCAATTTGATGACTAATTAATCCCCCCAAAATTTCTCATCAAGTGCCCTTTTATAGAGTTCAAAAGAGTACCCTAAAAAACCATCTCTTACTCGGGTAAGGAAACTACATGGCATGGTACATGACTTCCTTAGGCATGCTTCATCCCATGACTAGTTGAAAACCAACATCCAAAAGCCCACATGCCTTGTTGCACTATTTCATGCATGTCGTGTAAATGATTTTGCAACTTCAAATGTTACACGATTTGAGGCATGGTTTCTTGCATGGCTTCACGTATGGCTTGGAAAGGGGTGCAATATATGCATGTTTTATATGCACGGTTTGTAACATGGCTTCCTCAAACCATGTCCCTTCCTACCAATTTAGTGTGACACCACACGGCTTCCACACTGTATTACAAGTCGTGTGTAAAGCAAGCCCTTACTTCTTTTAATTTCCTCATTAAACACACCTACAAAAATAGAAAATAATTTAATATGAAAAAAAAATTCTTAAAATAAACTTTAAATAATAAAATTATAATCAAACACTAATACTAATATATTTCTTAATTAATAAATATTCTACCTAAATTACTCTAATTTCTTATTCAAAATTCATTAAAAATCAATTCAAAATATACATAAAAATAACATACATCACACAACATGTAACATGGCTTGTACAAGCCATGTTCAAAATCAAAATGGGCAAAAGAAAGATGGCATGACTTCATGAAGCCATGTGATGATTTGCAAGTTCAAAAGACGAGAAGACAATTCGACACGCCTTTATCTCATACCATGTCTTAAGCCATGTGCTTTTCTAGATATTGATTTGCAATATGACACAAGATGTGACACGGCTTGTCTAAGCCATGTCGAATAAAAAGTGGTTTCCTTCCCCGAAAAGGAAGAGAAGTTTAAGGGCTTTTAAATTATTTTCCCGGTGAACTCTATAAAAGGAGGATTATTAAAAGCTAGAAATCATCTTTTGACATTGATTGACGACCACAAACTAGAGCTAAATGGAGGTTGAAGAATATTTATGCAAGAGATTTAAGAGTTTATATTTGTTAATTCTTATCCCTTCATCCTTAATCATGTTTATGTTTTTCACCAAAACCATGCGTGGCTAATTTTCTTTTAGGGTTTAGGTTGGGAGTAGCTATTCCATGATGTGATTGAACACAAGTTATTATTTATTTAATTTGATTTTCAGTTAATTCTATGAGTTGCACTTAATTTTTGTTTTCATTCTTGGCTAGCTTAATTGCATGTTTATGGGTAGATTCACCAATGAAATTTAGGGGAATTTATCAGCTTAAGACTCATAGGACTTAAACAATAAGACCACGAGAATAGGCGAGCTCTACAGGGAACCATGACAGTAGGCAATGGTCTACAGTGATAAACCAATAATTGTTAAGGAACTTAATGAGTTTAGATTAATTTCTTAACCATGAGAGTAGGTTAAACTTTAATCTTTACATGCTTAATTGAACTCGAGAGAGTCTTTAGGTATTTTAGAAGAATTCCCTTAACAGAAGTCAATGTCTTTTGTGTATTAATATGTTCATAATTGGATTAGAATAGTGAAACTAAACATAGGCTGTAAACTTTTTATCATTTGATTATAGTTTAATTCTTTTACATTGTTTATATTAAATTTACAATATCATTTTATTTAATTTACCAGCTGAGAACATAAGTAAAAATATTATTACTCAATATACAATCATTGTGGGAACGATAACTATTTATACTGCAATCATGATCCATGTGCTTGTGGGTTTTAAACATAACAAGTTTTTGGCACCATTATTGAGGACTGACAATATTAATATTAATTTAATTTTTACTTTTATTAGACTATTATTTTTTTCTTTTAATCTAACTTGCTTTGCTTATTGATTTTTAGGCGATTTTTGCTAGTTTATGAACACTCGATCTATGGGGACAAACTTAGAGAAGATTAACCTTGAAATTAAGAAATCGTGTAAGAAAAATAAAAAGCAAAAGTGCAAGAAAGACAAGTGAAAGATGCCTAAAGATCAAGTGACACAACCAACAAGGATTCATGCTCTTCAAGAATACACAATGCCTATTCCATAAGACACCCATAATAGTACTGTGAGTCCTACTGTTAAGCCAACACTTTTGAAATCAAACTAGTAATTATTTAAATAGTTTCAAAGTTCTAATTTAGAGGTCCCCCAAGTGAAGATCCTAATGCCCATTTAGCCCAGTTTTTGGAGATTTGCAACACTTTCAAAATGAATGGGGTTAGTTAAGATGTAATAAAGTTGAGGTTATTCCCTTTCTCTCTAAGGGATAAGGCCAAATTATGGTTACACTCCTTACCATTGCAGTCCATTACCACATGGGACACGTTATTAAAGACATTATTGGGCAAATATTTTCCACCAGGTACGACATCAAAATTCAGGAAAAAGATTACAAGTTTCACCCAACATCATAGTGAATCTTTATATGAAGCATGAGAGTGATTCAAAGATTTGCAATGTCAATGTCCTCATTATGGAGTTCCATAATGGCTACTCATTTAGGCATTTTATCAAGGACTCACCAAGCCAATGAGAATTATAGTTTATGCTACCATTGAAGGTTCATTCATGAGTAAGATACCTGAAGATGCCTACAATCTTCTTAAGACTATGGCATCTAATAACTATTAATGGCAAGGAGAAAGAAGTGCCCTAAGGAAAGTCACAAGTTTACATGAGGTGGACGGGTGGAATCTTCTTAATGCCAAAATTGACATGCTCACCAAGAAACTTGAAGCTACTGCCAAAGTGTCAAATCTAATGGTTGTTTATTCTTGTGAGTTTTGTGGAGGAGGATACTCAACTATTAAGTGCCAAGGAGGTCTTGCTTCTTAAGATCAATCTATAGAGCAACTTAATGCTCTAAAAAAATTTCAAAGTAACCAAGGAAACCCCTACTCCAATACATACAATCTGGGATAGTGTAACCACCTAAAATTCTCGTGGTCTAATTAAAGGGGAGTCTAGAATGCCAACAAAGGATTCAAGCAGTCTCCACTAGGTGTCCAATAAAAGAATTCTTTCCATTAACATCAAGAGAATAAGCCTAACCTATAATGCATGATGGATAAATTCCTAAAGGATCAAGAAGAACAAAAGGAAGCCATCAAGGATGTAACCTCTCAAATAAGCCAAATTTTTCTCATAATAAGATGTTAGAAAATGAAATTGCTTCACAAGCAACTGCCTCTAATTTTAGACAACCAAGTCAACTTCTTATTTAACTCGAGAACCCAGGAGAGCATGTGAATACAATAATACTTCAAAGTGGATAGTAACTACTAGAGGTAGGAATCAAAAAGGAAGAGGAAGAGAATATAAAAAACACACAAGAAGAGGATAAACAGATTGATGACATTGAAAAAAAGAAAGAAAATAAGAGGAAAGTACCTATAATCACTCCACCACCCCCCTTCCCTTAAAGGCAAAAAAAGAGCAAACATGACAAACATTTTAGGAAGTTTTTAAAGGCATTCCAATAGCTTAAGCTTAATATACCAATTTTGGATGTAATCAACACGATGCCCGCCTATGCAAAGTTCCTAAAGACATAATTACATATAAGCAAAAGTGGTATGATCATGAAACTACTCCCATTAATGAGGAGTACAACGCCATCATTCAAAATAAGATTCCACAAAAGCTTAAGGATCCAAGGAATATCACTATCCCTTGTCCTATTGGGAATGGATTTATAGGTAAGTCTTTGTGTGATTTAGGTGCAAGTGTGAACATAATGCCTTTTTTTTTTTGCAGACACCTAAACATTGGTGAGCCACAACTAACAATGGAGTCACTATAACTAGTAGATAAATCCATCATCTATCCCTATGGAATCCTAGAAGATGTGCCCATTAAAGTTGGAGATTATTATATGCTAAGATATTTTATCATCTTAGAGATGGAAGATGACCTTAAAATTCCAAACATTTTAGGGCATCCTTTCTTTGCTACTATCGGTGCAATTATTGATGTCAAACGTGGAAAATTTACTTTAGAGATTAGAGAAGACAAAGTAGAGTTTAATGTCTTTAAGAAGCCAACCTAATCTTCATCAATGAGTTCTTGTTTTTGGGTGGATGTAGTTGAGGTTTATACTAAAGATGTTCTTTACCAAGTTCCCAAAGAGCCACTTAAAATGCGTCCCGTTCATGATACCAAAGAGGTGAAAGTAATAAAGAAAGTTAAGAAGAAAATGGAGCCTCTGAAGAAATATATTAAAGAGTGGTGAATTAAAAGTGCTATCAAAGATATGAATTTTAAGAATTTATTATCTTCTTTTTAAGTGCCAAATAAGCAAGCTCAAGTGGGAGAGGATCATACTTTAATAAATCCTCCTTAAATAAAGATCCAACTTAAGGTCAAGCAAATACCTTAAACTAGCGCTAATTTGGAGGCAACCCAATAATTCTTTCATCCTCCTCTTCATGTTTATCTCTCCTTTTATTTTTATTTTCATGATTATTTATTATTTATTATTTACCTTTACTTTATTTTAATTTTTATGTTTAATTACTTTTATTTCTTTTAAATTTTTCATTCCTTTACTTAGGTTCATATTGCAAAGCAAAAAGAGGCTCACAAAGTTAGTGAATAGGATGTTTTTAACACCTCATGGGATAAAGCACGACATGATTATGCTATGCCCAAGTATGAACCAATCTAAGCATTATCTTATTTTTAGAACTTAGTTTTGTCACACCATGTTCATCACCATGTACTGATATTTTTGTTTCAACATGGCTTCACACACAGTTTCATAATGCCATGTATGTTCACTTCTTTATTTATTTTTGAGTCCAAATTGTTGCACGGTAAGGATCACGGTTTCACCATGCTATGTGAACTTCCTCTTGATTGTCCAAAACACCACATGAGATGAAACACAACATGATCATGTTGTGTCACATCCCCAACATTTCAGCACTGTATTGACCATGGCTTTTACATTCCATGTGCCATAAATCGCTTTCTCATGTAGACTGTCCCACGAGATGCACCATGTTTTCTTGAAGCCGTGTCTATTGACTAGCAAATTCCCATCCATTAAACATGGCATTCCATATAGCATGTCATGCAGTGGTCATTTTCTACCCCAAATTCTTACTTTGCTAAATTTGTTATGGCTTGTTACACAACATCCACCATGCCATTCAGCACATCATCTCATGCCATATCCTTTCCCATTTCATTTTAAAGACATGTTGTGTTGAAATGTGATGTTGAAATTGTTATTTATTTTTTAAAATTAATTTTCATGAATTTATGCTTCATTTAGTTCTATGTTCATTTATTTAATTTTTATTCTATTTTATTTTGCTTTTTCAATTTTCAGTTTATAGTAAAAAAAATTCCAAACTCCACATGCATTGACACAACATCCACATTTCATGTTCCATCTTAATTCATTTTTTTTAGCATTTTAAGAAAATGCAAACAAGGACTAATGTTCTTTACTTTTGTTATTTTTCTTTCTTTTCTTGGTTTTTCTTTGGACATTTAATGTTCTTTTATTTTCTTTATTTTATTTATTGATGTTATGCACTTAACTGTTTGGTTTATCTTTTGGATAATGATTTCTAGCTCTTTTGTTTTCTACTGCTTTCGTGATATCATATGACTATAAGTTTCAGGGCAATATTCCTCTTTTATATTCTTCTTTATACTTTTCCATTTTTTTCTAGTTTTTGCATTTATTTTTTCATTGGGGGAAATGATGTGGCTACTGTGGGGGAGGGTTTCTATTTTATTTTTTATTTGCATGTCATTTAGTTTTTATTTTATTCATTCAATAAAAAAATTACAATATATATATTAGGTAATTATTTAGCATTTATTAATCTTCACCTTGGTTTCCCTATACTTTTGTTTAGCTTGTCCTGAAAACTTTTTGTTGATTTATTTTGAAAAATTGATGCTCAATTGTAATTTGAGAATAATAGTTTATAAGTGTGCTCTTTTTGTTAAATTATTAAATGGTTTATTAATTAAGATAGATGTACATGGTCATTATGTATGAAAAAATTTAGTTTTTATAGCCTAATCATGAGCTTGGAGATTGAATTTGTGCATGATTTTTAGAGAGGATGCTTACTGGTTTGTAACTTTAAAAAAAATCTCTCTTTTCTCAAATAAGAGAAGCACTTAATTTTAAATTTATTTTATGCTTTGAATCTACTCCAATGCTCTAATAAGAGTATGAGTATCTAAAGGACCCATTTGGCAGTATCCACACTTAGTAATACGAGAATGACAAATGATGACTAAGAGTGAGAAGATTTAATTAGAGAGAATAAAAAAAAGATGGTGTGAAATGAAGTGTAAAATGCATTCACAACCACAGTTAAAAAAAGTTATAGACATTAATGCTTCTCTTTTAGAGTTATGATCATTGGATGTTAAAGAGTTATGTGCTTGGATTGTGATTAATAAATTATTTATGTATGATGTATTTTTGTCTGATTATCCTCTTTAGTAAACAAGTTTCAGTCTCAGTGTTATCGATTTGCATGGCTTAAAAGCTATAAATCTTTGATTACAGTTGAGTTTGTTCTTTAAATTACAAATTTGATTTTTGCTTGAGGACAAGCAAAACTTTAGTGTGGGGGAATTTGATGTCTACTATTTTTACGTATATTTTGAGTTGATTTTTAATGAAATTTCAATAAGTAATTAGAATAATTTTAGGAGAATATAAGTTTAAATAGGAAATATATCATTGTTAGTGTTTAATTAAGATTTTATTATTTAAAGCATATTTTAAGGAGTTTATATATAATATTAATTTATTTTCCCTTTTTGTACTTAGGTCTAAAGAGGAAATCCAAAGGAAGTAAGGAATTGTGTTAAGCACAACATGCAACACAGTTTACCAAATCATGTCAAGTAAAAAAATTCAACAACATGGAAGTGATGTTGCATTTTAAACCCGCAAGTGCATGGTTGTGGTTACAGTAGAAAGATATCATTCCCTTAAGGACTGTATATTGATTACTAATAATTTTTACCTATGATCTCAACTAGTAAATTAAATAATTTAGCAAGGTTTAAAAATCTAAATAAAAGAAACTTAATTAAAAGTAAAATCAAATATTTGTAAACACAAAGCCTAGGTTTAGTTTCACTATTCCAATCTAATGATGAACATATTATTTAAGTAAAAATGTTGAAATCAATTAAGGGTAATTACTGTAAAGTACTAAAAGACTCTCTCAAGTTTATTAAGCATGCAAGGATTGAAATCTAGCCTACTGTCATGATTAATAATTCAATCTTAGCTCATTCAGATTTTTAGCAATTAATTTATCATCATAATCTATTGTCGTGACTCCTCGAAGGGCTTGCCTACTCTCACAGTTAAGTGATCTAAGTTCTAAGTGTCTTAAGCTAATGAATTCCCTTAACTCTCGCTGGCAAATTCATCCACAAACATACAATCAAACAGGTCTAGAATGATAACAAGATAAATATTACAACACAAAGAATTAAATAAAATTCAAATTAAATATAAAAACTTGTGTTCAAATAATGTCATGGAATAGCTGCTCCTAAGCAAGACTCTAAAAGAAAACTTAGCCACACATGGCTATGATGAAATCCATAATCAAAAATAAAGAAAACAAGAAGATGAAGATAGAAAAGAAAATAAAAATAAGCTCTTAGTCTTCATGGATTTCCATCTAGCTGCCTCGTTATCTTTGTGACTCCTCTCTGTCCTCCCCCTAAAAAGGAGTTTATTCCTTATATAATGCTAGGGTATAAAAAGAATCCTTTTTTTTATCTTTAATTCCTTATTATTTCAAAATAAGAAAACTTTTTCCTTTCTGACATGATTTTAAAGCACGACCATGCTTCACTCAAATAAGACTGTGAATTTACTCAACATACAACATGACATTTGACACGAGTGGTTCATTAGCTGCGCTTCATTCTGGATTAGAATTCTTCACTTGCACAACATGTGCATGTCATGACATTGCTTTGTTGACATTCAAATGTAAATAGCTTCTTCATGGCGTATGCATGGCTTAGACACGGTGTAGACGGTGGGGTTTAGCGCGTGTCCAAGATTTTAGCAACCGCGACATTGTTTGAGCTCAGGGCTCTAGAGAACATACTAACCACTGTCACAAAGACATAGCATGGAGATGAGGAGTTACCACCCAGGGTAATAACTGGGACAAATCAAAAAGGTGGTACTCGATTCCCTAAAAAAAAAGCTATCACCACAACTAGGAGATTCTGGATACAGAATACCAACTTCTTTCAGTCTTGTGTTCATTTAGAATTACTTTATGAATTATTATCTTATTCTCTATTTACATGCAATTTCATATAAACCCTAAAAACAATCAACTCCAAGGCAAACTAGTCATGAAATATACAAGTAAATAATGCATTTAATAAATCACAAAATCCCTAAGTTAGTCTAACCTACATGGATTTTAAATAAATGAGTTAAATCTACATGTTTTAATTTTATAAGTGAACCTAAAGACCTAATTCCTTTTGATTTTAATTAAATGAACCTAAGTCTACTAATTTTAATTCTAAATATGAGCTTAAATCTACAAATTATGGAATATTTAAATTAGTGGGCCTAATTCTATATGTTTTAATTAAATAGTGATCTTAACTCTAAAAATTATGAAAAAAGGCTTAAATTAAGTGGCTAAGTCTAAATTAATTAAATTGAGTTACGTGGGCCTATGTCTAATTAACTAAATGGGCCTAAGGATATTTCTAACCTAAAATCTAATTAATTATGGACATAAAAATATATTTTAATTAATTAGTAAGTGAGATGGGCTAAAAAAAAAGCCTAAACTTAAATAAATAAATCAAGACCTAAAATGGGCTTAAGGCCCCAAAAGCACATAAAAAATAATAAATAAGCCCAAAACCAAATAAAAACATAAAAAAATTAAATAAGATCAAACAAATAATTAAATTAATCCTTACTAAAACCCTAATTTTATATCAAGCAACCTAAATTAATCTACTTCCTCCATTGATTTTAAATAATTACCTAATTAAAAACCTAATTTTACTAACCAATTTAATCAAAATAAACATGCAACCACACATAATTTCACTACTCCCAATATTAGGGCTATTACAATAATTCATAAAAAGAGTTAATAAAATAAAAATAAAGCAATAAATAAAATAAAATAAAAACCCTAGAAACTAAGTCTCTACGAGGCTTTATTTGTGGTTTTCCATGGACTTGTCATGAATTCATCCCTCCAACATGATCACCATGCGTTTTTCCTCCATAATCACCACAAAAAAATAAAATAAAATTATGATTAATGAATAAATTATAATAATAACTCAAAAGAATAAAAATAATCAATAATATCAAAAAGAAATAAATAAAAAATAGAATAAGAAGAAGATGATGATGCTTATGAGTGATTTGGGGTACTCATATTTGTAATTCACCGTTCTTTACAAGTCTTCAAATCTTCTTCTTAAAAAATTCTCCAAGGATCTTGAATTAATTGATAAACCAAAAGGAATTTTTTTTACGAAAACAACTCACCAAAAAAAAGAATTAAAAAAAGCTCTTTTTAAGAATCAACAATGGATAAAAAACTGTTTTCATAGATGCACAAAAAACCCAAAAGATTAGAAAATATGTTCCTCCTCTTTTCTTCTCCTCCCCTTCCTTCCTGGCTCCTGTCCTCTTTATATAGTGGGAAAAAGAACTAAAAAATCTAGCTCAATCCTAACGTGATTCTAATTCCTAAAAATATAAGATTAATACTTAAAATTATATTTAGAAATTTTAGACCAATTAGGATTGAGTTAAAAACCAATTAGGAATTTTACACTAATTAGGATTGAGTTAAAAAAAAATAGAGACGGAAGAATTCAATTTCGACCGGGTTCAATTCCGATCAAAATTATGGAATTTCGATAGGTTTTTTTTTTAACATTTAATTACAAAAAGAACCCTGGAAGAATTTAAGTTTGCAATTAGGTCCTAAAAAAATTGCAATTTAGTCCTTGAAAACACTAAATCCTTCCTTTAAAATATGTATTTAGACCCTTGGAATTTTAAAGCCTAAGTATTGAAGAGCTATTCATGATGTTTTCATCATTGGAGTCCTCTATTGCTTTCATAACTCATCATCTCAAAATTAGGTGTCTACACATGGGTTTCCTCTTTTATTGCTTTATCACTCGACATGTGCTTGCCATGTCATGAAAAAATATATAAACTCCTAAAGCATTATAGGGCCCACTAGACATAAATCATAAAAACTAATTAAAACTTAAATAAAACTTCCAAATATACAATACATAATAAGAATCCTAAATAAATGCTAACTCATAAAAAATTTCCTAATTAAACCCAAAAATTACTTCAATTAATTTATTCCTTATTTAAAATTTATTAAAATTCGGCTCTAAAATATGTAAATAATAAACATATCAAATTCCCCCACACTAAAGCTTTGCTTGTCCTCGAGAAAAAACCAAAATTTGAACATATTAAACTCAAATCACAACTAAGGATATACATCTTTTAAGACATGAAATCTTGATAACACTAAGAGAAAAACATGTTTACTAAAGAAGATAATTAGACACAAACACAATATATATGAATAATTTACTAATTAAAATCCAAGCACACAACCTTTATCAAGTAAGCATAAATTTATAAAAGAAAACATTAAGGACTACAACATCCTTTTTATAGTTGTGAATGCGTTTTACGCTCCATTTCACAATTTTTATTTTTCTCTCCATTCAAATCTTTCTACTCTAAATGATCCCCCGCCATTCCCATATTACTAAGCATGGATACCTTTGAGTGTGTCATATGGATACTCATACCCTAATCAGGGCATTAGAGTAGATTCAGAGCGTATAAAGATTTAAATATCGATATTGCTCCTACTTAAAGAATGAGGCATTTTTTTTAACTAAAATTCAAAATGCAATCCTTCCTAAAATCATGCACAATTATAATTGCTAGGATCATTCTTAGATTATAAGAACTAAATTCTTCATACATAAAGAATATGTATAACTATCTTAAGTAATAAACCATCCAATAGTTCGGTAATTCAATCAAGAGATTAAGCTTATACATTAATATATTCCCAAGTGTGATAGAGAATCCAAAGCAAAATTTTAAAAAAAATTAGGACAAAAAAATAATTAATAAAGGGAAATGAGTTGAAAATTAATAAACCCTAAATAATTTTATTATAAATTTTTTTTTATTTTTTTTATTTTTTTAACTGAAATGAAAAGATAAAAACTAACAAAAAAATCAATCGAAACACCCCCCCCCCCCCCCAGACACACACACACACTATCCATGGCATTGTCCTTAATGAAAATTAAAATTATAAAAGATAAAAGTATCATCAAGAAGCAAAAATAGGAGAAATGGTTGTAAGCACCCAATTTGGGGATGTTGAGTTATGGATGCAACAAAGGACTCTAATGAAAAAAATGTCATAAATAGATCTTCAATACTTGAACTTTGAAACTTTAGGGATCTGATTGTATTTTTTAAAAAAAAGAATTTAATGTTTTCAAGGACTAAATTGCAATATTCTTTAGGGCCTAATTGTAAAACTTAAATTTTTTAAAGGGTCTTTTTGTAATTAAAAGTTAAAAAAAATGGTCGAAATTCTATAATTCTTATTGGAATTATATAATTTCGATTGGAATTAGACCTATTTCGTCTAGTTTTCTGATTTTTCAGAAAATAAAAATATATTTTTCTTGAATCCTGATTGGTCTGAAATTTTCTTAAAATTATTTTTGATATTTATCTAATATTTTTAAGGAAATAGATGTCTTTTAGGAATCAATTGATACGTAGGGTTTGAAGGGTTGTTTTACTATAAAAGGAGGTGTTTTGGCTCTTTAGGGGGAGAGCATCTGGAACTAGCAGTACTTTTATGCACAATTTTACTTTGATATTTTCTCTATGCCAAATTGTCTTTTGGTTTTTGGTTGATTTTTCTTAAAAAAGCATTTTTGATTCTTTTCTTTGTGAATTTTTTTGGAAATCATTCTTTATAAAAATTCCCCTTTTGCTTAATTGATTAATTGAAGATCTTCAAAGGATTTTTTAAGAACAAGATTCGAAGACCTATCAAGAACGATGATTTTACAAAATCTGAGGAGCACTCCATTAAAATTGTTCATAAGCATCATCTTCTCTATATTCTTATTTTCTTTTATTTTTCCTTTTTTATTTTATTGATTTTTCTTTTATTTGAGGTATTGTCATAATTTATTCACTAATCATAATTTCTATTCTTTTTTCATGGTGATTATGGAGGAAAATATATGATGATCATGTTTGGAGGATTGAATCCATGAGAAGTCCATGGAATGCCTTGGATAAGACCTTGTAGAGACATAGTTTTTAGGGTTTTTTTTGTTGCTTTATTTTTATTTATGTTTTTGGGGTTGTATTAATTATTTTTATTATTATTCTCAAAAGATTTTTATAATAGTGGGAACAGTGGAATTATGTGTGTGATTGCATGTTTATATTGATTAATTGGTTAGTAAAATTAGGGTTTCAATTGGGTAATTGATTGAAATCAATGGTGGAAGTAGATTAATTTAGGTTGCATGTTAATTAAAACTAGGGTTTTTAGAAGGAATAATTAATTGGTTGTTTGATCTTTTATTTAATTGTTTTAATATGTTTTATTTATTTTTGGGCTTATTTATTTATTTTTATGTGTTTTAGCCTTAAGCCCATATTAGATCCTAATCCACTTATATAAATTTATGTTTTTAGGTTTAATTAATTAAAATGCATTTTAGGCTCATAATTAATTAGATTTAGGTTAGAGATAATTTAGGCCCATTTAGTAGATTAGACATAGGCACACTTAATTTAATCTAATTAATTTAGACTTACCCCATTTAATTTAAGCTTTTTTTTCATTACTTGTAGATTTAAGATCACCTTATAATTAAGACATGTAGAATTAGGCCCTTTAGGCTCACTTATTAAAAACATGTAGATTTAGCTCATTTAATTAAAATCAATGTAGATTAGACTAACTTAGGGATTGTATTGAATGCATTATTTATTTGTATTTTTTATGACTAGTTTTCCTTGGAGTTAATTATTACAATAAGGGTTTATATGAAATTGCATGTAAATAGAGGATAAAATCGTAATTCATAAAGTAATTCTAAATGAACATAAGACTGAAAGAAGTTAGTATTCTGTATCCAAAATCTCCTGGTTGTGGTGCTAACTTTCTTTTAGGGAATCAAGTACCACCTTTTTTATTTATCCCAGTTATTACCTTGGTTGGCAACTCCTCATCTCCATACCATGTGTTTGTGATAGTGGTTAGTGTGTTCTCTAGAGTCCTGAGCTCAAACAGTGTCGCAGTTGCTAAAATCTTGGATGCACACTAAACCCCGCTGTCTACAGTGGCGACTCCACTAGGGATAAAAGATACTAATTCTACTTGTGTTCTTTAGAATTATTTTATTAATTATTATTTTATTCTTGCCTTCATTTTGCATGTCCCCTATTAACTGATGGCATTGGTTTATGGTTCCATGATTCCAATAGCTTCATGGGATTGTAAATCGGCTAACCATCACTCTTAGCCTTAACTTGGTTCAAGAGAGATTATCGGGCTCATCTAACCAGAGTCTGTAACCCATGTCCTAAAGGGGGGTAGTCTTCTCTCGAGTTTGCAAAAGGTGTCGGGCCCCTCTGACCTTGGCATGTAACTTAAGTCTTAAAGGAGGGCATATTGTTAAGAGAACCTTGACTTTTCACTGGAGCCTAACCACATATAATGGCTTAGTTATTTCCCCTAGGATCTACCCAAATTTCTTATGAATGTTTCCATGAGGTATTTTTATCTATAAAGGCCCAAGCCCATACTTTAAAAGCCCATCAGGACTAATAAAGATTGGGCTATGCTTTTATACCTAGAAATACTATTTTTATGCTTTACTGCTTTTGAGAGATTTAGCATGTGCATTGGTTCTTGATATCCCCCGTTGATATTAAGGCCAAGACAAAAAATCCTAGGAAAAGAGACTTGCCATTAAATACGTGTGTGGGAGGAATAAGGTTTGAAGGATGTATGTACACCTAACTTTACTTGTTACTTGTTGCATAGCATGTGCATCATGCATACATGCATACATGCATCTCATGCATCATACTAACAATTTGTCTTTCAGCCATCATAGATTCATTTGGGTCTTCCTGTGTTTGGAAATAAAGTAGTGGCATATTAGTGAGAACTGATTTGAGTCTAAAATCAATAACTAAAGAGATCCTTCACAATTTGGAAAAGAGCCCTATCAACCTGTTTTACCTAGAAGTTACACTAACTCAAACAGAAGAGATGGAACAATAAGGAGGAAAATGGACCTTAGAATACATTAAGGGAGCTTTAATGGATGACTTGAGAGCAATGATGCAAGACGAACTAAGACAAGCTCTAGCTAGATTAATGCCACCACCTGCTACTGCACCTTCAGTTGCAACCAATCCACCTGTTGTAGGTGCACCACTTACTGCTATTCTAGAAGATCCACTTGCTGGAGGGCACCATTAAATGCTACTAGGAACATACCTGTTGTGGAAATGAAGTTAGAGGATATTGAGAACTACATGGTTGAAAAGGCAAAAAGGGAATCACTTGAGTAAGTTCAAGAGCTGGAATCACTTGAGCAAAAATGAGCATAAGAGCTAATACATTAATCATTATACAATAAAAGTAGTAATAAAAAGAAAAGTTCAATAGTGCATTGGTCAATCACAAGCTGTATTGTAAAGCCATGAACGCCACTTGCTAGCCTGTTCATTAGTCTGATGAATTGTACCGGAAGCTTTGACATTAGAAATACCAACAACAAAGCATTCAATGCAAAACTTATAGGCTATTGATAAAGCACCTCGTTCTCACACTTCAAGCTGCAACATTACTCTATTCCAAATAGGAAACCTATTAGGATCATGCATGTCATACATAACATGCATACACTTGCATACATTTGTTATGAAATTCTTGCTTTACATAATAAAGTCTTTGAGCTTAGGCGAGATTATGAAAATAATTTGCTATTAATATTCAAAATTAGTATTGTAAGAATGTAGAAAGGTAGTCAGAATGTGCACATGTGAAGCATTTGAAAGGAAAAGGGTAGCACTAATAAGGTGAACCTGATACTCAATGGGACTTTAGACCTCAGGAGTCTAAAGGGCCCATCCAGTAAAGGAATATCATCAGCAGTGATACTTACAAAAGCATCATCCTGGTGACCTCAAGAGGCTGAATAGGACGTATGGGCTCCTCAAACTTAGTATCCATCTCTATAGTCTCATTTGAAGCATCATCGAGAATATCTCTCCACAATAGTTAGACCCATGTATGGTATGGAATATGGTCCAACATGTCAGCAATACATTCGTCAGCCCTATAAAAGGGAAGAATGCACTCAAAACTTAAAAAATGAATGCACTATGAAATTATTTGATCAAGAAATAAGATCTCTGACTCATGAGCCTTTCTTGCAGGAGATGTCAAGAAGAGAAATGAAGCCCTCTACCATAACATTAATGGAATGGCATAAATACAAATGTAGCCCAAAGCCATAACTTTAATGGTGGAGTATCATGACCTTGCGATCAGAGACAAATCTAAAGGGAAGAATGCAAAAAAGAATAACATTGCATTTTGAAAAAATTTACTTGCTTGCGAATAGACTATACTAACTTATGTTAGTTTATGCAGGGAAGAACAAAAGAGAATGAAGAAGGTGAAAGGAACTGATATGTCAATGAGAATGGGAAAGGTTACAAATGCTAATCATTCATTAGAAGTATCAACTTGTATGGCAAACACTCATCAAGATAAAGGGAAGTAACAACACTCTTTAAAATACCATCTCAATTATAAAATTCATAAATTGAAAGTAAATTCATCCACTTCACGAGATCGTGTGCGAAAAGCCTATCTCATGACTTTTGATAATAGTGGCTTTCTTTTATTAGCCTTGCAGAATTCAGATGAGTAGTTAATAGTTTTGTGCTGAGAGTTTATAAACTCTTATCAATCTAATGCTTGGTTTGCACCCAAATGAAGGGAAGAAAACGCAAGAACAAAATCTGTGGATATAAAGCATAAATTACTTGAATTTTAAAGTATCATTTCAGTCTTTTGAATGATAAATGTGCATATAATCTAATCATATGCTCAGAAATGAGTACAAGTACAAGTACCTTAATGGTATCCATGCTGAGTAATATGAGAAAACTAGGGGAATACTAAGAGGAGAATCAAAATAAGAGCAATCATAATTTACTCCAATGCTCCAAAACGAGCAAGAGTATGAACATGAAACCTCTGGCAGTATCTATGATGAGTAATACAAGAAAGGTAGGGGAATACTAAAAGAGGACCATGCCAAAATTGCTCTATTTACTCCAATGCTCTATATGAGTATGAGTATCCAAAGGACCTTTCCAACGGTATCCACACTGAGTAATATGAGAAAGGTGGGAGAATACTTGGATAAGGAAGGAAAGCACAAAAATAATTCAAAGGTTATTTTGATACTCAAAATTTGATATGTTTATACTCAATTTCTATGAGTTTTGTTTAGCAAATTCTCCCTAAAATTAGGTGTGGAAGTAAGCTCTTCACTTGGAAAAAGATATGCTCTCAATATAGGATGGTTAACGATGCCTCTGACCTTTGCAAATGGCAAATAAATGATAGTCATGAAAATAAAAAATAATGAGATGTGTTGAGTACATGATATCTATGAAAAGTGATGAATGTTCTCATAAAAATGTTATAATGTACTTTTATACATTCATCATGATTGAAACTAACTTTAATAAGTCTGTAGGAATTGCAAATCCAAAAGAAAGAGCACCCAACTTGTAGAGATGGTTAGTACAATGAAATTGAAATCAATCAACACAGAAATTCTAATTAGTCAACACAATAAAATTCAAAGTTAGTCAGCATAAAGAATTCAAAGCATTCAACTCAAAGAACCAAAGATAAAATTCGCAGCAGTTATGGACTGTAGCATTATCATTGGCAAGTAATGGAAGGGTTACAGCTAATCACAAGAAATTATGGACTACAACATCATCAGTGTGGAATCAAAGGGTTGTAGCTAATCGTGAGTAATTATGGATTGCAGCATCATCAGTGAGCAATGAAAGGGTTACAGCTAATCACGAGCAATTAAGGATTGCAGCATAATCGCATAAGAGAATTCAGACTATATGTCTGAGTGTAGTCGACATTGTATGACCGAGTACAATGTACTTTCAATCAAGACTATACGACCAAGTGTAGTCAAAATCATACGACCAAGTATGATGTATCCTTTAAATTCAGACTATACGTCGGAGTGTGGTCGGCGTTGTATAATCGAGTACAATGTACTTTCAATCAAGATTGTATGACCAAGTATAATCAGCATCATATGACTGAGTGTGATATATTTTTTCAATTTAGACTATACAACTGAGTGTAGTCGACATTGTATGACCGAGTACAATGTATTTTCAATCAAGACTATATGATCGAGTGTAGTCGACATCATACAATCGAGTATGATGTATCCTTTCAATTCAGACTATACAACTGAGTATAGTCGACATTGTATGATTGAGTGCAATGTGTCATTCCAAATTAGACTGTACGACCGAGTATAGTTGACATTGTACGACCGAGTGCAATATGTCGTTCCAAATCAGACTATATGACTGAGTATAGTCAATATTGTATGATCGAGTGCAATGTGTCATTCCAATTCAGACTAAATGATCGAGTACAGTCGACAATGTACGATCGAGTGTAATGTATCAATTCCATTCATATTATATGACCAAGTGAAGTCGACATTGTACGATCAAGTACAATGCAACCTTTAAATTCAGACTATACGACCGAGTATAGTTAACATCATATGACCAAGTGTGATGCACCCATGCAAATCAATGCTATACATCCGAGTATAGTGTTTCCTCAGATGTTTTGAGTTTATGCCTAGTGTTACACGGCAGCATAAGCATTGGATGATACTAACTTAGGGATTTTATTGAATGCATTATTTACTTGTATTTTTCATGACTAGTTTGCCTTGGAGTTAATTGTTATAATAAGGGTTTATATGAAATTGCATGTAAATAGAGGATAAAATAGTAATTCATAAAGTAATTCTAAATGAACATAAGACTGAAAGAAGTTGGTATTCCGTATCTAGAATCTCCTGGCTATGGTGCTAGCTTTCTTTAGGGGAATCGAGTACCACCTTTTTTATTTTTCCCAGTTATTACCCTAGGTGGTGACTCCTCATCTCTATGACATGTCTTTGTGACAGTGGTTAGTGTGTTCTCTAGAGTCCTGAGCTCAAACAGTGTTACGGTTACTAAAATCTTGGACTCGTGCTAAACCCCGTCGTCTATAAGGGTACTGCCCTGAAATTATGCATTCGTCTAAAAGATAGCGAAAGGTGGAAAATTAATATAAGAGAAATAGAAAGCTAAAAAAATAAAACAACACATAATATCTGAAAAGAAAATAATAGAAAAAGAAGAAAATCATAAAACACAAAACATAAAACACAATTATAAACTAAAAAGAAAGTCAATCATCCATAGGAGCATAATCATCGAGTGCAACTTTAGTGTCATCCAGTGAATCAGTGTCATCAGGAAGTTCCTCAGTAGCAGCAGTGAAGGTAGAACTAGGAAAAGCAGGTTGTGGAGGAAGAGGTACGCCTTAAACCTGACACATGCTCAAGAGACCATCAACCACCAAGTGTAGAAGCTCCATGTGATACTAAAGAGTAGCCTCAAAATATGGAGGATAAAAAGATAAGGAAGATTCGACAGTATGAGAAGCTTGTGGTTGTGGAGGTGCACGAGTGCATGTTTGCTGTGGCTCATCAGCACGCAACTTAACAGGATTATGAATTAGAATGTATCAACCATCCCTAACTGTGACCACCTTAATCTTTTTCATAATAATGATATTAAAAGGCAATGTGGTGCAAAGTGGAGTCAGGTTGGTAAGGGAATAAAAAACCTATATATTTGTAGCAAGCCTAGTGACATACGAACCCCCATATAAAGCTCCGTTTATTTTTCTTGAAACACTATCCATATAAAAAGCAAAACCATATCCCAAATGAGGCATTATACCCTTAACAAAACATTAGAGATAAAACAAATCTCTAAGTGTGACACACCCAGTACTCTCCCTTCAACCACAAATAGTGCCAACTATTAGGCACTGTAAATAGCACAATCCAAGACGGGCTATATTAGTGCTCTTACTAACCCTATGGGCAAGTTTATTGGGTGGCTCCTTCATGTATAATCTCTCTCTAAAACTGATGATAGTTTACGAGTTTAAGGAGACACTGTGCATTATTAAGTGCACCACTAGTGACATTTATAACATCATAAAAACCAAAGTGCATAGCAAATTCATTCAAAGAAAAAGAGAATTGTCCCTTAATTGAAATAGCACTACATTTTTCATAGAAAAAGTAATAGGATTACTAGAGTTGAAAAAGAAAGTGGATAAGAACTCCAAAAATAACTCATGATAAATAAATTCCTCAATTCTCATAAAATCCTCCCATTTTGAGTTATCAATCATGCCTCTTACTGATTCATTTAAACCTACAACAGTAAGATCCCCTAACATAATGTGATAGGAAGGATGGAAAAGAAGGGGAAACAGAGTAGCACATGCCTTTTTAAAATTAGGATTAGTAAAGCGAAGAAGGGGGTGAGACATACCATATTGGCTCCCCTGATCATGGTATGAGGAAGTTGGAGTGATGGGTGGTGTCACACTCGTTAGAGAAGGGCAAGATGGTGGAGGGGAAGATATGGTACAGGTCCGCTTCTTAGATGATGATGGTGTCTTCCCAGATGTTTTAGATTTCCCCATGTGTAGAGAATGAGAAGGAAAATAAAAAAAAATGTAGTGTGTAGAAGGAAGAAATAGGGAAGAAAAGTGGGTGATCAAGTCAAAGAAAATGAGATAAGGGAGAAAAATTAGGATAGAATAGTGTAGGAGAAAGAGAATGGCAAAAGAAAAGATTGGAATGGGGCTAGGTTTAGAAAAATGGGTGTTTATATAGAGGGTTTGGGACATGGTTTGGGACCACAGTTTAGGAAAATCGTGTTGGGTAGTGTGATGTGGGTAAATGGATGGCACGACCCTCCATACTGTGCTTAGAGATCATGTTGTCTAGGAAATGACATGGCATACAAACCATGTTGTCATACCATGTCACATACTAGAAGATTTGAAAATGTAGGACACGGCGTGGAGTGATAATAACACAACATCTCCATGCTATGTTGACATGAAATGATGTCGTGTTATTAATGTCATGTGATGGGTATGGTAGCATGGCATCATATCATGCTTGAGATGTCATGTGATGAGTGTGGTAGCATGGCATGGGAGAAGTAGGGACACGACATGCTGGATGTCATGTCATAGTGGTAGCACAACATGCTAAAGTTGGTAGCACGACATATGAAATCATGTTAGGCACTTAATGTTTGACATTACATAGTGGATGTCGTGTTATCATGTCGTGAACAATCTAGGAGTGAATTGAAGATGTGACATGGCATAGTGATGTCATGCCATGAAGCTGTGACATAGTCTGTAACCTATAGAGTTTTAAGACATGGTATGAAAATTTTGTGTTAACATGTTGTGTAGTGCATATATAAATTTTTCTATTTTAAGTTTAAGTGGCATACCTAGACATGGCCTATTAAATAATTGTGCATTTTCCCGTATGACCATGCAAACTTGCTCTTTAAAGCAATAACTCTTTCTGATGATTGAATTCTTGATCCTATGGAGAATTTAAATAAATTAATTAATAAATAAAAACACAAAAGGGGAGAAAAGACTAAAACAAAATGAGAGTGAAAAGGAAAAATGATTGGGTTGCCTCCCAATTAGCGCTTTTTTAAGGTCTTTAGCTGTACCGTTCTATGATGAGCTCAAATTAGATCCACGAATGTACAAGAGACACTCTTTAAGCTAGCTTCCTCTATAAAGTAAGGCTTGAGACATTGCCTGTTAACTTTGAAACTTTTGTTTGCCTTATTGAAAAGCTCAACTACTCCATGAGGGAAGAATTGCTTGATTTTAAAAGGTCTAGACCATCGAGGCTTGACTTTCCTTAGGAATAGCTTTAGTCTAGAGTTGAATAGCAACACCAAATCCCCTTCTTGAAACTCTCTCTTCTGCAAATGTTTATCATGCCACTTCTTGGTCCTTTCTTTGTAGATTTTAGCATTCTCATAAGCATCAATCCGAAACTCTTCAAGTTCGTTCAACTGAAGAAGCTTTTTTGCACTAGCCTTTACTAAATCAAAATTTAGAAACCTTATAGCCCAGAATGCTTTATGTTCTAACTCAATCAGGAGATGACATGATTTCTCAAAAACTAGCTGAAATAGTGAAGTCCCAATTGGAGTTTTGAAAGTAGCTCAGTATGCCCATAGTGCATTATCCAACAGAATGGACCAATCCTTTCTTAAGGCATTAATTGGCTTTTCCAATATAGTCTTCAATTCTCTATTTGAGATTTCCACTTGTCCACTAATCTGAGAGTGGTAAGGTGTAGCCACTTTATGTTTGACCCCATATTTTGCTAAAAGAGATTCAAATTAACGATTACATAAGTGAGAACCACCATTACTAATTATAGCTCTATGTGTGCCAAAACGAGTAAATATGTTCCTCCGCAGGAACTTAGTGACTACTTTTGCATCGTTGGTTGGTGAAGCAATTGCTTCCATCCACTTTGACATATAATCAACCCCAACCAATATATATTTATTTCCATAGGAGCTTGGGAAAGGTCCCATGAAATCAATTCCCCACATATTAAATAGCTCAATCTCGATGATATTTATGAGAGGCATATCATCCCGTATGCTAATGTTGCTTGTCCTTTAGCAATGATCACACCTGAGTACAAATTGCCTTGCATCTTTAAAGAGAGAGGGCTAGTAGAATCCCCTTTGCTACTATTTTAGTAGAACTCACATGTCCCCCACACTTAAGTGAATGGCAATGAGTGAGTACTTTTGAAATTTCTTCGTCTGGAATGCACCTTCTCAACAATCCATCCTGACACCTCTTATATAAACAAGGCTCATCCCATAAGTATTACTAAAATCCTAAAAGAATTTCTTCTTTTGATGCTACTTAATGTCTAGTAGGAGAACACAACATGCTAAGTAATTCATAAAATTTGCATACCATGGAATGCTTTGCTAGATTCTCATGAGTTGTTCTCCTAGAAGGTCATTTGAGATTAGAAGAGAGTATGGATTGGCACTTTGCTCAAGGTAGGAAAGGTGATCAATAACCAAATTCTCTGGTCCTTTATAATCTCAAATCTCTAAGTCAAATTCTTATGAAAGAAGGATCCAATGAATGAGTCTTGGTTTAGCATCCTTCTTTGCTAAGAGATACTTAAGGGCTGAATGGTCAACGTAGACAATCACTTTACTTCCTACTAAATATGAAAACTTTTTTTCCATAACATGTACCACTACCAAAAGTTCCTTTTTAGTTATTGCATAATTTGTTTGACCTTTATCAATAGTGTGGCTTATATAGTATATAGCATAGGCTTGTTTGTCTATTCGTTGCCTTAAGACAGCTCCTACTGCATAGTTGCTAGCATCACACATGATTTCGAAAGGAAGATTCTAGTCTAGTAGTGGTTTGACAGGTGTTGAAACAAGTGCCTTTTTCAACCTGTGGAAAGCAGAAAGACATTCATCAAAAAATTCAAAAGGAATGTCCTTAGGAAGCAAATTAGTCAAAGGTTTAGCAATTTTAGAAAAATCTTTGATGAAATGTCGATAGAACTCGGTGTGTCCTATAAAACTCTGTATTCCCCTAACAAAGGTAGGGGTGGAAGTTTCTCTATCACTTTAATTTTTTCCCTATCGACTTTAATGCCATTTTTAGACACAATGTGCCCAAGCACCACTCCTTTAGTCACCATAAAGTGACACTTTTCCCAGTTCAACACAAGGTTAGTGTCTTCACATCTTTGTAACACTTTAGATAGATTATTAAGAAAATTATCAAAAGAACTATATACAAAGAAATCATCCATTAAAACCTCTATAGTGTCCTCAACAAAATAAAAAAAAGATAGATATCATGCATCATTGAAAAGTAGCAAGTGCATTACAAAGCCCGAAAGACATTCTTCTATATGCATATGTTCCATAAGGACATGTGAAGGTGGTTTTCTCTTGATCATCAGGGTGTATGGGGATTTGAAAGAAACCAAAGTATCCATCCAAGTAATAGAAAAATGAATGATTCGCTAACCTTTCTGAATGATGGTCAATGAATGGTAGAGGGAAATGATATTTCTTAGTGGCCTTATTTAATTTTCTATAATTAATGCACATGCACCAACCTATGATAGTCCTAGTTGGGATAAACTCATTGCTATTATTCCTCACTACTGTCACACCTCCCTTCTTAGGAACTACATGGATTGGGCTAACCCACTGAATATCCGAGATAGGATAGATAATTTCTACATCAAGAAACTTCATAATCTCTTTCTTAACTACCTCTTTCATATTAGGGTTTAGCCTTCTTTGATGTTCTATGGTGGGCTTAACATCATTTTCCATGTGAATCCTATGCATGCATATTGAAGCACTAATCCCCTTTAGGTCATCTATGCTATAACTTATGATCTTCCTATGAGGCCTAATCGTCCTAAGTAATTTGTCTACTTCTTCATCACTCACAATGATAGGATATATAGAGTTAGGGCCAAGAAAAATATACCTTAAAGATGAAGGAAGATCTTTGAGCTCCACCTTAAGTGCACTATCCTCCTTAATCATACCAAGGCTTTCTAATTTATAGGGTAAGGGCTCATACTTGGTTGATTTATGTTTATTCAATGCTAGACTTGCACTGAGGTAGTTTTCATACTTTTCCACCTCTTCATCAATGTTATCCTTTATAATATCATGGATCAAGAATGCTTCTAGGGGTCATGGGTGAGTTGCTTTTCAAAGATCTTTTGCATATAGCTTTGTATCACATATACTCTACAATAGGATCCCATCATTAAGGACCATTTTGCCATTTTGAAAATGTCAAACACCACCTTATTATCTCCAATTTCCAATAAAATCTTTCCTCTTTTGATGTCTATGATTACTCATGCTATGGCTAGGAATGGTCGTCCTAGTATGACTGGAATGTAGCGATCCTCCTCTATTTCCAGGATGATGAAATCTCCTGGTACATAATAGTTTCCAACTTTGACCGGGACATCTTCCAAAATTCCATAGGGGTAGATGATAGATCTATCTACGAGTTGTAGTGACACCGCCATCGGTTGTGGCTTACCGATATTGAGGAATAAGGAATTATACTCACACTTGCACTAAGATCACACAACGATTTACTTATAAATTCATTTCCAATAGTATCCTTGGATCTTTAAGCTTTTGGGGAAGCTTATTTTGAGTGACAGCACTACATTCCTCATTGATAGGAATGGTCTCATGATCGTCCCATTTTCTCTTATATAAGATAATGTCTTTTAAGAATTTAGAGTATGCAGGCATGGTATTGATCACATCTAGGAGATGTATGTTTAGTTTAAGATGTTGGAATGACTTTATGAACTTCTTAAACTGCATATCTAACTTGGATTTCTATTGCCTCTATAGAAATGGTAGTGATGGTACTAAGAGCGGTGAGTCCTCCTTCTCTTCATCCTTATTTTGTGAATGCTCAATCTTCTCCTCTTGGGTGTCATAAACGGATTCTGTAACTTTGTTTTTAGTCTCTATTTCAAGTAATTGCTTTTCACTCCTAAGTGTGATTACCTTTACTTGTTCTCTAGGATTTTGAGGTTAATTAGGAAACATTCCGCTTTGCCTTGAACTTGAAGCTTGTGATGTAATTTGGTTTTCTAACGTCTTATTATAGGCAAAAAGTTGTCCCACTTAAGATAATAGATTCTTTATTGGTTCCTTTTGCCCCTTTTAATCTTTTTGGTACCTCTTTTGATATTTTATGAATTTTTCTATCATCACTTCAAGATTAGACTTTGATTCACTTTGTTAAGGGAAGGTATTCTTTTGTTGAAATCCATGAGGTGATTTTTTGAACCCTTAATGGGAATTTTATACCCCTCCTTGGTTAAACCATGAAAAGCTTAGATGATTTCACCAACCAGGGTTGTAAGTGTTTAAGTAGGGATTCCCCTTATTCCTTTGAAAATTATTGAGTGAATTTAATTGCTCAATAGAGGGATCCTAAGAAAAATCTCCTTGACACTCTAGGGTTGAGTGTCCTCCTCCATAATTCTCATAGGAATAGACAGCCATAGGATTAGAGACTTTAGTGAATGCCTCCAACTTTTTAGTAAGCAAATCAATCTTAGCAATAAGGAGATTCCAACTGTCCACTTCATGCATTCTTACAACTTTCTTTAGTGCAATTCTCTCGCCATGCCATTGGTAGTTATTGGATTCCATGGTCTCAGGAAGATTATAGGCATCCTGAGGTGTCTCACTCATGAATGACCCTTGGGCAGTTACATCAATAGTGATCCTCATTGGCTCTGTCAGGCCTTGGTAGAAGGTTTGAATAAGCAACCACTATGGAACTCCATGGTGAGGATATTGTCCCTATAAGTCCTTGGAATGTTCCCAAGCCTCATAAAGAGATTCATCACCATGTTAGGTGAAACTTGTGATCTCCTATCTGAACTTCACTATTTTGCCCAATGAGAAATACTTACCTAAGAATGTCCTTAATAGTATATCCTATGAAGTGATTGACTGTGGTGCTAAAGAGTGTAGCCATAACTTAGCCTTATCCCTCAGAGAGAAAGGGAATAATCTAAGCTTTTTTACATCAAGAATAACCCCATTCATCTTAAATGTATCATAAATATCGAAAAAATTAAGCTAGATGGGCATTAGGATCCTCGATTGGGAGACCTTCAAACTGGAATTGTGAGATCATTTGGATTATCAATGGTTTGATATCAAACTTGTTAGCATTGACAGTTGGCTTGATAACATTATTATGGGTATCTCATGGATTGGGCATCGTGTACTTTTGAAAAGCGTGATTCCTACCCAGTGGTAGTGGTGCTTGATCTTCATCCATCTTTTACTTGTCTTTTTCATGCTTTTCCTTTCAGTTTTGTTTGCACTCTTTATCGATTTCAGGGTTAATCTTTTCTAGGTTCATCCCCTTAGATTGAGTGTTCATAAACTAGCAAAAGTTACTTGAAAAATCAACTAGCAAATTAAATTAAAATTAAATTAAAATTAAAGAAAGAATATTAGTCTAAGAAATGTAAAAATTAAATTAATATCAATATTGCCAATCCCTAACAACATTGCCAAAAACTTATTGCGTTTTAAACCCGCAAGTGCACGGTTGTGGTTGCAGTAGAAAGATATCATTCCTTCAAGGACTGTATATTGATTACTAACAATTTTTAATTATGATCTTAGCTAGTAAATTGAATAATTTAGCAAGGTTTAAAAACCTAAATAATATAAATTGAATTAAAAGTAAAATCAAATATTTGTAAACACAAAGCCTAGGTTTAGTTTCACTATTCCAATCCAATCATGAACATATTATTTAAGTAAAATTATTGAATTCAGTTAAGGGTAATTGCTCTAAAGTACTTAAAGACTCTCTCAAATTCAATTAAACATGTAAGGTTTAAAATCTAACCTACTCTCATGATTAATAATTCAATCCTAGCTCATTAAGATTTTTAACAATTAGTTTGTCACTATAATCTACTGTCATGACTCCTCGAAGAGCTCACCTACTCTCATGGTCAAGTGATCTAAGTTCTAAGTATCTTAAGCTAATGAATTCCCTTAACTCTCACTGGAAAATTCAACCGTAAACACACAATCAAACAAGCATGGAATGATAACAAGATAAATATTACAACACAAAGAATTAACTGAAATTCAAATTAAATATAAAAATTTATGTTCAAATCATGTCATGGAATAACTACTCCTAAGCAAGACTCTGAAAGAAAACTTAGCCACACATGGCTACGATGAAATCCATAATCAAAAATCAAGAAAATAAGAAGATAAAGACAAAAAATAAAATAAAAATAAGCTCTTAGTCTTCATTGATTTTCATCTAGCTACCTCCTTATCTTTGTGACTCCTCTCCATCCCCCCCCCTAAAAAGGTGTTTATTCCTTATATAATGCTAGGGTTTGAAAAGAATCCTTTTTGATATTTAATTCTTTCTTATTTTTAAAATAGGAAAACTTCTGCCTTTGTGACACAGTTTTGAAGCACAACCATGCTTCACTCAAATAAGACTATGAATTTACTCAGTATACAACCCGACATCCAACATGGTAGGTTCATTAGATGTGCTTCATTCTGGGTCAGAATTCTTCACTCGCACGACATATGCATGTCATGACATTGCTCTGTTGACATTCAAATGTAGATAGCTTCTTCATGGCTTACGCATGGCTTAGACATGGCTTTCCTTTTTTACTGCTTTATCACACGATATGTGCATCCCATTTCATGAAAAATATATATAAACTCCTAAAGCATTATGGGGCCCACTAGACATAAATCACAAAAATTATTTAAAACATAAATAAAACTTACAAAATATACAACATATAATAAGAATCCTAAATAAATGCTAACTCATAAAAAATTTCCTAATTAAACCTAAAAATTACTTAAATTAATTTATTCCTTATTTAGAATTTATTAAAATTCAACTCTAAAATACGTAAATAAAAAACATATAAAGTGACATGGCTTGTGCCAAGCTATATTCCAAACCATGTGGTTATTTTCCAAGCTAGAAGAAAAGGACACAATATGACACGACATGTGTCATGGTGTGCTTCAAACCATGTGCATGTCCCATGCAAAGTGACATAACATGTAACATGGCTAGTACAAGCCATGACAAAAATTAAAATGGGCAAAAGAAAGATGACAAGACTTCGTGAAGCCATGAGTTAAGTCATGTGATGATCTACAAGTTCAAAAGAAGAGAAGACAATTTGACATGCCTTTATCTCATACCATGTCTCAAGCCATGTGCTTTTTTGGATATTGATTTATAATATGGCACAAGATATGACATGGCTTGTCCAAGCAATGTCACAAGCCATATCGAATAAAATGTGGTTTCCTTGCCCTAAAAGGAAGAAAATTTTATGGGCTTTTAAATTTTTTTCCCGGTGACCTCTATAAAAGGAGGATTATGAGAAGATAGACATCATTTTTGGTCATTGATTGGTGGCCACAAACCATAGCTAAATGGAGATTGAAGAACATTTGTACAAGAAATTCAAGTGTTTATTTTTATTAATTCTTTTACTTCATTCTCAATCATGTTTGTGTTTTTTGCCACAACCATGTGTGGCTAATTCTCTTTTAGGGTTTACGGTAGGAGTAGCTATTCCATGATATGATTGAACACAAGTTGTTATTTATTTAATTTGATTTTCAGTTAATTCTATGAGTTATACTTAATGTTTGTTTTCATTCTTACCCATCTTGATTACATGTTTATGGGTAGATTCACTATTGAAAGTTAGGGGAATTTATCAGCTTAAGCCTCATAGGACTTAGACAACTTAAAAAATCCCTAGAGGGGGGGTGAATAGGGCTATTAAATAAAAATTGGAATTAAAAATAATTCTTTGTAAGAATTGAAAGAATGTTGAGAAGGAAGAATAAAGAACATAATGATTTAAGGAGTTTAAATTCAACAACAATCCTACGTCTCCTCCTAACTTATCCACAAGTTAGGATTGTCAATCACTTATAATCTTATTCACAAGACTGAAATTAAACAAGAGTTTTATAGCTCACTTTTATAACCTTACAACATGAGTTTTCAAAGCTCACTCAAAAAACCAAATCCCAAGTGTTTCAATGGACAACACTTAAACTAATTCCTTTAGAAATAAATCTCACTTCCTTACTAATCTATCTTAAGATTTAAGATGAAGATAAATTCCATTTCTAACACACAACTAACTCTCACAAGAGTTATAAATAAAGTATGAATATTTGAGAATTTAAGAGCTTTAATGAATGTTAATGTAGAGAATGATAATAAGCAAAAATTTCTTAATTTCCATTCAGCTCTAGAGGTGTTTATATAGATAAAAACTCAAAAATATAGCTGTTGGAGTTGCAAATAATGTGTCCAATGTCTATATTTTGAATCCAATGTTTATAATTTTGAATTATTGAAAGTAATGTTGTTAGATTACAATGCACGGATTGAAACCATGATTGGCTATTGGATATGTTAGAATTTGCCCAAATTTCTTCATAAAATTATAGATTTTTGAATTATCTTCCCATATCATTTTGAATCACCTCAATTGGACTTCTGTAGCTCAAGATATGTTCAAACTACTAAGAGCTGTGCAATCTAAAATGACTTACTACTGTTAGATAAAACCGTGATTTTCTATTGGAGACATTTGAATTTGCCTATATTTTCTTCATAAAATTTATAGATGTTTGACTTAGCTTTCCATATCATTTTGAATCACTTAATTGCACTTCTGCAGCTTAAGATATGTTCAAAATACTAAGAGCTATGCAATCTAAAATGGTAGCTGCATACATTGATTTCAACTCAATATTTATATACCCAATTGAACTCAGATTTTGACAAGTAAGCTCAATTCAGAAAGTCAAGATGTCTAATTCAAATTTAGAGAATAAAAATTTCTCATTATAAAGCTCTAAAGATGTGAAAAGCCTCATTGAATCTCAGAGGTCGAATCAGCCTAAGATATTCATACTTCATTTTAACTTCTAATAGAGTCCTAACTTATACACACTTAAACAAACAAAATAAATGCTCAAAATTAAGTTTTATAAGATAAAAAATTAAGAGTGATTATTTCTAAGGTCAACAACCTCCCCTTTTTGATTTTGACAAACTTATTTTGAGTTTGACAAAAAATAATACAAAGCAAAGTGTGTGATAATAATGATACCAAATGAAATAAAATATATTTCTTTATTTCTCCTCTATGAATAAGGACATGATAAGAAATATAAATTTATAGATTATTCTCCTTGACAAAAAAAATAAAAAAGTAAAAATAATATAAAATATAGCAAGAGGGATAAAAAAATATGGCATTCTTATGAAAAATATTTTAAAAACATAAAATATGATAACATGATCATTTAAATAAATGTTAGGCAATGTGAGGAAATAATTTCAAACATATATGCATATCGTGCCACTAAAATTCATCACAAAAATAGTACATATAACAATAATGTTGATGATAGATGAGCTTAACTATCACATGATCATATAGAGCTTACCTAGCTAACCAATTATATAGCACTTAGCATTAAAAAAATAAACACAAATTATCCATAGCATATTTTCCTCTTTTTGTATAAAGGCAAAAGGAAAAGAGAGAGATATAAGGGGAAATGAACCTAAAGGGACCAAAATTCCTATAGGAGCAAAGCAAAGATAAACCAAATCTTTGTAAAAATATTCATGCCTTATGAAAGATCAAAAAAATTACTAAGAAGAAATTATACATGAATTATGCATGTATAAACATAATAATAAAATATTATACACATGTATAGTAACAAATAACAAACTCAAATATATTGTCAAATATATTTCTCCCCTTTGTCAAAAATAAAAAGAAAAGAGAGAGATATAAAGGGAAATGAAAACAAAGATACACAAAATCTTTATAAAATCTATGTCATACATAAACAAAGTAAGCAAAATAAGGCCTTTTGTCACATATGATGTACAAAAAGATTAGCCATACTTACAATGTTTAATATGCATCCAAAAATTTAAACAAAATTTCTCCTTTATATCAAACAAAAAATATAATATGTCACTAACATAAACATATTTTTTAAGGGAGTTTTAAAATTTAAAAAAGTACATATATTAAAAAAATTAACTAGGTACATATACAAACTCAAATTATTTCTCCTCCTTTGACAAAATGCAAATAGAAATTTAAAAAGATAAACCAAATATAAATTGATGATCATAAAAAAAATTTTAAGATCAAAATCAAAACATTTATCAATCAAACTAATCAATAAGCACAATATGATTTCACATGAAAATAGTTCAACCATCAATTAAACATAAAATCAAGATAAACTAGAACCATCAATAATGACAAGTTCATGCTTAATTAAATCCAATCTCTCTTCATTGAGAGTTTGGTGATGATATCTGCAAGTTTATTATTTATATCAAAAAATTCAAGTGAGATATCACCAATTTGAACATGATCATGCAAGAAATGATGTCTAATGTTTATATGCTTAGTTCTAGAATGTTGAATGGGATTTTTGCTAAGGTTGATAGCACTTGTATTGTTACATTTGATTGGAAAGTGAATAAGTTTACACCATAGTCTAACAACTATTGTTTTTACCATAAAACTTATGAAAAATAAAGACTTGCTGCAATATATTTAGCTTCAGTAGTGGATAAGGTAACTGAAACTTATTTCTTGCTAAACCAAGAAACTAAACATTGTCCTAAAAATTGAAAACTTTTGAAAGTGCTTTTTCTATCTAGTAAACTACTGGTACAGTCCACATCAAAATAACTAATTAAGTTAAAGGATGAACTCCTAGGATACCAAAGTCCTAAATGCATTTTACCATAAAGATATTTGAAAATTCTTTTGATAGCATTCAAATGAGACTCTTTATAACTAGATTGAAATCTAGCACACAAGAAAGTAGCAAACATAATATCAAGTCTACTAACAGTTAAATAAAGAAGGGATCCAATTATACCTCTAAATTGCTTTTCATCAACTAGTTTGCCATTATCATCTTTGTTAAGTTTAGTTATGTTAAGTTTAGTTATGTTAAGTTTAGTTGTTTATTTATTAGATTTTTACTTATCTTAGCTCCATCCATGCCAAACTTCTTGAGAATGTCTCTTGCATACTTGGTTTCATTTATGAAAATCTCATTTTTGCATTACTTGATTTGTTATCCAAGAAAGAATTTAAGTTCACCCATCATACTCATCTCAAATTCTCCTTGCATTAAATTAGAGAATTCATCACACAAGCAATGGTTAGTAGCATTGAATATAATGTCATCAATATATATTTTAAAAATTAATAAATCATGCTTGGATTTCTTTATGAAAAGAGTTGTATTAAATTTTCCTTTAGAGAAACCTTTCTCTAATAAGACGTTGCTCAATCTTTCATACCAAGCTTTAGGAGCTTGTTTCAATCCATATAATTTTTTGGAAAGTTTAAATACATGATTTGGTAAATCAAAGCTTTCAAAACTTAGAGGTTGTTCAACATACACGTCTTCTTCAATAAAACCATTTAAAAATGCACTTTTAACATCCATTTGATAAAGTTTGAATTCCATAAATGATGCAAATGCAAGTAGCATTCTAACAGCTTTTAACCTTGCAATGGGAGCATAGGTTTCATCATAATCAATGCCTTCCTCTTGATTATAACCTTTAGCTACTAGTCTAGCTTTATTCCTAGTTATGACACCTTGTTCATTCATCTTATTTCTAAACACCCATTTGGCACCTATAATAGGATGATGTTTTAGTCTAGAAACTAAAGTCCAAACCTTGTTTCTCTCAAATTAATTTAACTCTTCTTACATAGTAAGGACCCAAAATTCATCACACAAAAGCATTATCAATATTTTTGGGTTCAATTTGAGAAATGAAGGTTAAATTAACAATAGACTTTAATTAGGATATAGTAGTTACCCCTTTTATAGTGTTACTTATAATGAGATCTTGAGGATGAGCTTTCTTGAATTTCCAATCCTTTGGAAGTTCATCCTTCAAGGTAGGTTGAGACATTTCCTTATTGTCATCCTTGCTTGGTCCTTCAAGTTCTAAAGGTTTGCTAGCATTTTCTTCTTGAGTTTACACAGTCTCATCATTACCTACAAGATCATCAGCACTACAAATATCCTTTCTAGGACCAAGTTTGATTCATTAAATACAACATGCATTAACTCTTCAACTACTAGAGTTCTCTTATTAAAAACTCTATATGCTTTACTAGAAATAGAATAGCCTAGGAAAATTCCTTCATCGGCTTTGGAATCAAATTTCCCAAGATTATCCTTGGTGTTTAATATCTCCACTTACATCCAAATACTCTTAGATATGAGATTTTGGGTTTTATATTATTCAATAGCTCATAAGAAGTTTTATTCAAATTCGATCTTTTGAAAACTCTATTTGACATGTATAAAGACATATTAACGACTTCCGCCCAAAAGTATAGAGGCAAATTATACTCATAAAACATTGTTCTAGCCATTTCCATAAGAGTTCTATTTTTCCTTTAAATTACCCTATTTTATTGAGGAGTTCTAGGAGAAGAGAATGTATGTGAAATACCATTTTCATTACAAAATGTTTTAAAAAAATCATTTTCAAACTTGGTTCCATGATCACTTCTAATAGAAGAAATACAAAAACCTTTTTCTTTTTTTAACTCTTTTTGCAAACTTTTCAAAAGCTTTAAATGCATCATTTTTATAAGTGAGGAAACATACCCAAGTAAATCTAAAGTAATCATCAACCAATACATATGCATAATGCATACCACCGAGAATAGTAACTCTACTTGGTCCAAACAAATTCATACATATAAGTTCAAGTGGCCTAAAAGTGGAAACTTCATTTTTTAGCTTAAATGAGGACTTGGATTATTTTCCCTTTTGGCAAGCATCACAAGGTTTATTCTTAGTGAATTCAAGCTTAGGTAAACTAATCACAAGTTTATGTTTATAGAGATCATTCAATAGCTCAAAATTTGCATATCCTAACCTTCTATGCTATGTCTATATGTCATGTGAAATTGACATCAAGCATTTAAGATCTTTCTTGTCAATCTTATTCAAATCAATAACATAAACATTATAAACTCTTTCACCATTAAAAATTACTTTGTCTTCATCAAGACTACTTACAAAGTAATTCTTAGGACAGAAAGTGACCTTATTTCCCATATGACATAATTGACTTATACTAAGTTATGTTTAATACCATCAACAAGCAACACATAGTGTATAGTTAAGGATTGAGGATTATCAATTTCTTTAATGCTAATAATCTTTCCTTCTGCATTATCCCTGAAAGTAATGTGTCCTCCATCCTTAGCATCAAGCTTGTTGAATTGCTACTTGTCTCTCGTCATATTCCTTGACCATCCACTATTAAGATACCATTTTCTTTTTTATCTTATAGACTTCAAGCACACCTATACAAGACAATTTAAGCATTCTTTTGAACCCAAACCTTTTTTAGTCTAGGTTGGTTAGTTTCAAGATAGTCCGTATGAAGCAAGTTCATATGCAGTCTTCTATAGAAGCACACATTATTGGTATGTCCCTTGATCATGCAATATGAGCATTCAACATTTGAAAACTTATTTCTCTTAAAAGGATATGAATTCCTAATTTGTGAAGCATGCCTTCGTTGATGTTGTGGTGTATGTCTCTTAAAGTTCTTTTGAGTCATAGTGTGAGACATGCATTGGCAATGACAATGTGTATTTTGATAGGTGTGTGTAATATGTCTAGGTGCATTATATTGTGCAACATGCTTATGAGTATTGTGTCTAGTGTATATGTAAGCATGTTTAGGTTATATTTTCCTAGCATGATGCTTAACTCTTTGTGTCATATAAGGTTGAGTTTTATAAGACTTTGCTTGAGTGTTTGACACATGAGATATTTTAGCTTTAAAAGCTTGAGTCTTATTTTATTTTGAGGTGGAAAGAGTAGAATTATTTGAGGCTTTAACAAAATTAATATATGATGATGATGAGGAAGCTATTCCATTGGTATATCCAATTCCATGTATATCGCTATGGAATTTTTGAGAGTCAAGAATATTATTCATAGATTCTTTTCCTTATATGAGTTTCTCAATGGAAATTTTTGAATTTAAGGCTTCCTTAGAAAGCTTTTAATTTTCATCATTTGCTTTCTTAAGTTGATCTTCCAAGAAACTTGAAGTTTTCTAATCATTAGACAATTTATCATTTGATTTAACTACATTAGAAAATTCATTTTTTAATTTTTTGAATTCCTTATTTAGGCTAGATAACTCATGCTTATAATACTTCTTCTTAGATAATAATTTTTTGCATTTGAGTAAGAGTTTCCTTACCATAGAGCTTTCAATATCATCATTATCATCATCATATTCATCATCATCATCATCATAATAATCATCATCACAGGAAGAATTAGACATAAATGGTACCTCTTTTTCACTTTCAAGAACCATGAAACAAAGCTTGGCTCCCAAGTTGCCTTATAAGCCCTCCTTTTCTCTTTTGTTCCTTTGCTCTTATTTTTGAGTTTGGGACACTCACTTTGGATGTGGCCTGGTTTCTTGCATTTATAGCAAGTAATATCTTTGGTTTTCTTTTTACCTTCTCCTTCATACTTCTTTTTGAAGTCTCTTATTCTTGATGAATGTTTCTTTTTCAAGAACTTCTTGAAGTTTCTAGTGAGCATGGCAATTTCATCATCTTCATTAGTAGAACCTTCAACATTTTCTTATTCACTATCATTTTATGAAGCTTTCAAGGCATTGCCCTTCTTATTCTCTTCCTTTTCTTCTTACTCTTCACCTCTTTGCTTAATTGTTAGCTTATGTGTTAAGAGCTTTCTGATAAGCATACCGTAGAGAGAGTTGAGAGGTCATAAGCTTCCTTAATTGAAGTAACCTGAGATTCCCAATCCTTCTTAGGTAGGATTCTTTAAATCTTGTTGTTTACTTCTTCCTTGGATAAATGCTTTCTAAGTTTCTTGAGGGTTGTGATAAGAATGTTGAGTTAATTTGTCATCTCCGTGATTGACTCATGAGGCTTCATATTGAAAAGTTCATATTCATACATGTGAAGTTGAACCTTCTTACTTCTAACTTGCACATTGCCTTCATAATGATTTTCCAAGGTCTTCCACATTTCCTTGGCTAACATGTAATATTGAAGCTTGCCTCCTTCTTCCTTTGTCATAGAAGAGACTAGAGTGATCATCACCTTTTTTTTTTTATGATTTTCTTCCTTTTTGCTTATTTTTCCATTAACTCCTTGATATAGTAGTTACCACACCATAAATGGTAGTTGTAGGTGGTTCCTAACCATTTAGACAATATCCTAAACTTTGATGGAATCAAAATCAAGGTATAGCTCCATTTTGAACTTCTAATGAGGATAGTCACTACCATTGAAGAATGGTCTAAGTGAAGAAATATTTTGTGATTCACTCCCCATGATCTTGTATTCTAATAATGAAGTTCCTAGAATTTAAGCTCTGATACCAATTGAAAAAGCCCTAGAGGAGGTGAATAGGATATTAAATAAAAATTGGAATTAAAAATAATTATTTGTAAAAATTAAAAGAATGTTGAGAACGAAAAATGAAGAACACAATGATTTAAGGAGTTCAAATTCAACAACAATCCTATGTCTCCACCTAAGTTATCCTCAAGTTAGGATTTTCAATCGCCCATAATCTTATTCATAAGATTGAGATTACACAAGAGTTTTATGGCTCATTCTTATAACCTTACAATATGAGTTTTGAAGGCTCACTCTAAAAACCAAATCCTAATTGTTTCAATAGACAACACTTAAACCAATTCCTTTAGAAATAAATCTCACTTCCTTAATAATCAATCCTAATATCTAAAATGAAGAGAAATTCTATTTCTAACACATAACCAACTCTCATAAGAGTTGTAAACAAAGAGTGAATATTTAAGAATTTGAGAGCTTTAATAAATGTTAAGATAAAGAATGTTAATAAGCAAAAATGTCTTAACTTCCATTTAGCTCTAGAGATGTTTATATAGATAAACACTCAAAAAAAAATAGTTGTTGGAGATGCAAATAATGTGTCAGGTGTCTATATTTTGAATCCAACATTTATAATTTTGAATAATTAAGAGTAATGTTGTCAAACTACTATGCATGAATTGAAATTATGATTGGCTACTAGATATGTTAAAATTTACCCACCCTTTCTTCATAAAAGTTATATATATTTGAGTTAGATTTCTATATCATTTTTAATCACCTCAATTAGAGTTCTGTAGCTCAATATATGTTCAAAATACTAAGAGCTATGCAATCTAAAATGGCAAACTACTATGCACGAGTTGAAACCATGATTTTCTATTGGAGACATTCAAATTTGCTTATACTTTCCTCATAAAAGTTATAGATATTTGACTTATATTTCCATGTCATTTTGAATCACTTTAATTGAACTTATGTATCTCAATATATGTTCAAAATACTAAGAGCTATGCAATCTAAAATGGCAGTTGCATATGTTGATTTTGACTCAATATTTACATACCCAAATGAACTCAGATTTTGAAAAGTAAGCCTAATTAAGAAAGCTCAAGATGTCTACTTCAAATTTTAAGGGGATAAATTTCTCATTATAAAGCTCTAGGGATGTCAAAAGCCTCATTGAATCTCAAAGGTCGAATCAGCCCAAGATATTCATACTTCATTTTAACTTCCAATAGAGTCCTAACTTATACACACATAAACAAACCAATTAATTGATTAAAATTAAGTTTTTTAAGATAAAAAAAATTAAGATTATTTATTTCTAAGGTCAACACAACTTGACCACGAGAGTAGGTGAGTTTTACGAGGAACCATAATGGTAGGCAGGGGTCTACGATGGTAAACCAATAATTGTTAAGGAACTTAATGAATTTAGATTAATTTATTAACTATGAGAGAAGGTTAAAATTTAATCTTTATATGCTTAATTGAACTCGAGAGAGTCTTTAAGGATTTTAGAACAATTACCCTTAACTAAAGTTAATGTCTTTTGAGTATTAATGTGTTCATGATCGGATTAGAATAGTGAAATGAAACCTAGACTCTAAGCTTTTCATCATTTGATTATAGCTTAATTCTTTTACTTTTTTTTATATTAAATTTGCAATATCATTTAATTTAATTTACTAGCTAAGAACATAAGTAAAAATATTAGTACTCAATATATAATTTTCATGGGAACGATAACTCTTTATACTGCAATCATGATCTATGCACTTGTAGGTTTTGAATACAACACATAACGGTTGAAAATTTGACATTTTGGTAATGCATGATTGTGGTGCATGTGTGTGATATGATCAGTGGTGAAAAAAGTTGAAAAATTTGGCTAATGGAAAATAGATAGGCAAATACAAAGCAAATGACCCGAGGATAATGGATTCATCTTCCCTATTAATAAAGAACTAGAGAAATATCAAGAAGAGATATAGTCTGGCTATTAGAAGCAAATACAAATAGAATCCCCAAGGTGCATAGCAATAAGGAAGCAATATATAGAAAACTACAATGCTCAGACAAGAAAACAATAAACAAAAAAGCCAAAATAAATAACTAATTTGGCCATGAAATGAAGTTGCCTTGGAAATATAATGTTTCAAGAAAATAAATAATGTTTTGGCAATTTATTACTAAAACAAATTTGCTTTGTTAAAACAATTGTGGTTTTAAAAACCACATACTAATTTGCTTTGTTCATACTATAATGAATGCTGCACCGAATTTCACCAACTCATAAATATTGGAACATGTAGAATATGTATAGAAAAAAAAAACCTTTTTCCCTAAGGGAATTGATTTGTATAAACGGATAATGATTATATGTTAAGTGTGGTAATTTTTTTTATGTTGGTTTATGCATGTTTATGGTGTTTATTTTTTATAATTTTTATTAAAATTTAGTTATTTCTATGTTTATATTTATGGTGTTTATTTTTATAATTTTTATTTAGCCATAGAAGAAGAATTAGTTACAATGCTAAGGAAGGTGAAAGTCATAGAAAAGATGGAAGTATTGATGGGATGAAGCTTATTCAGATTTTAATTACTTATGTTGAGGCATGTGACTTGTTTTGATCCAATGCTTTATTCTTTGGCTCTTCTTTCCAGCATGTAGCATATTGCTTTGTCCGAGGCCTTGCTGATATGCTGTCTATGGTTCAATTACTGGGGATAGTCGATTTCATGGGACCAAAAATGAACATAATGGACATTGCCTCAGATAAGAAAGAAGAAGCCTTATGAGTATTTAAATAAAAAGTGTAATGAGAAATTCTTTTATGATGTGGCTGCATTGGATTTTTGGTTTTAATTTAATTTTTAATTACTGATAGAGGTTAGACATAATGATATGAAGAGGATATGATATATGTTGGAAAAAAAAACAAACTCAAGTGGCACGATAATGCAAAAATTTATTAAAGAATAAAATAAGAGGAAAGAAGAAAGGTGCAAATTTATATAAAAAGGCACACATAAGAGAGGCAAAATGCATAAAGCAAAGGAGAATACTTTAGTGGATATAAAATATAGTAATTATGGAAGGAAACAAACAATCATAGGAGAAAATATAAAAAAAGAAAAAAAAAGAATAAACAATAATAAAGATATATGAAGAAAAAGAATAAACAAGAAGAAGGAGAGAATATATATAAAAGGAAACAAGTAACAAATTTTTGGGCAGCAAAACATAGGAGCTAAACAAGATTACTAAAAGAGAATTTCTATAGAAGAGCAAAAACTACAAAAAAAAAAAAAGTTTATTTCTTTTCTTTAGTATTCCTCTTAATTCTTTAATATATTTCTCTTTTAAATTAAAAAACATGATGAATATTATGTTTAGCTAAATTTATTTATGTTGGGGATTGCTGAACTTATTTTAATTTAAGTTGAATCAGTTATTAGTTTTTTTCCTTTTTAAATTGCATTAAGCATTCATTAAGGTTAATTGTTTATGATTTGGCTATTCATAATTAATTTTTTAATTAATGTTAATTATTGAGAAATATTAATCTTAACATGAATTTGAATGCTTGTTGATTGATTTAAGTCTAGAGATAGCTTAATTCATTTAAATTCTAATTGGATATTCTTCATGATTTATTTACTAAACTTGATTATTTTAATTTAATGAGAATTAGTTAAAGTCTTTTCAATTAATAGAAATAAATTAAGTAAGTTTTACTTGAGAAAAATTAATTGCTATCATTGAAATCCTAATAAATGCAATAAAAAGAAAGACTAATTTCTTGTGATTGACTTAATTAAAATATAGCGATACAATCCCTAACATCATTCTCATTATTGCTTGTTAAAACATAAATTAATTGATTTTATTCTCTAATTTCATTTTAGCTATTAAAAATTAGCAATTATAATTCATTGAATATTTGATTCTTAAACAAGTTAAAAATAGAATTAATAGTTGGATAGATATTCAATCCTCTTGGGATCGACTTGAACTTTTTGTATATTACTTGACAAGCTCATATGCTTATAAGAGCAAAACAAGTTTTTGGCACCATTGCCAAGGATTGAATAAGTTTAAAAATATAATTGGTTTTTTTTACTTGATTTAAGTTATTTTTGTTTTAAATTTGGATATTCATTTTTTCTATTTTTAATTAGTTATTTTGGATATTCATTTTTTAATTAGTTACTTGATTTAAGATATTTATTTAAATTTGGGTGTATGCATAATACTTGAAGAATAGGGATAGATCCTCTCATTTTTATTCCAAAACTTACACAATTTGAAAGAGAGAATAAGAGGCATTCTCAAGAGGAATTGAGTGCCATGGCAGAACAATAGGAAGAAAAAAGAACACTCTTATATTTTGTCATGCCAGGTTTAGATGGTACACGATAAAGTATTGTAAGGCCAATAATCAATGCCAACAATTTTAAGATGAAACTACCCTTACTTCAAATGATCTAGTCAAGTGTTCAATTTTATAGCTTGGAAAATGGAAACCCCAAAGTTCACATCACTAATTTCTTAGAAATATGTGATACATTCAAGTACAAAGGGGTGTCAGATGATGCAATTTGCTTAAGGCTCTTTCCATTCACATTGAAGGATAGAGCTAAGGCATGGTTGAACTCACAGCCACCTGCTTTAATCACTACATAGGATTGATTAGCAAAAGTTTTTATGGAAAAATATTTTCCACCTTCAAAAATAGCAAAGATTATTAAGGATATCACCACCTTTCAACAATTTGATATGGAATCCTTGAGTGATGCATAGGAGAGATTCCAAGAGTTACTAAAAAGTTATCCTCATCATGGTTTTCCATGGAATGTGTTCATCATAACTTTCTATAATGGTGTTGCCTAATCCACCAAAGACATAATTGATGTAGTAGCTGGAGGTTCTTTGCTACAAAAAACAATTGAGGCTGCATTTTCACTTCTTGAAGATATGGCAAATAATAACTGTCTTTGGCCATCAGAGCATTAAAATCCACAAAGGTGAGGCAAAATTAGGGTGGATGTAGTGACTTCTCTTTAGGCTCAAATAGTAGCAATTTTAAAACAATTATGGAATCTTAACCATAGAAATGCAATAGGTGTAATAACTTCATAGTTACCATATGAAAATTGCAATATTATAGGGTACTCAATAGGGGAAAGTGGTTGTGGCAACAATGGTATGTATGGAGATGCAAATTTAGAGCAAGTTAACTTTGTCGAGAACTAATTTCAAGGAAAATAGGGTAATAATCCATTCTTGAATACTTATAATCTGGGATGAAAGAATCACCTAAATTTTTCTTAAAAAAATAGCAATAATGTAGTTCACTAAGGCTTTTAAAGAAACATTGCAAGGCAAGTACCTTCAAGTTTTCAACAACCCTACCAAGATCGTATGACCTTAATGGAAAATAAATTAAATAAATTTTTGGAGGCTATGTCCAATAGAATGAACCATCAAGATGAAAATCAGAAGCAGATGGAGGCTAAATTTTTTCAGATAACTAAAAACCATTCATCTTTAATTCATCATATTGAGGTACAATTGGGTTAGCTTGCTAATGTAGTAGCATAAAGAAAATAAAGGAATCTTCCAAGCAATATCGTAACAAATCCAAGGGAGCAGCTGAATGCAATTACACTTAGAAGTGGAAAGGAGATAAGGTCAGGAGATGAGCTCAAGAAAGACGTGGTGGAAACATAAGATAAAGAAATTCAAAGATGATGACTCTAAGGAAGGCAAGGAGCAATAAGCAAAGAATAATGATGGGAAAGAGCAAATTTTTATGCCTAATTCATAGAAATATGAGATAAGGATGCCTTTTCCACAGAGATTAAAGAAACCTAAAGATTAAAAAAGGTTTCCTAAATTTTTAAATACTTTTAAAAAACTAGAACTTAATATTCCTTTTGCTAAAGCTCTTGTAGAAATGCTAATATATGCCAAATATTTTAAGGATTTTATCACCAATAATAGAAGATGGAATGACAACTAGATTGTGGAATTAATAAAAACTTATAACTCTATCATCACTCACAAAATACCAATTAAATTAAAAGACCTAGGGAGCTTTACTCTTCCTTGTGCAGTTGGTGCTTAAGAATTTCCCAAATGTTTATATGATTTGGGTGCAGGTATTAACCTTTTGCCATTTTCTCTTTTTAGGAAATTACAACTTGGTGCGTTGACCCCATCGAACATGACTTTGTAACTTACAAATCATTCTATAAAGAAACCATATGGGATCATTGAGGATGATATTTTGGTTAAGGTAGAAAAATTTATCTCTCTTGTGAATTTTATATTTTTGGATTTTAAAGAGAATAGTAAATTTCCTCTAATTCTTGGGAGACCATTTTTAAATACTGGAAGAGTTGTCATAGATGTTCCTAAGGGGAAAATCACTCTTAGGGTTGATAATGAGAGTGTAGAATTTGTGATGCCTCGATTGATGAAGTACCCAATAGGAGAGGAATTTTGCATAAGAGTGGAAGTTGTAAATAAGTGTGTGAGGGACATGAATTTGAATAAAGAAATTCTTATCTAAAGTTTGGAATGTGAAGTAGATAGTGAACCCTCACAAAAAGCTATTTTTTCTAAACCTAAAATTTTAGTTTGTAGTGACAACCTCACTCCCCCATCTATTGTTAAACCACCTAAATTAGAGCTTAAACCATTACCTACCCATTTAAGATACAACTTTTTAGGGGAGGGAGACACATCACCTATTATCATTTCCAATAAGCTGTCCGTTGAATAAGAGAAAAAGGTATATGAGATAATGAGAAATAAGGTGAAGTCCATTGAGTGGCAGATTTCAAATATAAAAAGGATTAGCCCTTCAATTATTATGCACATAATCCACATGAAAGAGAGGATTAGAGCTATCATAGAGAGATAAAGGCACTTGAATCCAAACATAAAAAGGTAGACAAGAAGAAGATTGTCAAGTTGTTGAATGCAGACATTATTTATCCAATTTCTAATAGTGAATGGGTAAGCCCAGTGTAGTGTGTACCAAAAAAGAGTGTAATTACTATTATGGAAAATGAACCAGGTGAGCTGATTTCAAAAAAGTGGCTAATGGGTGAAGAGTATGTATTGATTACTAAAAATTGAATGTACCCATAATAAAGGACCATTTTCCTCTCCTATTTATTAACCAAATGTTGGAGAGGATAGCAAGGCATGCATACTGCTATTTCTTAGATGGTTATTTGGGTTACAACTAGATTTTTATCTTTCTAGAGGACCAGGAGAAAATAACATTTATATGCCCATATGGGACTTTTGCTTACAGACGCATGCCTTTCGGACTTTGCAACGGACCAACTACTTTTAAGAGATATATGATAGTAATTTTTCTAATCTCATCGAGAACATCATGGAGGTATTTATGGATAACTTCTCTATTTTTAGTGATTCTTTTGAACTATGTTTTTCTAACCTTGACAAGGTCTTAAAAAGATGTAAAAAGGCTAACCTTGTTCTTAACTGAGAAAAGTGCCATTTTGTGGTAGAGTAAGGGATAGTCCTTGGTCATAAGATTTTAAGTGCAGGGATTGAGGTAGGTAGAGCTAAAATATAAATTATTAAAAAGCTACCACCTTCAACAATAGTCAAGGGAGTTTAAGGATCTTTAGGACATGCTAGTTTTTATAGGCATTTCATTAAAAAAATTTATGTAATTGCTAAGCCTTTAACCCAATTATTAGTTAAAGATGCTTCTTTTTATATTCAATGATGATTGTTTAAATGCTTTTAATAGGTTTAAGGAAGCATTAATTTCAACCCCAATTATTTCACCTTAGGATTGGGCACTTCCTTTTGAGATCATGTGCAATGCAAGTGACCATGCTATGGGGGTTATGCTTGGTTAGAGGAAAGACAACAAGCTTTATGTTATATACTATGCAAGTAAAACTCTGACAGAGGCCCAGTTAAATTACACCACAACTGAGAAAGAGATGTTGATAGTGGTTTTCGTTGTTAAAAAATTCAGGTCATACTTACTTGGTTCAAAGGTTATTATTTTCACTAATCATGCAACAATAAAATATCTTTTGGCCAAAAAAGATGTAAAACCATGCCTTATTCATTGGGTGTTACTTTTACAAGAGTTTGACTTAGAGATTAGGGACAAGAAAGGTTTTGAGAATGTTGTAACTGACCATTTGTCTAGGTTAGAGGGTTATGAACAAGTGAGGCAAGAAGAGAATATCAATAATGAATTTCCTGATGCCTTATTGTTGGCAATCCAACATTTTAGTGCTCCATGATTTGTAGACATCACTAATTATTTAGCATATGGAGTACTGCCTTAAGAATTCTCCTATCAATAAAAGAAGCATTTCCTTTTTGAGTTGAAACATTATTTGTGGGAGAATCCATTTCTCTACAAGTTTTACAAAGATGGGTTAATTAGAAGGTGTGTTCTTGAAATTAAAATGTTGAAAATTTTTTCTCATTGTCATGATTCTACAGATGGTGGGCATTTTAAAGCAATAAAAACTATTGCAAATATTGTGGAAAGTGGGTTTTTATGGCCTACTTTATTCAAAGATACCAAGGAGTATATGGAACACTATGATAAATGTAAGAGATATGGGAATACATCCAAAAGGAATGAAATGCCACTTACATTAATTCAAGAAGTGGAGATTTTTTATGCTAGGGGATTAGATTTTATGGTTCCCTTTCCATCATTTTTTAGGAACCAATATATCTTGGTAGGGGTAAACTGTGTGTCTAAGTAAGTGGAAGCTATTCCTTCACTTACAAATGATGCTAAAGTGGTGATAAGATTTTTTAAGAAATTATTTAGTAGATTCGGAGTATCTCAAGCTATGATTAGTGATGGAGGTTCACACTTGTACAACAAGCAGTTTGAGTTATTACTCAAAAGGTACAGAGTTCACCATAAAGTTACCCCTATATAGCCCTCAAACCAATGATTAACTAGAAGTGACCAATAGGGATATAAAGAAGATTTTGGAGAAAATAGTAGGTTCTTCGAGAAAAGATTGGGTGTCTAAGTTGGATGATGCTCTATAGGCGTATTGTGCAGTATATAAAACTCTCATTAGTATGTCTCCTTATCAATTAATTTTTAGGAAAGCTTTTCATTTGCCGGTGGAGCTTGAACATCAAGCTTATTGGGCCATTAAGGCATTGAACTTTGACATGAAGGCAGCTGGCGAAAGACGTTTGTTATAGCTTAATGAGTTGGACGAGTTTCGATTTTAAGCATATGAGAACACCAGGCTTTTTAAGGAGAAAACAAAATGTTTTCATGATGTTCATAGTCTTAAAAAGGAATTTAAAGTTGGTGATCTTGTTCTTTTATTCAATTCTGGACTAAAGTTATTTTCAGGCAATTTGAGATTAAGGTGGAGCAGTCCATTCAAAGTGCACCAAGTTTTCTCTCACGGTGCATTTGAACTTATGAATTCCAAAGGGAGAGTGTTTTTAAGTAAATGGACAAAGGTGCAAAATATATCGAGGACAACTAATGCCTAAGGAAAAGAAAATTCTTTTCCTTGAGCAATCTCAATGAATAATTCTGGTTTTGGTCATGCTAGAGACCTAAAAATTAGCATTTTATTTTATTTTATTCATTGCTTTATATTTTTCATTCTTCATTTTTTATTTATTTTATTCATTGATAATCTTTGTCTTTTGAATTTAAATTGCTTACGCATAAAAAAAAATTAAGTGCTTTGGATTTCTTGCAGGTTTAATGGTGAATTATAAAGCACATATGGGTATGAATTTGGTTAAGTCAATTTGTTCATGCTTGAAGTGTTTATGCAATCATATACTTGTCAATTCAGCTCAAGTTTTTTGCCAAAGATGCTTAAAACTTCCCAATTTAGCACTTGATATCATCTCCTTATTTTATTTTAGATTTTTATTAATTATTTTGTTTGTGTGATTTGTTTTTATGATGCTTTGGAATTTTTAATGGATTTATTAAATGTGTTTGTTTGTCTTTCAGGTTCAATAGGAAAATAATAATTTCTTCTTAATCTATGTAGGTTCAACTTTGGTCGCAGTTGAAGCCATGTCACGATAGCTTCATCAACACCTCTATCTTCACCAAAATCACCATCTTAGGGGAGTTTATTCTTTCACCTTCTTTATTTAGTTATTTCTTTTTATTGTTTATTTATTTTGTGTGTCACATTTATTTTTCAGATTGAGGGCAATGTGAAATTTAAGTGTGGGGGCTGCATTTTGCATAGGCATGACATTCAACTTGTGTGTTTTATTTTGAATTTAATGTGTTCTATTTTATTTTATTGTGTTTTGTTGCATTATGTTCATCCATGGGGTAGGAGTATAACCAATTTTCTCCATAACTTTGATGCTTGCAACTTATCAATTTCGTGACCTTGACACATTGATATAGTTTTCTTAATTAATTGCTTTAATCTCCATTTAATGTTTGATTTGAGGTTTTTAAGCATTATGGGCATTTTGTGGTTAAGAACATATTTTAATATTTTAATGAATCTAATGCTTAATCTCTTTTGAATGTGTAAATGTGCATAATTTAAGAGGAATTAGAGAGGTCACAGGTTGGATAGCTTGAGTCATTAGAATTGGTTGGAATTGACACTTAATGTAAAAAATAAAATAAAATATTTGTTGTGGAAGGGAGCTGAAATTTCTTATTCAAATTTATAGATGCTCCTTTACCTAAATACTTTTAAAAGACTATAAATATCCTAAAAGAACCTTTTGAAGGGTTCCACGATTAGTAATGTGGGAAAGGCAAGGGAATTCTATCGATTGGAATATCCACAAGCAAGCTAGTCATAAAAAAATAAATAATTGTAATAATAATAATAGTAATTTCTTCTTTATGTCTTGTTAAAAGTAGTTCTAGTAAAAGAGCTATTTGGCTTGTGTTCTTTCTTTAAGAATCTTGATTTGTGCACATTTGCATTTTCAATGAGAGAGTTTCCTATCTACTTGGTAATCTTTTTACATGTTCTTGATCATGAGTTGCTTATTTTGTTTTATGCTTTAAACCTTACATTAAGTGGAGATCTTGTTTGTTGGTCAAGTTAAAATTGATTAATGTGTTAAGTTCATAATATTGATATGTATTGTTTTCATTTTGCTTGAGGACAAGCAAGAAGCTAAGTGTGGGGGTATTTGATTATATGTTAAGTGTAGTAGTTTTTCAGGTTGGTTTATGCATGTGTATGGTGTTTATTTTTTATAATTTTTATAATTTTTATTAAAATTTAGTTATTTCTATCTTTATGTGTATGGTGCTTATTTTTATAATTTTTATTTAGTCTTAGAAGAAGCATTAGTTGCAATATTGAGGAAGGTGAAAGTCATAAAGAAGATGGAAGTGTTGATGGAACAAAGCTTGTTTAGCTTTTAATTGCTTGTGCTGAGGCATGTGACTTGTTATGATATAATGCTTTATTCTTTGGCTCTTCTTTCCAGTATGTAGCATCTTGCTTTATCCAAGGCCTTACTAATAGGATGTCTATGGTTCAACTACTAGGGACAATCGGTTTTATGGGACCAATAATGAGCAAAATAGACATTGCCTCAGATAAGAAAGAAGAAGCCTTATGATTATTTAAAAAAAAGGGTGATGAGCAATTCTTTTATGATGTGGTTGCATTAGGTTGTTAGTTTTAATTCAATTTTTAATTAGCGATAGAGGTGAGACACAATGATATAAAGAGGATATGATATATGCTAGGGAAAAAAACACACTCAAGTGGCAGGATAATGCAAAAATTTATTAAATAATAAAATAAAAGAAAAGAAGAAAGGTGGGAATTTATATACAAAGTCATATAGGAGAGTGGCAGAAGGCATGAAGGAAAGGAGACATACTTTAGTGGATATAAAATATAACAATTATGGAAGGAAACAAACAATTATAGGAGAGAATACAAAAAAAGAAAAAAAAAAGCAATTGACATGTGAAGAAAAAGAATAGACAAGAAGAAGGAGAGAAGATATATATAAGGAAATAAGTAACAAATTTTTAGGCAGTAGAATGTGGGAGTTGAATAAGATTGCTAAAGGAGAATTTATGGAGAAGAGCAAAAACTACCAAAAAAAAAAAAAGAGTTTATTTCTTTTCTTTATTATTCCTATTAATTCTTTAATGTATTTCTCTTTTGCATTTAAAAACATGACGAATATTATGTTTAGCTAAATTTATTTATGTTGGGGATTGTTGATCTTATTTTAATTTTAGTTGAATCAGTTATTAGTTTTTTTTTTCTTTTTTTTTTTAAGTGCATTAAGCATTCATTAAGCTTAATTGTTTATGATTTGGCCATTCATAATTAATTTTTAATTATGGTTAATTATTAAGAAATATTAATCTTAACATTAATATAAATTCTTGTTGATTGATTTAAGTCTAGAGATAGCTTAATTCATTTAAAATGTAATTGGATGTGCTTCATGATTTGTTTACTAGACTTGATTAGATTTTAATTTAATGAGAATTAGTTGAAGTCTTTTCAATTGATAGAAATAAATTAAGTAATTTTTACTTGAGAAAGATTAATTGCTATCATTGAAATCCATAGAATTGCAAAAAAAGAAAGACTAATTTCTTGTGATTAGCTTAATTAAAATATAATGATACAATCTCTAGCACTATTCTCATTATTACTTGTTAAAATTATAAGCTAATTGATTTTATTCTCTAATTTCATTTTAGTTATTAAAAATTAGCAATTATAATTAATTGAATATTTGATTTCTAAACAAGTCAAACATAGAATTAATGGTTGGATAGACATTCAATCCTTATGGTATCGACTTTTACTTCTTCTATATTACTTGATGAACTAGTATGCTTGCGAGAGCGAAACAAATAAATGTAACCATCTAAAGAAACACTTTATTCGGTTTTATAAAAGCTGAATTAAATAAATAAATTCCACAATAAAAAGAAATTTTGGCAAATTTTGCTAAAATAAGTATAGAAAAGTGTTTCAAATGAAGATAGTAGTTTGTTTTGGTCCATATCCCCAAGGCAAGGAAGGCTAACTTTCCTAAATAAGGGTGTAGGCTAAGTGTGGGTTTGAGAAGGTTATTTTGGCCTCAATAACTAAAATAACTTAATTTTTGTCAGAAAATTAAATTATGAGGGGAAAACCATTATAAAACTTTGTGAACTATTTAAGAGTTTTAATTGGTAGAATTTAGGTAAAAAGTCGAAATTTATTTGTGCTAAATCTTGTAATGAATATAAGCCTGTGGAATAAAATTCAAAAGATTAGTTCAAAACATCCAAAAGATAAATTTGCAATTGGACAAGACATTCACTATAGAGAAAATGTATTTTAAGGGTCCACATGAACACTAAAGGCCTTAAGACCTTGGAAAAAGAATGTTTATACAAAAATTTTGACTAAAATAGAAGGATGTAACCAAGCCAAGAGTTGTGACAATTTGACCATCATTCTCGACCTAAGAGGATTGGCTTGGGGAAATAATGCTCATATATATATATATATTTGGATTTGAACTTAACTCAATATTCTACCTGACGAGCTGAAGCTTGAGCTCAACTCAATTATTATCAAGTCGATTTTGAGTTTTTACAAATAAATAAATAATATTTTAATTAAAAATAATATTATTCATATATTATTAATCATAATACTAATAATAATAAAATATTATTATTATTTTAATATTATTATAATTAAATTAAATATTAAAATTATAATATTATCATAATTATAATATTATTTTTAATATTATTATAGTGAAAACGATCATAATCATAATAATATTAAACTACGAACACTTGAACTGTGACGTAGTGGAAGTTTAGTAATTAGGGATAATTATTAAAACTCTGTTAATTCATAATAAATGCCAGAAAATTAATTTTCTATAACCTGTTAATTATGATAAATCCCAAGAAGTAGGCATCAAAAAGTCGTTGATTGATAAAATAATACCAAAAATTGGAAAAAGAAATAGAAATTCGATTATCAATTCAATAAAAATTGTCTCCAATATTCAAAAAGACAAATAAATATTGTGTAAAAAAAACCCTAAACAAAAGGGTAAAATGACCAAAAAACACAATACAAACGAACATAAACTTCAAAGTTAACTTTGAAGCCATAAACAATAGATTTTTGGTCTAAAACTTGGGCCACTATGGGATTTTAAATTTCGTAATAAATATAAATCTCTGAATCAATTTTTTTTTAATATATTATAAGCCCTATGATTCAATCAAACATGGAATTTAGAGTATTTAAAAGCTCAACTGCGCACACGTCTCCCATCGAACTTATCCAAAAAATGAAAAGGAATATGTTCCACATCCAAGTGGCTTTTTTTATTTGAAGTGGCCTTTTTGAACTCTATACATTATATATATATTTGGGCATTTTTCGCCACTTGAATTTTAAATTAAAGAAAAAATAACTTAGCCAATTTGACTGGTAAAATTGTTTTTTTGTGGGTTAAAGTGGCAGATTTCTGTGTTAAATGCCACCTTATTTAAAATTATCTATATTGGTAATTATTTTAAAAATTACCTTAAAATTAGAATTTTTTTTTTTAAAATACCCTAAATTGGTAAAATGTTTAACTTTTTACTATAAAATGGTAAAACCCCCCCAAATTCTGCTACTTGATTAAAAAATGTATAAACACAACTAATACTTGAGTAAGGACTACTATTTTGGCTTCGTGATGGTTGCTGATGGCTCCATGCAGTCACTTGGAAAATGCACAAAATAATGCAGTAGCTCGTCAATAAAATTGACTTCAATTATTTTTTAATAATGTTGTTTGTTGAACAATGTTGAGTCCATGTTTCCTGCCTAATATGAGACAATTATTCAATTGTTTTTAGCCTTGGCTAATTACAATCATCCACAAAATACATCTTCACAATAAAAAATTATGTTGTATTATTTTAAGAGGTGTTTAGCGGTCTAAAAAGATAAAATATTTTCGACTATTACAATTTTAGTTCACTTTTAAATTTTTCAAATAAATATTATAATATATGATAAATATAGTTCATAATTAATTTTAGTTAAAATTGTGTGCGAAAATACTGATATCACACTGTAAATGTCACTGTTGTTGTGGATCTTACTACCACAACAACTGCATATTTGCATAAAAAAAAAAAAAAATACATATTTTCTATTTATTAGTAAATTTATCCTAAATTTTTAATTTTGGCATGAATTTTTTAATTTTCTAAATGTATTAGTTTTTACCATCAAATATATATAACTAGTTATAATAATATTCAAATTATCTATTATTTAAATATAAAAGTTTTTAATATATATTATTTATGTAATACTAAATTAAGGCAAATAATTTTCGTGAAAGAAATTCACGAAAATTAATTCAAATAAGTATGGGAAAAAACACAAAAAGAAAAAAAAAATTAAGTCAAATAAAATGAGGCGCAAAACAGCTTTTGTATTGATTTGTTATCATAGGAAACCAAATGTTTATGTTTATGGACTTTTTTTTTTTTGTTTTTCACTTTTACACAAGAACAAAAGTATTTGTACCTTCGGCCTTTCTTGACTTAATTTTATTTGTATTATTTTTTTTCCTTTAAAAAATTAAAAACTTTTTTCAAATCAGATTTGATGTGCCAAACAAGTCAAATACTTATTATTTTATCAACAATTTTTTTTTTTTCAAATTAATGGGATTTTCAAAATCTGCTGCTATTTTAAAAGAGCAATAATACATTTAGCTGGAAGAAACATTGACTCATTATTTTATTTTATTTTTAATGTTTGGAAGAAATTGCCCATTATCATGTGGGCAATTTCATTTTCATTTGATTTTTTGGTAACAATACAGGGCTTTTGGAGCGGACCAGGAAAAAATCATTTTTGTAAACGCAAAAGTAATACTTTACTAAGGAGTACAATTTTGACCGGGTCAGTCCATTATTACAGTCAATTGGGAAAAAGGTAAAATCAACAAAACAATGGAGTAGCTTGCAACCTAAACTGACTTCAGTTTATTTAAAAAAAAAAAATTGACTTCAGTTATTTATTATTGTTATTGTTATTATTTTTTGAGAATAAGACTTCAGTTGTTTTTGAATGATGTGATTTTTGTTGAATAATGTTGAGCCGATGTTTTCTGTTTTGATTTTTAATAAACAATATAATACCGATAAAATATTTAAAGAATATAATAATAATATATATTGAATTTTAATAATATTTTAGTTATTATATATATATATATATATAATTTTTATAAATTATAAAAAATAATTTTACAATTAACTATTATAATTAATAACTAAATAAGATATTTTCATATACTACAACAATTTATAGTCAAGAAAGGCAATTGCGTGTGAATCAAATAGAACAGTAAGTTTCCGCCTCCTTTTAATTTCTTCATTGCAACTTCCTCAAGTATGCGGAGAAAGATGGGAAATTAATGTAAAAATATAGAGCAAAAAATAAAACATAATCCAAAGGTACTTTCACCTCTTACAGAATCATTTTAAAATTATTTATTAACTAGTTATAAAATTGTGTAATGCTTGAATTGTAAAATAAAGTAATTAAATAAATAATTGCGATGAAATAATAATTAAATAAATTAAATATAAAATATATCTCATTAATTTTATAAAATTTTTATTGCAATGATTTTTAGTTATAATACAATTTTTTTTAGAATTATTAGATTAGTATCGAAATATATATAATAATATTTTAGTTAAAGAAATAATATTAAGTAATTATTTTAACTTTTTTAATTTTTTATGGTTTGAAAAAAATAATTTGAGTGATATAAAGTAAAAAATTATGGTTTGAAAAAAAATTGAGTGATTTAAGATAGAAATATACATAATATATAAAAATTTTTAAAATTTGAGTAGTATTAAAATATGTTTAATAGTATTTTAGTTAACAAATAATACTAAATAACTAGGATAAATATTTTATTTTTAATAAAAAATTAGAATTTTTAATAGTTTGACACGTTAACTTTTTGAGTAAATACTCAAACATGAAGATGAATACTTATCAAATTTTTGGCTTAATAATTTTAGAGCTCAACATCTCATATACATATATATATATATATATATAACAAAAAATAAAAAAATTAGATGCCATTTATATCTATTTTTTAATGGAATAAGGTTCAATTTGACCCTTGAACCTTTTGCGAAAGTTCAATTTGATCCAAAAATACCTTTCAAGAGCATTTTAGCTTAAATTTTACAATTATTGTATCATTTTAACCCTTTTTTTGATAAATAATAGAGCATGTAACATACGTCTTGATTAAAGTGTGCAAAATAAACACAAAACTCAACTAAACAAAATGATACAATAATGTAACACAAAACCCAATTAAAAAATGAAATAAACACATCCTAGTACTTGTAGACCTACTTCATCATTTTCTTCTTCTCCTTCAACTAGAAAACCAAAACCACCCAACTCTAACTCCGACGCTGACTTAACCTCACATATGCTAGCAGAATTATGAATCGCTGCCACCACCAATTTTCACATTCCACATTAAGACCAACCACAATAATCTATCCAAGTGGATTTCACTGTTAATCAATTCAGAGAAAATTAGAAGGGTCTGATGTAAAATAGGGAAGATGCAAAATAGGGGATATGCAAGATATTTCTTTCAAAAAGTAAAGATAAAAACACATGTACCAGTTCCAGTAGATTAGACTATTTGCTCTCAATCTTTAATGGTATTTTGGTTATTGATGATGCTTTTGGTTCTATTTTATGAACTTAGGTCTTGCCTAATTGTCAATGATTCTTTTAACTGCTTCAGGAATGGAATTAGAGGTGGAGCTAGCGGAGGCGGTGGCCTTGGAAGTGGTGCGAGAGGTGGAGTTGGTGGAGGTGGTATTCTTACTAACAACACATCTTTAGTCCTCATCAACTTGTTAATCTTGATCATTTCACCATTAAAGGGTTATCAAAGAATCTATTTTTTGGGATTTTAGGGACATGAATTGATTCCCTTGATGCTCTTGTTGATGGCACCTCTTTCTCTAATGCCTTTTTATCATCACCGTGATCTCTAATGCCTTTTATTTTTTTATCATGTAGTTATTTATTGTTATAGAATGGCTCAGTTTTTAATTATTTTTTGTATGTTTTAGGTGTTTTTGATTTGTTAGTATACATAAATAAAGATGTTGCAATCCTTTTCACTTGGATTGAGAATGATCCAAAATTGATAACCAATCCACAAATGGTTAAATTGCATTCCTTTTAATACTAAGGTGAAGTATTAAGAAGAAGACAACAACCATAAATTTTTAACTAAGTGATACTCCATATAAATATTCCTATTCTACTAAAGGTTTATTTTCCTATCTATGGGTTACTTGTAGATAAAGAATGTCCAAATTAGATAGGAGAAGGATTTCTAATTAAGGAAACTCTCGGACAGGAAGAAATACTCCTCAAATAGGCATATGACCTGCATTAAAGAGGAATCCTATTTGTTTTAGGTTTGAGCATCACTATCCTTATAAATAGGACCACATATCCCTTATTCTCATTCATTATGTTCTCTCATACTCTTTACTCTCTTTATCCCTTTAAACTTTTTTTTCTGCATTCTCTAATTTAGGCATCAGAGGGTTTGTGGGGATCCTCCCTACCTTTTACCTTGTCCTTTGTTAATCCCTGCTAGGGCTTAGACTCGGAGGTTCTAGAAGCAAATTATTAAGTGGCACCATCTGTAAGAATCTCTCGAGTTAAAAGCCATTAAGCATATACCAAATACGATTAGCCTCATAACTTCTAGTCCATCAATAATCTTAACCCTAGATACACAAATTAACCCACCAGTCACCATTCCTCCATTTAACCTATCAACATCCATTAAGCTAGTAATTCCATTATCACCTTTTAAGCATATTGGATGCTCATCATAGGCTCCACTTAAAGTATACACTTAAACTGGTAATACCCAAGGATGGCCAACACTAGGCAATAACTTCCCTTATTATGCTCATATGCAGAATAACAACAGACCTATACCCTATATACCTTTTCTAAGTTTGCCAAAAATCCTTACTATAAACACACTAAAACTAACACACAGTAGCCTAAATACTCAACCTACCTCTATCAAGGGAAGAAGCAATGATTCAAAACATCCAAACCCAGATGCTCCTGATGTAATAATAGTTGAATGCCTTAATCAAAGGAAGTAATCCCATAATAGCTTATTCAGAGAATAATGTGGCGACACCAATAATAGCTTAGAATGTGTATGGTGGAAGTAGAGAAGGTTATAATGCTTCAAAAGGGGAATCTAATACAATAATCCTAGCCCTAGATGATTCAAATATAGCTTATAAAAGAGGTTATGCAGAAAGCTCATACTAGACATAGGAAGGAAGATGAGTGTGTTTTAGAAGGAAAGTCACATTTTATAAGCAAAATAATTAGGATAAAGATCCCAACCAAGTTTAAAATGCCTCAATTAGACCAGTTTAATGGAACTAAGCATCTAATCAATCATATATCCTCATTCAGAACAAGGATGATACTTTAGAATGTAAATAATGAAATAATGTGCAGAGTCTTTGAAAAGAGTTCTAGAGGGGGGGGGGGTAAATAATACTATCAAATAAAAATGAGAAATTAAAAGAATTCTTTGCAAGAATTGAATGGAAGTTGAGAAAGAAGAATAAAAACACAAAAATTTAAGGAGTTCAGATTCAATAATAATCCTACATCTTTACCTAACTTGTTCCCAAGTTAGGACTTTCAATCACCCATAATCTTATTCACAAGATTGACATTACACAAGAGTTTTATGGCTCACTCTTACAACCTTACAACTTGAGTTTTCAAGGGTCACTCACAAACCAAATCTGAAGTGTTTCAATGGACAACACTTAAACCAATTCCTTAAGAAATAAATCTCACTTCCTTTCTAATCTATCCCAAGATTTAAGATGAAAAGAAATTCTATTTCTAACATATAACCAACTCTCATAAGAGTTATAGAAATAAAAAATTTTTTAAGAGAATTTGAGAGATCAATTGAAAGCTTAAGAAAGAATGAATGATAAACAAGTTTTTTAATTTTTATTCAGCTCTAGAGGTGTTTATATAGACAGAAACTCAAAAATATAGCTATTAGAGGTGCAAATAATGTGTCAAATGTCTATATTTTGAATTCAATGTTTATAATTTTGAATTATTGTAGGTGATGTTGTTAGATAGCTATGCATGGATTGAAACCATTATTGGATATTTTAGATGTCTAATTTTTCCTATAATTTCTTCAAAAAATTGTAGATATTTGACTTTTCTTTCTATATCATTTTGAATCACTTTAATTGGACATCTGCAACTCAAGATATGTCTAAAATACTAAGAGCTTTGCAATCTAAAATGTGGACTACTGTCAAACAATTGCACACAAGTTGAACTGATGATTTTATATTGAAGACTTTAGAATTTACTCAAACTTTCTTCATCAAAGTTTTAGATATTTGACTTAGTTTTCAACTTCATTTTAAATCACCTTAATTGGACATTTTCACCTTAAGATATGTCTAAAATACTAAGAGTTATGCAATCTAAAATGCAGACTACTCTCAAATAGCTATACACAAATTGAACCCGCGATTTCATATTGAAGACATTTTAATTTGCCCAAACTTTCTTCATCAAAGTTGTAGATATTTGACTTATATTTCCATATCATTTTTAATTAAGTTAATTGGACATCTTAACCTTAAGAGATGTTTAAAATGCTAAGAGCTATGTAATCTGAAATGGCAGTTGCATACATTAATTTCGACTCAATATTTGCCTACCCAATTGAACACGGATTTTGACAAATAAACCCAATTCAAAAAGCTCAAATGTCTACTTAAAATGGGAAGAAGAAAATTTTCTCATTATAAAACTCTAATGATGTCAAAAGGCTCCTTGAATCTCAGAGGTCGAATCAGCCCAAGATAATCATATTTCATTTTAACTTCCAATAGAGTCATAACTTATACACACTTAAACAAAAAAATTAAATGCTTAAAATTGAGTTTTTTAACATCAAAATTAAGATTGATTATTGCTAAGGTAACAATCTCCCCCTTTTTGATTTTGACAAACTTATTTTGAGTTTGATAAAAAATAATATAAAGTAAAATGTGTGATAATATTTGTGATAATAATGATACCAAATGAAATAAAATATATTTATTTATTTCTCCCCTTAAGAATATGGATATGATAAGAAATATAAATTTATAGATTATTCCCCTTAACAAAAAAAAACAGCATAAAATATAGGAAGAGGGATAAAAACATGGCATTCTTATGAAAAATGTATTAAAAACATAAAATATGATAACATGATCATTTAAATAAATGTTAGGTAATGTGAGGAAATAATTTTAAACATATATGCATATAGTGCCACTAAAATTCATCATAAAAATAGTACATATAATAATAATGTTGATGCTAGACATGCTTAATTATCATATGATCATATAGAGCTTAGCAAGTTAATCAATCATGTAGCACTTAGCATATAAAAAAAATAAACACAAATTATTCATAACATTTGTTCCTCTCTTTGTACAAAGGCAAAAGGAAAAAAAGAGAGATATAAGGGGAAATGAACCCTAAAGGGACCAAAATTCCTATAGGATCAAAGCAAAGATACACCTAATCTTTGTAAAAATATTTATGTCTTATCAAAGATCAAAACAATTCCTAAGAAGATAGTCATGCCTTTATAAAAAATCAAAACAATTCCTAAAAAATATATTCATGCCTTATCAAAGATCAAAACAATTACTAAGAAGATATTCATGCATTATCAAAGATTAAAACAATTCCTAATAAGATTTTATACATGAATTATGCATGTATAAATACAATAATAAAATATTATACACATGTATAGTAACAAATAACAAACTCAAATATATTTCTCCCCCTTTATCAAACGAAAAAAAGAAAAGAGAGAGATATAAAGGGAAATTAAAAACAAAGATACACAAAATCTTTATAAAATCTATGTCATACATAAACAAAGCAAGCAAAACAAGGCCTTTTTTCATATATGATGTACGAAAAAATTAGCCATACTTTCAATATTAGTATGCATGCAAAAATTTAAACAAATTTTCTCCCCTTATATAAAAAAATATAATATGTTACTAACATAAACACATTTTTAAGGGAGTTATAAACTTAAAAAAAATACACATGTTAAAAAAAATTTAACTAAGTACACATGCAAACTGAAATTATTTCTCCTTCTTTGACAATATGCAAAAGGAAATTTAAAAAGATAGACCAAATATAAATTGACGACTATATAAAAAAAAATTTTAAGATCAAAATCAAAATATTTATTAATCAAAGTAATCAATAAGAACAATATGATTTCATATGAAAATGGCTCAACCATTAATTAAACATAAAATTAAGATAAACTATAACCATCAATCATGCCAAGTTCATGCTTAATGAAATTTAATCTCTCTTCATTGGGAGGTTCGGTGAAGATATTTGCAAGTTGATTATTTGTATTAACAAATTCAAGTGAGATATCACCAATTTGAATATGATCACGTAAGAAATGATGTCTAATGTCTATATGCTTAGTTTAAGAATGCTGAATGGGATTTTTACTAAGGTTAATAGCACTTGTATTGTCACATTTGATTGGAATGTGATCAAGTTTTACACCATAGTCTAACAATTTTTTGCCACAAAACTTATGAACAACAAAGACTTGTTATGAGCTGAATTGTCCTAAAAATTGACAAGTTTTAGAAATGCTTTTTCTATCTAGTAAACTACTAGCAAAGTCCTCATCAGAATAATTAATCAAGTCAAAGGATGAACTCCTAGGATACCAAAGTCTTAAATGCATTGTACCATAAAGATATTTAAAAATTCTTTTGATAACATTCAAATGAGACTCTTTAGGACTATATTGAAATCTATTACACAAGCAAGTAGCAAACATAATATTGGGTCTACTAGCAGTTAAATAAAGAAGGGATTCGATTATACCTCTAAATCGCTTTTCATCAACTAATTTTCCATTCTCATTTTTGTTAAGTTTGGTTGTGGTGCTGATTGGAGTTTTACTTATCTTGGCTCCATCTATGCCAAATTTCTTAAGAATGTCTCTTGCATACTTGGTTTGATTAATGAAAATCTCATTTTTGCATTACTTGATTTGTAGTCCAAGAAAGAATTTGAGTTCACCTATCATACTCATCTCAAATTCTCCTTGTATTAAATTAGAGAATTTCTCACACAAGTAATGGTTAGTAACACTGAATATTTTTTCATCAACATATATTTGAACAATTAATAAATCATGTTAGGATTTCTTTATAAAAAGAGTTGTATCAACCTTTCCTTTAGAGAAGCCTTTATCTAGTAAAAAGTTACTCAATCTTTCATACTAAGCTCTTGGAGCTTGTTTCAATCTATATGATGCTTTTAAAAGTTTAAACACATGATTTGGAGAGTCAAAATTTTCAAAACCCAGAGGTTGTGCAACATATACCTCCTCTTTAATAAAATCATTTAAAAATGCACTTTTAACATCCATTTGATAAAGTTTAAAATCCATGTATGATGCAAATGCAAGTAGTATCCTATAGCTTCTAACCTTGCAAAAGGCATAAAGGTTTCATCATAATCAATGCATTCCTCTTGATTATAACCTTTAACTACTAGTCTAGCTTTGTTCCTAGTTATGACACCTTGTTCATTCATCTTATTTCTAAACACCCATTTGGTGCCTATAATAAGATGATGTTTAGGTTTAGGAACTAAGGTCTAAACCTTATTTCTCTCAAATTGATTTAACTCTTCTTGTATAGCAAGGACCCAAAATTCATCACTCAAAGCATCATCAACATTTTTTTGTTCAATTTGAGAAATGAAAGCTAAATTAACAATAGACTTAAGTTTAGATCTAGTAGGTACCGCTTTTGTAGTGTCACCTATAATGAGGTCTTAAGGTGAGCTTTCTTGAATTGCCAATCCTTTGGAAGTTCATCTTTCAAGGTAGGTTGAGATGTCTCCTCATTTTCCTCCTTGCTTGGACTTTCAAGTTCCAAAGGTTTACTAGCAATTTCTTCTTGTGTTTCCACAATCTCATTTTCATCTAAAAGATCATCAACACTACAAATATCCTTTATAAGATTAAGTGAGTTTGATTCATCAAATACAACATGAATTGACTCCTCAACTACTAGAGTTCTCTTATTAAAAACTTTATATGCTTTATTATAAATAGAATAGCCTAGGAAAATTCCTTCATCGGCTTTGGAATCAAATTTTCCAAGATTATCCTTGGTGTTTAATATAAAGCACTTACATCCAAATACTCTTAGATATGAGATTTTGGGTTTTCTATTGTTCCATAGCTCATAAGAAGTTTTATTCAAAATTGGTCTTTTGAAAACTTTATTTGAAATATAACAAGATGGTTAATGGCTTTTGCCCAAAAGTATAAAGGCAAATTATACTCATGAAGCATTGTTCTAGCCATTTCCATAAGAGTTCTATTTTTCCTTTCAACTGTCCCATTTTGTTGAGGAGTTCTAGGAGAAGAGAATGCATGTGAAATACCATTTTCAACACAAAAGGTTTTGAAAAATTAATTTTCAAACTCGGTTCCATGATCACTTCTAATAGAACAAATACAAAAGCCTTTTTCTTTTTGAACTCTTTTTGCAAACTTTTCAAAAGCTTTAAATGCATCATTCTTATGAGTAATGAAACATACCCATGTAAATCTAGAGTAATCATCGACCAATACATATGCACAGTGCATTCCACTGAGACTAGCAACTATAGTTGGTCCAAATAAATCCATATTTATAAGTTCAAATGGCCTAGAGGTGGACACTACATTTTTTAGCTTAAAAGAGGACATGGGTTATTTTCCCTTTTGGCAAACATCACAAGGTTTATCCTCAGTGAGTTCAAGCTTAGGTAAACCAATCACAAGTTCATGTTTACAAAGATCATTCAAAAGCTCAAAATTTGCATGTCCTAACCTTCTATGCCATGTCCATGTGTCATGGGAGATAGACACTAAGCATTTTATGTCTTTGTTATCAATTTTATTCAAATCAATGACATAAACATTGTATACTCTTTCACCACTAAAAATAATTTTATTTTCATCAAGACTACTAACAAAGCAATTTTTAGGATAGAAAGTTACTTTATTTCCCATATCATATAATTGACTTATACTACGCAAATTATGTTTAAGACCATTAACAAATAACACATGATGTATGGATAAGGATTAAGGATTACCTATTTCTCTAATGCCAATAATTTTTCCTTTTGAATTATCTCCAAAAGTAACATGTCCTCCGTCCATAGCATCAAGTTTGTTGAATTATTCTTTATCTCTTGTCTTATGCCTTGAACATCCACTATCGAGATATCACTTGCTGTTTGTTCTTATGGATTTTAAGCACATCTACACAAAATAATTTAAATGTTCTTTTGGACCCAAACCTTTATTGGTCTAGGCTGGTTAGTTTCAAGATAATTCATAGGAATTAAATTCATATGTAGTCTTTTATAAAAGCACACATTGTTAGTATGTCCTTCGATCATGAAATAAGAACATACAATATTTTTGAATTTATTCCTCCTAGGATGAAATGCTTTCCTAGTGTGTGTAACATGCCTTTGGTGTTGTTCATATCTCTTATTGTTTTGTGTCATTAAGTGAGACATACATTGGCAATGGTGCTGTGTATTTTGAAATTTTGTGCAACATGTTTATATGCCTTGTATTGTGTAGAATGCCTATTATAATTATATCTAATGTACATATAAGCATGCTTGGATTGAGGTGCTCTAGTTTGAGCCTTACCTCTTTGTGTTAATGAATCTTATGAGAATTTCCCTTGCTATTTAACATATGAGATCTTTTAGCTTTAAATGCTTTAGTTTTGATTTGGAGGTTAAAGGAGTGGAATCATATGAAGCTTTTACAAAATTAATATGTGATGAAGATGATGAAGAAATTCTATTCTTATATCCAATTCCATGAGTATCTTTATGAAATTTTTTAGAGTCAAGAAGACTATCTAAAGTTTTGTTTCCTCTCTTAAATTTAGCAATGAAATTCTTTAATTCTAAGACCTCCTTAAAAAGCTTATAATTTTCATCATTTGCTTTCTTAAGTTGATTTTCCAAAGAATTAGAAGATTTTGCATCACTAACAAGTTTTTCGTTTGATTCAACAAGTTTAGAAAAATTAATTTTTAAATTTTCTAATTCTCTATTTAAGCTACCTAAGTCATGCTTATAATGTTTCTTCTTAGATAATAAATTTTTACATTTAACAAGTAATTTGTTCACAATATAACTCTCATCATCATCATCATCATCATCATAATTATCACAATCATCAAAGAAAGAATAAGAAGTAGATGGTACCTCATTTTCATTTTCAAGGGCCATGAATTAAAGATTGGCCTCTTTTTGTTATTCCTATTCCTCTTTGAATTTGGAGGAATCATCCTAAGTAGCTTTGAATGCCTTCTTCTTATCTTTTGCTCCTTTATTCTTGAATTTGAGTTTGGGACACTCACTTCTAATATGTCCTAGTTTCTTACATTCATAGTAAGTAACCTCCTTAGTTTTCTTCTTCCCATCTCCTTCAAACTTCTTATTGAAGTCCTTTATTCTTGAGAAGTTTTTCTTTCTTAAAAACTTCTTGAAGTTCCTAGTGAGCATGGTAATGTCACCATATTCAACACTAGAATCTTTAATGCTTTCCTCTTGATTATCTTTTTGAAGAGCTTTTAGAGCAATGCTCTTTTTCCTTTCTTTTTTCTCTTCTTGTTCTTCACCTCTTTGCTTGATAGTGAGCTCATGTGTTAAAAGCTTACCAATGAGCACATCGATTGATAGAGTGGAGAGGTTTTAAGCTTCCTCAATTGAAGTAATACGAGATTCCCAATCATTCTTAGGTAGCATTCTTAGAATCTTATTATTTACCTCTTCCTTAGAGAAATGTTTTCCAAGTTTCTTAAGGGTTATGAGAAGAGCATTGAGACAATTTGTCATCTCTGTGATTGATTCATGAGGCTTCATTTTGAAGAGTTCATATTCATACATATGAAGTTGAACCTTTTTGCTTCTTACTTGAATGTTGCCTATGTATTGGTTTTTTAAGGTCTCCCACATTTCTTTAGCCAACATATAATATTGAAGCTTGCCTCCTTCTTCTCTTATCATTGAAGAGACTAGAGTAATCACAGTTTTTTTTATTTTTATGATTTTCTTCCTTTTGATCAAAACTCCATTGGCTTCTTATAAAAGTAGTTACCACACCATCAATAATAGTTGTAGGTGGTTCCCAACCTCTTAGGAAAATTTCCTAAATTTTGATGGAATCATAATCAAGATATAATTCTATTTTGAATTTCCAATATGGATAGTCACTACCATCAAAGAATGGTCTAAGAGAAGAGATGTTTTATGATTCACTCCCCATTATCTTGTATTTTAGCAATGAAATACCTAGAATTCAAGCTTTGATACCAATTGAAAAGAGTCCTAGAGGGGGGGGGGGGTGAATAGGACTATCAAATAAAAATGAGAAATTAAAAGAATTCTTTGCAATAATTAAATGGAAGTTGAGAAGGAAAAATAAAGAATACAAAAGTTTAAGGAGTTTGAATTCAACAACAATCCTATGTCTCCACCTAAATTATCCTCAAGTTAGATTTTCAATCACCCATAATCTTATTTGCAAGATTGAGATTACATAAGATTTTTATGGCTCACTCTTACAACCTTACAACTTGATTTTTCAAGGCTCACTAACAAACCAAATCCCAAGTGTTTCAATGGACAACACTTAAACCAATTACTTTAGAAAAAAATCTTACTTCCTTTCTAATCTATCCTAAGATTTAAGATAAAAATAAATTCTATTTCTAACACATAACCAACTCTCACAAGAGTTATGCAAACAAAGAATTTTTTAAGAGAATTTAAGAACTCAATTAAAAGCTTAAGAAAGAAAGAATGATAAACAAGTTTCTTAAATTTTATTCAACTTTAAAGGTGTTTATATAGACAAATACTAAAAAAAATAGCTATTGGAGGTGCAAATAATGTTTCCAATGTCTATATTTTGAATTCATTGTTTATAATTTTGAATTATTGTAGGCGATGCTGTCAGATAGCTATGCAAGGATTGAAACTAGAATTGGCTACTATAGACATCCGATTTTGCCTACACTTTCTTCAAAAAATTGTAGATATTTCACTTATATTTCTATATCATTTTGAATCACTTCAATTGGACACTTGCAGCACAAGATATGTCTAAAATACTAAGAGCTATGTAATATGAAATGGCATTTATATATGTTGATTTCGACTTAATATTTTCCTACCCAATTAAACTTGGATTTTGATAAATAATCCCAATTCATAAATCTTAAGATGTCTACTTCAAATTTGAAGTAGATAATTTTCTCACTATAAAGCTCTAAGAATGTCAAAAGGCTCCTTGAATCCTAGAGGTTGAATCAGCCCAAGATAATCATATTTCATTTTCATTTCTAATAGAGTCCTAACTTATACACACTTAAATAAACAAATTAAATGCTCAAAATTATGTTTGTTAAGATCAAAATTAAGAGTGATTATTGTTAAGGTCAATAGTCTTTCCTAGCACGCTCAATAAGAGTGCTCAGAAGTGGTTCCACTGACTTCTTAAGAATCCTATTTCATCATTTAAGGAATTGACTGAGAAATTCTAGACTTGGTTTATCACCAATGTTCCTCCTACCAAAGACATCAATGATCTTTGGATGTGTAGACGAGAGGCTATAGAGTCATTAAGAAGTTACTTGGATAGATTTAACATGGTAGCCATATAAATTGAGAATTTAATTGATGAAGTAGCCATAGAAGCCTTGAAGAATGAGACTCAGCTAGGGAAACTCAAGGATAAGATCATGACCAAAGAACCTAAGACCTTTTTTGAGGTAATGGCTATGACAATAAAGATGATAAAAATGGATAAAGATAGGAGAATGCACCGAGATAACAAGAAAACACCTATAAGAAAATATGGAACTAAGAAGGCCCAAGTTTCAGCGATTAAACTTTAGAAGTCACCACTAAATACCTCAAGATCCAAAATCCTCATGTGGATTAGATAGAGTGGGTTATGTATAACACCAGCTAGAAGATTGAGTCCAACTAGGAGAGCCATGCAAGATAGGAGGTTCTACTATCAAACCACCAAGACTATGGACATGAGATTGAGGCATGTCAAGAATTAAAGAATTCTATAGAAAAAGTTAATAAAAATGGGAAACTCAACAACTTCATTGACACAACTAGAAGAGACTGAGAATTGGATGATCAAGAAAGAGATAAGCTAGAGCATAAGAAAGCTCAAAATGAAGTATTTAGAGTTATTAACATGATTATCAGGGGAGAAGCGACTGAAAGAAAGCCTAAAAGAACTCGAAAGGAATAAGGCCCCACCTCTAAAAAGAAGTAGACCATCACATTTGGTCTAGAAGATAGGAAACACATTCAATATCCTTACAATGATGCCTTAGTGGTGAGTGCTTTCATTAATAATTAATTAGTAAAAGGATTGCTAATTGATGATGGAAGTGTTGTTAATGCACTCTCTTGAAATGCTTATAAAGCGATTAGAGGTTCTGTTGCTAATTTAAAAGCTATCCAAACTCCCATTACAAGCTTTTACAATAGAACCACACAACCAATGGGGCTAATGGAGCTAAGGTTAGAATTTGGCAACCGAGATACTAGTGAAATAAAAGCTATCAAAGCTCTATTTAATGGGGTAGATCTTCTTCTCACGTACAATGTCATTATAGGTGGGCCAATCCATTATGAAATTATTGTGGCCATGAGCATCAGATGTTTAACTATAAAGATTCCTCTAAAAGGCCGGGTCATAATAATTCATGGAGATTAGTATATGGCCAGGCAATGCTATCAGCTGGCTATCAAAGCCTAAATGGAACAATTTCCCCTAGAATCCTTAGAAATTGAGAAACAAAGAGCCAATCCTGAGCCAATTGATAAAGTCCAAACTTTATAAATTGCTAAAAGAAAGATAGCTAGAATTGGTAATGAGCTTAATAATGAAGACAATAGTGGAATAAACAGGGTCCTCATCAAACATTTAGGCAATTTCACCTTTAAGGCATCTAAGATCATTGGGGTAAATCCTTATATTGCCTCACATAGTTTGAACATTAAGCCAGGAGTTAAACCTATTGTTTAGAAAAAAAATGGAACTTTGCATATCAGAGATAGAAGGTAATCGTCGAGGAAACAAAGTAATTTATCAAAGAAATATCTAGAAGCTAAATTTATCAAAGAAGTGACATACCTAGAATTAGTAGCTAATGTGGTGCTAATAAAAAAGTCAAATGGGAAGTACATAAGGTGTATGGACTATATTGATCTTAACAAAGCATGTCCAAAAGATAGCTATTTATTACCAATAATAGATAAGTTAGTAGACTCGACTACTTGTCACAACTTGTATAGCTTTATGGATGTTGCTCAGAGGTACCATTAGATCCCAATGAAGAAAGAAGATCAAGAGAAAACATCGCTTATCACTCATGAAGATCTTTATTATTGCAAAGTGATGCCCTTTGGATTAAAGAATGTCAGAGAAATATGCCAAAGGGTGATGAACCTCATGTTCTAAGATAAAATTAGGAAAATCATAGAAGTGTATATGGATGGCATCATTGTCAAGAGCTAATATGCAAAGCAGCACTCTAACAATCTTAATCAAATCCTTTAAATATTGGATTAATACCATATCAAGCTTAATCTAGAGAAGTGTGTTAAAGTCTATCTTTGGCGTAAAGGTAGATAAATTCCTAGGATTCATGATATCCCATAGAGGAATTGAAGAAAATTCAAAAAAGATGGAAGCCACACTTTAAACGAAAGCTCCAACATCATTAAACGAGCTCTAGAAGTTAAATGGTAGAAACAACTTTGGGATGTTTCATCTCCTACTCAGCCAAACGGTGTCTACTATTATTTTAAGCCTTAAAAAACTATAAGAAGTTTGTATAGAATGAAGAATGTCAGGCTACCTTTAAAGACATCAAGAAGTTCCTATCTTCACCACCTCTACTCAGCAGGCCAATCCCTAGAGAGGTTTTGTACTTGTATCTCTCTATCAATCAGGAGTCAATTGCATCGGTACTGGTTATCAAGGAAGGAAGCTAGTAGAATCTAGTGTACTACATTAGTAAAATACTCAGAGGTTCAGAAGTTTGTTACCCTAAAGTAGATAAGTTAGCTATGGTCATTGTAAATATATTCTAGAAACTCAGGCATTATTTTCAGGCTCACTCAATAATTGTAAGATCCAGCTTCCTATTAAGAAAAATCTTACAAAGGCCTGAAACATCTAGTAAATTGGTCCAATAGTCGATATTGCTCAAAGAATTTAACATCAGTTATGAACCTTGACATTAAATTAAAGCTCAAACCCTAGCAGATTTTATGCAAGAGATAACGGTGGAAGACTTTGTCCCTTTTGAATGCCCAGAATGGAAATTATACATAGATGGAGAAAAATGTTCTAGGATAGCAAAAGCATTGACTTTCTACCAACAAACTTCAGTTCAGATCAACCAACTACTATATTGATATATTCAACTCCTGAAACATGCATTAGGATATTATATAAACATTTAGAAACTTCAAAGAAAAAAAGCCACACAATCAATTGAGAGGCTACAAAATAAAATAATAGACAAGCATAAAAATTTTATAGATATAAAACACACACACATGCTAACTGATAATAAAAGTGAACATACTTAATAACCATCAAGTAGTATTAAAAGTGGAGTTGAAAGACCACAAATATGTACAAAGTCATAAGTTTATGTACTGGGGTTGATAACGTGGACCTAAAATAACTTTCTTTTCACCAATTACATAACAAATGAAATAATTTAGTAGTCCCTTGATAGTAGTCCCTTGATATTTTCTAATCCAAACGACCATGGAATTAATTTTTCATTACTACCCAGACAATGTAGTGAAGAGGATTTGATAAGAATAGAAAGCCTCTAGATATCCCAAAACAATAGGTTACCATCATGTTTTTGAGTTCATATTTTATCAACAAATTCTTCCCTAGCCTCCAGGCACTTATGAATTTGATCATTTAACATGCTCTATTATTTAAAAGATTTTTTTCCCATCAATTACCAAATTTACATGCCTTCTGAGGAGAATAGTGAACAACACATATAATATAGTAAAATTTTAAAATTTTCTTACGTGATAATAAACCTTCCATAGCTAGAAGCTTATCTTGGAGACAATAATAAAGAGGGAAAAAAGAAATTATGTTCTATATGTGGAATGAAAGGAAAATGATCAAGCACAATAATAAAGAGTTCTACATCAATGTTGTACAAACCAGGCCATCTTTTGCTATTACCAATAAAAGGTTGCTACCTCTCTATATTATAAAGACCCTAAAGAACTTGCACTCTTGTGAAGCCATAACCAATGTTCACACCATTCACAAGTTCAAGTAGATGCTTGGAATGGAAATCTTAAACTAAGCTCAATAAAAAAAACCATGAAACTACTACAATTATTAAATTCCTAAATTAGATGATAACAAAACTAAAGCAAAGTAGAAAAAAATCCAAGAAATATCAATTTCAGCTTTTCACAGTAAGCAAAGTACTCGATCAGTGGCTGCCGATCTTACTTGTTTATCTTGAATTGAATTATGATTTTTTCTTCTTTCCTATTGAAATGCAAAGAGCAATAATACTCACCTAAAAATCTTCTTGATCATCATAAAAACAACTCATTCCATCTAAAAGTACCCATCAATTTAACAATTCTACTTCTTATATATATTAAAATACCAAGAACAAAGATTAACAACAAAATTAACAATTAAAAAAAACATATCCAAATCAATTTCTTTTATGTCTACCAAAAACATGCATCTATAAATGATGAAACATCAATAGAATAAAAATCATATTGCCCTAAAACATAACCACTAAGGAGCATCTGCTGACATACTTGGGATCTCCCTATATACTATGACAATGAAAATTTTGGATTGAATAATTTATTGTATTGGAAGTACATGACAATCAATTAAATTTTGGTGAAAAAGGATAAATATATAAATTTTAAAGAATTAAAATAAATTTTCATTACTTAAAAGGAGGTAATGGCCTCTACTTATCCCCTTTTCCCTTATTTTCAGCTTTCATTAGCACTTAATAAATTTTTAAAAACCTATTGAATCTAAAAATAAAAATAAAATTATCTAGCAAATAATTTAATTTAAAATAACAAAATATAATGCAAAAAGATATGATTAAATTAAAACTATACATTTATTTATATTTACTTTTAATACATTGAATAAAATTTATTTTACATATTTAATGGTAACTATTTAAAAAATAAATTTTATACACAAATACAAAAATACTAAAACACAAAAACATTCTTTCAACTATACATCTTTTCTTATTATTATTATTTTTTTTGACTTTCGCCTTCTTTATCATGGGCTTTAAGGTATTCATCCCTCTTTTTATTGTGTATCTAACCTATCTACCTTGGTTGTTGTTCTTCCCTTTTTAGTTGGCTGCATTGTTCAATGTGTTTCTAAGATTTGCTGTCCGTCCATTTGATTTTTGAGAATTTGAAGGAGGAGTTGCATGTGGGAATAAACCTCTTATGTGCTTGAATTTTATATTATTTATTTATAATTAGAAATGGAATTTTAATTAGGTGGGTCAGTCAAAGATGGGTATTCATGAATTTTCTCGAACTCAAATGTTTAAAATAAATATAATATAATTAATTATTTTGATGGAGAAGCTAAACCTTTTAATTAATTTGTAGATTATTGCTTTCTGATTAAACTAATAGTTCTTGAAAATGCTTGATAGTAACCTACGGTCAGTGCCTTTCTATTAATAATTTTTATAAATAAAGGGTTCTTGTTCTAGTTGATTTAGGCAGAAGTAAAAAGCATTGAATTGAGGAAGCTGACTTAATTGTTTTGTTAACTATAAATAATAAGACAAGTTGTAGGTGGCAGGGTTTAGCACGCGGTCAAGTATTTGGCGATTATGGCACTGTGTGGCCTTGAGGTTCACTAGGAAATATGAAATAGGTTATGAGCCTATTCATAGATGGAGATTTCACCCAAAAAAAATTCAGGACACACTATACAACAACTGGATTCCATATAGGTTCCCAAAAGCCATCATTAGAGATCAAATTTAGAAATTGGGTATGGGAGTTTGAATGCCCACCCAACCTTGCGGTTGGCCTCCTATAGACGGCAAGGTTTAGTGCGCATCCAAGATTTTAGCAACCACGAAACTGTTTAGGCTCAGGGCCTTAGAGAATATACTGACCACTATCACAAAGACATGGCATGGAGATGAGGAGTCGCCACCCAGGGTAATAATTGGGATTAATAAAAAAGGTGGTACTCGATTCTCTAAAAGAAAGCTAGCACCACAACCAGGACATTCTGGATACAAAATACTAACTTCTCTTAGTCTTGTGTTCATTTAGAATAATTTTATAAATGATTATTTCATCCTCTAATTACATGCAATTTTATTAAACCCTAATTAACATCCATTAACCCAAAAGGCAACAAATCAATAAAATTACAAGTAAAAATGCATCAAAAAGGCAATGTCCTTATGTCTAAACTATGTTAATTTTATTTTATAAGTTAGTTAAATCTACATATTTTATTTACAAGTGAAATGGACTTAAAGGTGGGCCTACATTTTTATTAATTAGTGAGTATAGATCTATTTATTTTAGTCTATCTAAAATATAGGATTAAGTCTATTCAATTTTAAGAAAAATTAAAGTAGTGGGCCTAAGTCTAACTTGGTTTTATTTTAAGTGAAATGTGGGCCAAGGTCTATTTATTAAAAGAAATGAATTTAAGTGGGCTGAGTTAAGTCTAAACAAATTTTTAAGTAACTAAGTGGGCCTAAAATCTAATTAACCTAATGGGCCTAAATTGATTTTCATTATTTAAAGTCCTAAATCATTTTTAAGCCTATTTATTAAGTGGGTTAGACCTAAACGTGGGCTTAGGGCCCAAAAACATAAAAAACATAGCAAAATCAAATCAAAACAAATTCACATATGATTTCTAAAAAACCTAATTTAATTACATACAAACCCTAATTAACTAAAGCCACTATTAATTTTAATTAATTTTTACCCAATTGAACCTAATTACTAATTGATTTTAAATGCAGAAAATTAAATCTTTTACTATTCCCACTACTAGGGCTATTACAAACTATGCACCAAAAATTAAAATTAAACAATTACACACCCATGAATAATTACATAGAACACATAAAGGTAAAATGAAAATTAAAACCCCAATATCTACTATAAAATAGTACATATTATTCCATGGCATTCCATGGATCTTCTGTTCATTTGAACACAAGCAATATCCTCCTCAATCCATAATCAAGCATCAAAACAAAATAAACACAAAATTTTAGATTAGTAATGAAATTGAACAAGAAAATAATAACAAAATAAAATAAAAAATCACAAAAAGAGAAAAGAAGAAAAAAAGGGAATGTTGTGCATATGCTTTGAGATAGCCCCTCGGATTAGGATTTTCACCGTTGAAATTGTCTTAGTTGTTGATTTGATTCTGGACTGGGATTTAATTGCATAATTCATTCCTCTCTTTCGTAGTCTCTCTTTTTTCTTCTCTTATCTTTTTTAGTCTGTGTGTCTCTCAGTCTCTCCCTCTCTCTATGTAAAAAAATCACCTCCTAAAAAAGGTCCCTCATGCACGCATGAGACTCTACTTTTATGTAGAGTCTGCCTGTATACTGACTTCTTCCTTTGGAGGAACAGACTCATCTGATGATAGTGTTTATTTTTTATTTTAAAAAATTACGCGTTTAAAAACCTTATTAAATAATAATAAAGATCAAATTGAATTTTAATCCAATCAAAACACTAAAAAAATCGATAAAAAATACGCAAAAAATTGAAAAAAAATGGGATTTTACAAGTCAAAATTGTGCAATGCTGATCAGCTTTAAATGCCAACCTCAAAGACCCCTGAAAATTGACTTCCTTGTAATCAAATCCTAAAAAAGCATTGCAATTTAGTCCCTAAAGTCTAGAAAATCGACAACCAAGTTCAATTTTTGAATAAATTTCATCATAGGGGCTTACATTGTAATTGTGCATAATTGCATCCTGAAATTGGGTGCTTATAGTTGCCCCCCTTTGTTGCTGTTTGCTTAACAAATTGTGGCAAAGTAATAATAGCACACAATTTCAAAAGAAAGAAATTAGGACACTTGATTGTATCTTAAGTGATAGATTAATGCTCAAATAGCTGAGCAAAATATGATGTTTGGCAAGTCTCACTATATTTCCTGCTGAATGTCTAGTGGACTTTGTGCAAATGAGTTTTGTTATATTCCCTATGGGACGTTTAGCGATGATAAATTGAAAACTAGCTATAGTTCCTATGGAACGTCTAGCAATGCTGAATTTTGTTATATTCCCTGTGGGACATCTAACAATGCACACTATTTTCCCTATGGGATGTCTAGTGATGATAAATTGAAAACTTGCTATAGTTTCTGTGGAACGTCTAGCAATGATGAATTTTGTTATATTCCCTATGGGATGTCTAATGATGCACACTATATTCCCTGTGGGACATCTAGTGATGATAAATCAAAAACTTGCTATAGTTCATGTGGAACGTCTAGCGATGATGAATTTTTTTATATTCCATGTGGGATATCTAACGATGCACACTATATTCCCTATGGGTCATCTAGTGATGATAAATTGAAAACTTGCTATAGTTCTTGTGGAACGTCTAGCAATGATGAATTTCATTTTATTCCTTGTGGGACATCTAATGATGCACACGATATTCCCTGTGGGACGTCTAGTGATGATAAATTGAAAACTTGCCATAGTTCTTATGGAACATCTAGCACTGATGAATTTTGTTATATTCCCTGTGGGATGTCAAACGATGCATGCTATATTCCCTATGGGACATCTAGTGAAGTTAAATTGAAAACTTGCTATAGTTCCTGTGGAATGTTTAGCAATGATGAACTTGAAAGTTTATGTCATAACTACTATGCAGTACATAACATAATGAAGGTTATGAGTATTTTGCAACACATAACATAATCATTTGAAATTCATATCATAGCTACTGTGCAGCATATGAATCATTTGATTGAAATGATGCATGTAAAATGCAAAAAAAGAATTCTTTAATCTTGTTTTGTATTCTGTACTTGATAGAAAATTTAGAATCACATATTGATTATGCAGTTTTAATAATTCAATGAATTATTAATTTGATGAATGTCATGATTTAATTAGGAATATATTCCTAATCAGAATGCAAATATGGACCAAATCGTAATGAAAGAATTTGAATTCATATGCACACAAAAGTAATGGACTAAAGTGGAATACACTACACTCAATCATGTAGTGTTGATTGATCTATACGATCATGCCGCAATCCATAATTGCTCGTGATTAGCTGCAACCCTTCCATTGCTCACTGATGATGTTACTATACATAACTGCTTGCTAATGATGCTACAATCTATAGTTGCTTGCAAATTGACTATAATGCTTTCATTGCTCGCCTTTGATGTTGCTACAGTCCATAACTGCTTGCTGATTTTTATCTTTGGTTGTTTGAGTCGAATGCTTTGAATTCTTTGTGCTGACTAATTTTAATTCCACTATGCACTTCCTTCTGGTTTTATAAGTCCTACAAACATATTGAAGTTAGTTTCAATTATGATGAATTTCAATCATGATGAATATATAAAAGTACATTATAATGTTGACAATTTATGAAAAAATTCATCCTTTTATCATAAGATAGCATGCACTTTATGAATCTCACTATTTTTTATTTTCATGACTGTTACTTATTTGCCATTTGTAAAGGTCAGAGGCATCATTAACCATCTTATGCTGAGAGTATAACATTTACCAAGTGAAGAACTTACTTCCACACCTAATTTTAGGGAGAATTTGCAAAATAAAACTTATGGAAACTAAGCATAAAAATATTGAATTCAGAGTATCAAAACAGTCTTTAAATTATTTTTGTACTTTTCTGCCTTATCCAAGTATTCCCCTGCCTTTCTTGTATTACTAAGTGTGGATGCCATTGGAAAGGTCCTTTGGATACTCATACTCTTATAGAGCATTGGAGTAAATAGAGCAAGATTTTTTATTTAACGTGGGTCCTCTTTTAGTATTCCCCCACCTTTATTGTATTACTCAACATGGATACCGCTAAAAGTTCACATTGATACTGTTGCTTATTTTTAGGCATTGGAGTACATTATGCTTGCTCTTATTCTGATTCTCCTTTTAGTGTTCCCCCGACTTTCTCGTATTATTCAGCATGGATACCATTGAGGGATTTGTACTCGTACTCATTTCTAAGCATTGGAATAGATTATATACACATTTATTATTCAAAGACTAAAATGACACTTTGAAATTCAACCAATTTACACTGCAAGTCTATAGATTTTGTCTTTGCATATTCTTCCCCTCGTTTGGGTGTAAAGTATGCATTAGATTGATTAGAGTTTTAGAAACTCTCAACATAGAACTGTCAAGAAGATATCTTAATTCTGAGAGGCTAATAAAAGAAAGCCATTAAAATCAAAGGTCATGAGATAAGTTTTCACACATGATATCATGAAGTGGATGAATTTACTCTTAATTTTATAAATTTTCTTTGTACTTTACTGTAGAATCAAAATAGATAGAGTTATATTACTTCCTTTTGCCATTTTTCAGGCTGTTTGTCACATAGAGTGAGATTTTGACGAGTGATTGGCATTTGCTATCCTAGTCATTCTTATTGATGTATAGATTCCTTTCATCTTCTTCATTCTCTTTTATTTTTCCCTACACAAAATACTATAAGTTAGTATGGTTTATTTGTAAGTGAAGAAATTTTGTCAAAATGCAATGTTATTCTTTTACATTCTTCCCTTTTTTATTGTGGTGATGATGTCTCTAGTCGTAGGGTCGTGATATTCTACCATTGAAGTTGTGGCTTTATTATGTTGATACTATGGTAGAGGGCTCCATCATTCCTCTTCCTAACATTTTCTACAAAAGAGAAGATTTATGAGTTAGAGATTTTTATTTCATAATCAAAGAATTTTTCAGAGTGCATTTGTCCCAAGTTTTGAGTGCATTCTTCCCTTTTTAGGGCCGAGCGCATGTATCACTGACATGTTGGACCTTCTCGTTACCATATTCCACACCCTATAATGGTTAAACTATTGTAGAGGGCTATTCCAAATTATGCTCCCAATGAGACTATAAAGATGGATACTGAGTTTGAGGAGCTTGAAAGCCTTATCCAGCCTCTTGAGGTCACCAAGATGATGCTTCTTGTTAATTTCACTCCTTTTATTTTCATTCCTTCATATGCTTTACCTGTGAATACTCTGACTACTTTCCTGCACTTTTACAATAGTAATCTTGAATGTTAGTGGCAAAATGTTTAGACGATCTTAACTAGGCTCAAAGACTTTATTATGCAAAGAAAGTATTTCACAACAAATGTATGCAAGTGTATGCATGTTATGCATAACATGCATGATCCTAATAGGTCTTCTGTTTGGAGCAAAGCTATGTTTGCAGCTTGGAGTATGAGGATGAGGTGCCTCATCAACAGCTTGTAGGTTCGAGCACTTGATTCTTCATTGTTAGTACTTCTGATGTTTGAGCTTCTGATATAGTCTATCGAACAAATAACTAGGCAGGGAGTGGGGTCTATGGCTTTACATTGGAGCTCATGATTAACCGATGCACTATTGAACTTTTCTTTTTGTTACTGCTTCTACTGTATGATAACTGTTATATCTGTATACTTGTAGTATACTCCTTTCTGCTCTGAGATTGTTTTCACTAACTTTGAAGTTCTACTGTTGTATTTACCATTTTACCCCTAACTTGTCCCGAAGTTACATTTTGCCCCCAGCTTCATTTTGAATTCATCCTAGCAATCACTTTTTTAATGTGCACAAGAGACTCAATTTGGTCATTATTATTGTTGGCCCTTTGTCTTACTAACCCTATTAGTTGTAATCTCATGTATTGAAGATGGATAGGAGTGGGCAAACTGATTGAAGTGAGTTCTGGATAATGAAATCAATTGGACTTGCACTTCGAAGAATTCTTAAGCAGAATATGAGGCTTGATGCTGATGCAATAATTGATGACAGCTGCAATGTATGGGTTGAAAAGAAAGTTACTAAGCCACCTGAATTCTCAAGGCATAAGGGGATGCTAGGCTTACAAGGAAAATTACAAAAGAGGTGGCAAAAAGAAAACGTAACTAACATATTGATCTCATAGCTCTGATTTAGCTTTCATCATGTATTGTTTTTCCATTTAGATACTTATGCAGTATAATGAAGACCAATATGCAATGTTTGAACAATAAATTTAGGATTCAATTTTAATCATTCATTAGGGCAAAAATGAGAACATTCATTACATCACATGATACATCTCCTATTATTAGTTAGTCATGAATTTTCCTCTCTAATTTTTACCTTACTGTTCTTTTTTCTCTTTTTGTTTTTTATTTTTTTCTTTTATTATATATTTTTTATTTTTTTTCTCATATTTCCTATCTTCAGAAGTTACATCATGTGATATATGTATGTTCTTTGAATTTGCATTTGTGCCCATGCTGAATGAATCTAATTGAATTAAATTTATGTCAAACAAGCAAATGCAATCAATATCATAATGTATAATACCATTAAGATGTACATTACTTAAGCAAGCATAATCCGAATTTATATCATCGATCACTAGAAACTAAAATTTTATTCAATGAGACAATGAGAAATTTTATTTCCTATTCTAGATGCTAATGATGCTGAGTCTCATAGTGGTTGTCCTTGAGGTGGTTGACATAACAACTCTTTAACAATAGCACTGCCCATCCTCTCAACTGCCAGCTTCATCACTTCCTCTTTGTTGTCCTTCATCAGATTCTCCACAATCTGCTCTTTAAAGATCTCAAACCCAAGAACATCTACTATAGAAACATTAACTAATTCCTTGGCTCCCAGATAGTATTCACCTTCCCTTGACTTGATGAAGTTCTAACTCAAAGGACCAACTTTTGCATAAAGCTTCCTCTTTTCTACATTGAATCTCTTCCTTACCCTTCTACCTTTTGGCTTTGCTTCCCCTGTAAAACCCAATCATGTTGTGTCATTTTGATTTTTAAATCCTGGGAATTCTAGACTTCTTTGTTCATTCTTCCCTAGTCCTTGTCCAAGCCAGTAATTCATGCTCTCCATCATTTTTACTACTCTCAGATCCATTGCATTCCCATCAAATATCCTAATAATCTAGAAACTAGGGGGTGCACACACTTGTTTCTGTTTATCCAATATGGATGCCACAGTAGCATTGGTCCCAGCTTCTATGGTCACAACTTCTCCTACATAAGGGAATTTTATCTTTTGATGCACAGTTGAGGGTACCCCTCCCAAGGCATGGAACCATGCCCGTCCTAAAAATAAGGCATAAGTGACTGGAATGTCGAGCATGGTAAACTTAATGGTTGATTCCACAGGTCCTATTTTAACTAGAGCTTGGAATGTCCCCTCCACATTCCTAGTGTTATCATCATAAGCTCTAATTATGAGGTTTGAATCTATTAAGTCTTCAGCATTCAAAACTAAGTTAGGCAGGATCTTCAAAGGACATACATTAATAGCAGAACCATCATCGACCATAGAAAAATTGGTTCTCTTTCCCCTTACCTCAGTTGGGATAAACAATGCCTCATTATGGTTTCTTCCTTCTAAAGGCAAGTCATCATCTGAGAACATTATCAGCCCATGTTTCTTTTCTATAACCTTTGCTACCATAGCCTCAAGCATAGCTGCTATTTCAATATTCATGTTTTATAGAGCTTTGATAAGAGCTCTTCTATGGTTGCCTGAATGCATAAGTAATTCCCAAATGATGACATTTGCCTTAGCCTTCTTCAGTTGTTCCAAAATCAAATCCTCTTTCTGTTCTTCTTCTATCTCTGCATCTTCTATTTCTTCTCTTTCTATTACTCTTTCTATTTTCTTTTCTACTACTTTATAATTCTTCCCACTTCTAGTGACATGATTCGTTAAGGATCATTACTCCAGACATCGAAATCGCCTGGGCTTTCTTTATCAAAGTCATATAAGATGTCAATAACTCAAATGATTTGGTCTCTTTTCCCATCTTTCCACACTTCCATTGTGCATGTTTCCTTCCCCTTCAGATCTTCCATATTGAGCTTGCCTAAGTGTTGATTCAGTAAATCTTCAACTCCTTCTTGAGACTATTTAGGAGCCAAAGGCTCATCCTCAAATTCATCACCCTACCCTGAAGGTTGTCCCAACAGATCTTCAACTCCTGTTAGCGGCTACTCAAGAATTTCAAGCTTTTCTTTTATCAGCTTATCATCAAACTCATCTCCCCAACCTAAGGGCTTAATTGATTCAATAGGGATATCAGTAGAGGGTGGTTTCAAGTAGAATACTCAATAATCAAATTTTTCTGAAGGTTCTCCTAGTAAATCCTCCACTCTTCTAGCGACCTCAGGAGATTTTTCAATGTTTGCATGGTTTAGATTCTTAAAGGAGTTTAGCACTTCTTCTTTGCTAACTCCTAAGTTGATTATCATAGTGGCCAGTGGTGGAACATTTTGATAATTTTGGAAAGGGTTATTTCTGGTGTTTGGGTTTGAATTGGATTTCTCAGGCTCAGTGATTTTTTCAGAGTCTACCAGGTTTTGGATCTCATGTTTTAGGAGGATATAATTGTCTGTGGGATGGCCAGCAGCTTGGTGGAATTTACAATAACTATTAGGGTCAAAACCAAGGAGATTTGGGTTTAGTGGCTTAAAAAAGGTTAAGGGTCAGAGTATGCCTTTTTGGATTAGCCACTCTAGGAATTTGGAGAGTGGTTGGTTGAAGTTGGAGAACCTTCTAGGTTGCTGAACTTCACGCACCTCTACATCTTGGCTAGTACTTCCTTATTGTATTCCCCTAGTTAGGTAGTTTCGAGTTCCTGTGCCTCTAGCAGATTTCTTTTTCTCACTCTCAATTTCCTCAACTTGTAACCCATCATCATACAAATCTATAAAGGTTTTGGGATTCATCATCTATAGCCTCTCAACCAAATTAGGTGACACATTATGAATTATCATTCTAACATGATCCTTCTATGCAAGGTTGTTTTTCATCATCCCTGCTTTATTCATGAAACGAGTTAAGAAATCAGAAAAAGACTCATTTGATTTCTATTTAGTTAACTCTAGATCCCTGATGGATACCTCCAACCTAGTATTATAATCATATTATTTCAAAAAAGCATTACACAGTTCTTTCCAGTTAGCTCTAATAGACTTTTCTAACCTATAGTACCAGTTCACAGCCATTCCTTCCAAAGACAGCATAAATAACCTAGTGACTACCGCTAAAGGTGCTTTTATAGTGCTCATAGTTATAGTGTATTGACTCAAATGAATCCTTGGATCTCCTCTCCTATCAAACTTTTATAATTGAGGCATTTTGAATTTTTTAGGTAGCTTATCTCCCTCCATTTGCAGCATGTCATCAAAGTCAAAAGAATATCACATTCCTTGTCCTCTAATTAGCTTTTACATCTTGGATATTTTCTGAGTCAGTGCTTGCATATGCTTGGACTCAAGGTCTTGAACCAATTTAAGTTATTCTCTCTTTACCTTTTCTACCATGTAGTTTTCAACATCTTCCAATCTTACATCAGTAGTAGGCACATTTCTAGCAGCAGGTTGCCCCCTAGCATTATTAGCAACAGGTGGAGCTCCTACAGTAGGTGGTTATTCAATAGTAATAGTAGGTGGTTGTTCAATAACAACAGTAGGTGATTGTTTAATAACATGTTGCATAAGTCCGACCAAAGCCTTTCTTAGTTCATCTTGCTTCATAGCTCTCATGTCATCCATCAAAGCTCCCTTAATGTCCTCCAAGGTCCACATCTTTGGTTGTTGTTCCATTTCAGAATGTTCAGTCATAGTTGGTTCAGCTTCTAGGAATATTGGATTGATTAGACTGTCCTCTAGTCTCTCCAATCTGTGAAGAATGCCTTGAGCTATGGACTTTGGACATAAATCAACTCTGGTTAATCTGCCACCTCTTCGTCCCCAGACACGAGAAGACCTAGATGAATCTATGATGGCTACAAAACAAGGTATTAGTTTGATGCATGGATTTTATGTATGCATAATGCATGTGTTTATGCAATAAATAGAAGGCAAGCACTTAACAAGTAACAAATATCAAGAAGCAATCAACAGGCAACATGCAAGCATAAGCCTTCAGACCTTATTCCTCACACACACGTGCTTAATGGCGAGTTTATTTTCCTAGGATTTTTGGTCTTGGCCTTCATATCAACAGGGGATATTAAGAGTCAGCGCACATGCTAAATCTCTCTTTAAAACAAAAAGCACAGAAATAACATTTTTAAATATAAAGGTCTAGCCTAATCCTGATTAGCCTGAATGAGCTTCAAAGGTATAGGCCTAAGCTTTTATAAATAGAAATACCTCATGGAAATTCAAACAAACAAGCACTTTGGATAAAAAAAAATCCTAGGGGAAGTAACTAGGCCATTATATATGGTTAGGGTCTAGTGAAAAGTTAAGGCTCCCTTAGTAATATGCTCTCCTTTATGGACTTTGAGTTACAGGCCAAGGTCAGAGGGGCCTAACATCCTTTACCAACTCGAGAGAAGATTACCCCCCTTAAGGACTTGGGTTATAGACATTGGTCAGATGAGCCTGGTAATCTCTCTTAAACCGAGTTAAGGCTAAGAGTGATGGTTAGCCAATCTATAACTCCATGAAGCTAACGGAATCATGGAATCATAAACCAATGTCATCAGTTTAGTAGGAACACACAGAATGAAATAATAATCAATAAAATAATTCTAAAAAACACAAGTAGAATCAGTATCTTTTATCCCTAGTGGAGTCGCCACTGTAGACGGTGGGGTTTAGCGCGCATTCAAGATTTTAGCAACCGTGACACTGTTTAGGCTCAGGGCCTTAGAGAACACACTAACCACTATCACAAAGACATGGCATGGAGATGAGGAATCGCCACCCAAGGTAATAACTAGGACAAATTGAAAAGGTGGTACTCGATTCTTTAAAAGAAAGCTAGCAACATAACCAGGAGATTCTGGATACAGAATACTAACTTCTCTTAGTCTCATATTCATTTAGAATAATTTTATAAATGATTATTTCATCCTCTAATTGCATGCAATTTTATTAAACCCTGATTAACATCCATGTAACCCAAAAGGCAACAAGTCAATAAAATTACAAGTAAAAATGCATCAAAAAGGCAATATCCCTATGTCTAAACTGTATTAATTTTATTTTATAAGTTAGCTAAATCTACATATTTTATTTACAAGTGAAATGGACTTAAAGGTGGGCCTACATTTTTATTAATTAGTGAGTCTAGATCTATTTATTTTAGTCTGTCTAAGATATGGGCTTAAGTCTATTCAATTTTAAAGAAAAATTAAATTAGTGGGCCTAAGTCTAACTTGGTTTTATTTTAAGTGAAATGTGGGCCTAGGTCTATTTATTAAAAGAAATGAATTTAAGTGGGCTGAGCTAAGTCTAAACAAGTTTTTAATTAACTAAGTGGGCCTAAAATTTAATTAACCTAATGGGCCTAAATTGATTTTAATCATTTAAAGTCCTAAATCATTTTTAAGCCTATTTATTAAGTGGGTTAAAAACGTGGGCTTGGGGCCTAAAAACATAAAAAAACATAGCAAAATCAAATCAAACCACATTCACATATGATTTCTTAAAAACCTAATTTAATTACATATAAACCCTAATTAACTAAAGCCACCATTAATTTTAATTAATTTTAATTAATTTTTATCCAGTTGAACCTAATTACTAATTGATTTTAAATGCAGAAAATTAAATCTTTTACTATTCCCACTACTGGGGCTATAACAAACTACTACAAAAAATTAAAATTAAACAATTATACACCCGTGAATAATTATATAGAACACATAAAGGTAAAATGAAAATTAATACCCTAATATCTACTGGAAAACAGTACAGATTATTCCATGGCATTCCATGGATCTTCTGTTCATTTGAACACAAGCAGTATCCTCCTCAATCCACAATCGAGCATCAAAACAAAAAAACACAAAAAATTAGGTTAGTAATGAAATTGAACAAGAAAACAATAATGAAATAAAATAAGAAATCACAAAAAGAGAAGAGAAGAAAAAAGGGAATGATGTGCATATGCTTTGAGATAGCCCCTCAGACTAGGATTTTCACCGTTGAAATTGACTCAGTTGTTGATTTGATTTTGGACTGGAATGTAATTGTGTAATTCTCTTCTCTCTTTCACAGTCTCTCTTTTTTCTTCTCTCGTCTTTTTTAATCTGTGTGTCTCTCGGTCTCTTCCTCTCTTTGTGTAAAAAAAGCCCCTCCCAAAAAAGGTCCCTCACTCACGTATGAGACTCTACTTTTATGTAGAGTCTGCTTGCATATTGACTTCCTCCGTTGGAGGAATAGACTCATCTGATGATAGCATTTGTTTTTTATTTCAAAAACTTATGCATTTAAAAACCTTATCAGATAATAATAAAGATCAAATTAAATTTTCAACCAATCAAAACACTGAAAAGTTCGATAAAAAATATGCAAAAATTAAAAAAATGGGATTTTACAAGTCAAAATTATGCAATGCTGATTGACATTAAATGCCAACTTTTTTTTTACTTTTAATTATGAAAAGACCCTTAAAAAATTGACTTCCTTATAATCAAATCCTAAAAAGCATTACAATTTAGTCCCTAAAGTCTAGAAAATCGACAACTAAGTTCAATTTTTGAATAAATTTCATCATAGGGGCTTATGTCATAATTATGCACAATTGCATCCCGAAATTGGGTGCTTACACCTCCATTTTCATTTTGTAATTTATTATCCTTAATTATTTAATGATTTCTCTATTACCATGCAAATTGTAATTTCCTTCAAACAATTGTTGCATTTTATAATTAGATTTTTTTATAATGAGGCCCAAATTTGCGCATTAAATATATTCATGTGACTAATCCCAACATTCACATGAGTAAAACAAAAATTATAATTTACAACTATACATTCCAAATCAAGTGGGGAAGATATTAAGGATTACAACGCTTGTGCAAAATAAAAGTATAATAAATAGAAAATAAATTGCTTGAGTTAAGTGAAAGCCCCTTAAGAACTATTTAATGGGATAAATGTTTAATGATTGAAAATCACCAATGAATCCCTATGCTAAACAAAACATTAGTTCTTTGAAACACATAAAGATCATACATAAAAAAACCCATAAAGATCAACTCTATAAACTAATAAATAAACAAGGATACAAGCGCACAAAAGGTCAATGTTAGACTTTAGTTTGATTGATTTTGTAAGGATCATACAAAGCAAACTTGAGTAGTTAAGCCCTATACATGCATGGGAAATCTACATAGTACAAAAAAAATAAGAGAAGGTCATATGAGACCCTGTTAGAGTGGTGATCGCCTATGTAAAGAAGCGATCGCCTCATGGTAATAAGGCAATATGACTAGGTTAAATAAAGAACTCATGAAGTCTACCAAAGTGGCAATCACCTCACTTGATGAAGAGTCTCAGGCAACTTTTAAATCGATAAATATTTCATTTCAAGTAAGGATTTACTGTTAAAAGCAAGCAAAATACACAACTACACTAAAAGCTCAATGAATCACACTAAAAGCAAGGCATATTACAAACAATGAATACAAGATACTAAATAAAAAAGCTAGTAAGTAGATATATTAGAGGTTATATAAGTAAGTAAGTAAGAGCCATGCAAATCTATGAATCAAACTTGGAAGGAATTGAGAAAATTACTAAAAAAAATAAGCTTTCAAAATATTAGCCCTCATAAATGTTTTAGAATGCAAGCTTCCTCCCTTCTCTTTCTCAAGCAAATCAACCTCGAAGCTTTCTCTTTTTTTCTTCAAGAACCAATCTAGTTCCTCTCCCTCAGTGCTCTCTTTTTTTCTTTATAAAATTTTGCTAAGTCTTTTTTTTTTTTCAAAATGCCAAAAAGTCCCTTTCTCTTTATTTTTTCATCCTTTTATTCACACCCCTAGCCCATACCCCTACTACTACTCATCCATCATTGCATTTTCTAGCCCCTTTCTTCTCCTAAGGATATCTTTTCAGACTATAGGCTGGGTTGCAAAGGAGGTGTGCCCACCAAGTTGGTTATTATGACTATCTCTGCATTTAATGCAAAAGTAAGTGGCTACTGTAAAGGCGGCACCTCTACGATGAAGCGATTGCCTCTTCAACAACTGCTATAGAGGCGATCGACTCTTTATAGAGGTATTCACCTTTCTAGCCCACCTTGCATTGGGCTTAATGGGCGTAGTTAATTTGGACTAATTTTGAAGGTTTTTAGGCTTGTTCATAGGTTTCTAGCCCTCATGCTCATTTTTAAGAAGATTTTAGGATTTATTTCTTGCATTCAAGTTTTACATTTCTCATCATCGGGCTCTATTATGGGCTGACTAAACCAAGCATCCACAGTTCATCCCCTATTATAGACCAATCGAACCAGGTGTTTATAGTTTGCCCCCTGATTTTTTGAAAAACCAAATGCATGCAATGATAATTTTTTTAAAAATCACATGCACAACATAAGAAAAACAATAAACAAGGTGTTATGCCTCTATGATAAGGTAAATGAACTTGTCTACAGCCACTTAGTCATTTTACTTCAAAAAAGTAATAAAATTGAGCAATATTTTATTCAACTTCCGTTATTCTTATTCTGCAGTATAATGCACAGACATTCAAGGGCACTAAAAACATTCATGGGGCTCAGGTTTTCTATGATGATTTGACCGACAACCAAAATGATTGGATCCAGGATATCATATTCAAGGACTTTATATTGTTACTCCTTTTATAGCAGGGTTAGATAGATTATCAACCGCTCCATGTGCTGATGGAGAGGTGGTTTGACATGACACACACTTCCACCTTCCATTCAGGGAGATCACTTTAGATCCCCTCTCTTTTGCTGCCATTACCAGGATTGCGTGTGTCAAAGATCTTATCCCCTTCGATGTGCACCTTCACCAATTGACCCCAGATAAGGTTGCCTACATTTTCCTATTAATTATGGTCCCAGACATGAAGGGACCCACACCCTCAAGCTTGACTTGATCCAGAGCTTTTATACTCAGGATAGAGCTACAATAATGGTCACTCTCTATGAGATAGACCAAGCGGTATGACCTTTCTTGATTTACCTTCTCGATACCACTTTATTTGCTAACACTACAAGCTTGATAGATCTAATGTTCTTGTTGCCTTTTTAGGACTTAGATCAGGTGTCTTCATTTGATTGGGGTAGCTATGCCTTGTCCTATTTATACCGCAACATGGATGAGGGGGTCTGCAGAGCTAAGAGATTACGTAGCTTTTGGCATGTTGTACTAGTAAGTCCCACTTCCCTCTCTTCTTGAGTCATTTTAATATCTGCTCATTAACATCTATTGTCCTCTTTTCTTTTATAGGTTTGGGCCCTGGAATGAGCTGTTTGTCAATGTACTATGAGTAGGGAACAATTTACCTGCCATTAGTAGGTGGGGCAGCATCTATATTCTAAAAAGACATCTGGCCAGAGTACACTTTCATCGGTAGCATTTGAACTCTCTAACATAGGATGTAGTACATAAAATGCTCACAAATCATGTTAGTGATTTTAAAAATCTAGCATACTTACCTGTTAATATTTTCATTATAGATTCAGAATGATTTATAGGGTCCTATGGGTAGAAAGAATGTGGAGATGACCCGTTCTAGACTATTAGCTTAGAGGAGGGTCCTCCTTTATAGGCCAGGCTATTAATTCTAGTACCTTTGTGAGCATATCCTCAACTGGAATTATGGAGCTAGTGGGAGGCATGTGCCTAAATCCCCACTAAGGAGTATGTTATGGACTCATAAGCTAGAGTGGGCTGAGCTAGATCAAGCTATTGCACGAGAGCTAGCTGTGGACCATATCATCTAGATCAAGGGCCAATACATGGAGTTTATCTGGACCTACCTCCTGCAGATGGTTCCCTTAGTTGCTACATCCACCTCTCAAGTAGTTGTTTGGCACTCCCTTTTTATCTAAAATTATCATGTCCTAACACGGTTTTCTTTTATTTTTTGGCCGTAATAACCAGACCTACACCCTAGGCCAAACGTCAGGTGTGAGAGTGAGAGCCTTTAAGATGCCATCTAGATTTTAGCAAAGAAGGGGCTTCGATTATAACTGAGGAGATGAGACCCCCCCCACCACCTCTAGCTCCCAAATTCTTGTTGGTAGTTTCATTCACACCCTTAATTCTTTGGCTTGTTACTAGGTTCCTCCTGGGGAATTATCTTGTCAATTCCTGACCTTAGATGAGGAGCTCACACTTGCATGTACTCCTGGGGATGCCACTCACATAAGTTTGCTCTTAACCTGACTTAACCTGCCTCCTGAATTATTCTCAACACATTTGTCAGTTCTAACATTCTCTTAATAACATAAATTCATTTGGAACAAGGCCTATACAAGTATCGAATAATTAAGGCCTAAAGGGATTATATGCTGGACATCACCCAACAATGGAGGGTAAACAATATTTCCTACACCTATATGTATGCATGCTTGTATGATTTACTAACTTGTGATCTTTTGAACAATATCATTATGAGGCCAGCTAGGTGAGGATTGCCACCCTTGAGTGATAGATTGAAGTTCTCCAGATCAATGAGAATGATGATGATGATAAGGGTGGTGGTGATGGCAGCACCGAAGGAGGGGATGACCCTGAGGGCACCAAGTCAGATTCTTGATAGACTACGATCTTATGAATTATTCCTCTTTTTACTACTATTATTGCCTATCTATTTACTTCTGACATTTGCACATTTTATCTTTTGTTAAATGGATGCTTGCAAAATTCAATTTTATTTCAATGAATTTTTATTTTTGCATGAAAATTTAGCATTGATAATTACATAGATGTTCCCCTTTCTTTTATTATTGTTTTTTAATTTGCAAGGTTGAAATGGTTATAATCTGGCAAAAGCTTGTTAAATATCCTATTGGAGAGGCGATGGTATTATGTTGAAAAAGCAATTGCCTCATGACCTTCTACTAAAGAGGTGATCACCCCTACTTACTAAGGTAGTGCCTCTTTAATGAAGCGATTGCCTCATTGCCAAATTAGTTTCTTCCCCGTTTAAGCTCCCAATCCTTTACCTTCAACCCCAATTTTAGACATTTCTACCCTAAACCCCAATCCTCTCTCACTAAATACCCTCAACATCTTGAATTATGATCAAAATAAGTTTTAAACTACTACAACCAATATTGAAGAGCTTAGACAACACATTATTGGCTAAATTATAGCCGTTTCACTTGTCCATCTTCAAATCACTTCATGCTAAAAGAATCAACTTCCTATTTCTCCATGTAGTAGCTTAGTTTTGGGATCATCAAAAACACATTTTTTAGTTCAATACGATTGAGTTATGTCCTTTACTAAAAGAGCTTGAAGCCCTCTTAGGTTGTCAAATGTATTCTTTACTTCAGCTCGTAATCCATACACTTGGAATTCCATACTCACATTTTGTTCAATATGAAATGGCCAGTTATTCAATCATCCACCCCAGTATTCATCTCACTACCTTTTTATCTCATAGGTTGCATTAGAACCTTTCCTTAACGCTATCTCAGATGTAGACAAGGGAGAAGTCTAATGGCCTTGAATGATGGCCCTTTGCTTGTATGCCCAATTCCTACTTATCTCGCCATCTGAAAATTGAGATTCAAAACTCCTAAATATTTTAGAATAGATGGAAGTGGGACTCGATCCATTCCCTCTCATTCTAGGAAAAACCATAATTGGACTGGACAACTTTATGGAGACTAAGCAATTTTTTGGAAGTCCATTCTTGTTGGAGGTAATCTTCTTATTTACTGACTTCTATTTTCTGATCTGTTGGCATTTTACTCACCTGTCACTCCTATATATGTGGTTTCATAAAAAGCTAAGATTAACTAAACCCTCAAGATGTAGCAAAGTTAGAGCTAAGCATTACCCAATGAGAAAGTTATGTCCTATACTAAAGAACATTCAAGACTAGCTATCCACATTCTTGGATAATTTGATTCAATGGGTGTGCCTATGGTGAAGGTCATAAGACGTGACTATTCGGTCTTACACTTATTATGTTCTGGTTGCTAGCTTTCATTTTACCACCTTCTACAATCCTACCCTTCTTTGCCGCCAATATGGACAAGAATAATTAATAGTGGAGTTAATGCATGAGTTTGAGCGAGGACCGCTCACCCAAAACTTCCTGGATAATTTAATGGCTATTTAGCCTTAGAGAATCATCTAGAGGAATATAGGCTATAATGAGGATTCGACCATCGATGATCATTACAAGGCATGGATTCAATTACAACATGTAGAAAAAGATGAGTTTATTAGAAATAAAAAAAATAAGAGAATTACAAACATTGAGTACTCAGGATATTCAATAAAAGAAGAGAAAGCCAAATTAGTTCATGAATTGAGTCATCATTTCTCATTTATTTGATAGAGTTTTCTTTTTCAATTAAACAATTTATAATAGACACTTAACACAATGTTTAAAAAAAATAAAGTAATCTATTTCATACAATATGAGCATACATTTTGCTTCTAACATAACTCATGTCATTAGTTGGCTTGCCCTTACAAGTTTTCTAACTAACCATATTTATCCCTCTCTCTTCTTTTTCACGTCCTTAACTTTTTCCTAGACTGCCTCTTTTTGAGGTTTTTAATCCAATAAGAATCTTTTATTTTTTTTCATTTTTGTCTTTAACTTTTGCCTAGATAGCCTCCTTTTGAGATTTTCTCCTTATTGAGACTTTTATAGAAATTACTTGAGCTTATCCAGGTTGATGGGCTTCTAAAATTCATTTCTTTTAATGTTAGGTAGGATTTGCACCCTTGGAGAACAACCTTTTCACCATATAAGGACCTTCCTAATTTGGCTTGAATTTCCCTCGTAGATCAATCATAATCGGCTTTATAAGCTTCATCACTAAGTCTCCTTCTTTGATCTTTCCCAGCTTGTCTTCTTATTATAAGCTTGGGCTATCCTCTTTTGATATAATTGAGAATGATAGATGGCCTTCACCCTCTTTTCATCCAATAATGTTAGCTACGCAATTGACTTTCCACCCATTGGTATTTAGGGATCTTAGGTTCTAAGAGAACCCTTAGTGACTGAACCTCGACCTTTATTGGTAACATGGCTTTGCATCCATACACCAAGGAATATGGAGTGGCCCATATTGAAGTTCTAGTAATAGTTCGGTACCCCCATAATTCAAACTGTAAGTAATCTACCCAATCCTAATAATTCTCTATCATTTTATCCAGGATTCTCTTTATATTCTTATTTGCAACTTCCACAGCCTTATTTGCTTATGGCCTATATGGAGATGACCTATAGTGTTTGATCTTATAGTCTTTTAATTGTGTAGTTGTCTTTGCCCAAAATTGGACACCATTATCAGTAATAAGGTGATGCGGTAGCCCAGATCTATAGATTATATTTTTCTCAATAAACTTCAACATTTTCTTTGAACCAAACGTGGTATAGGACTCAGCCTCAACCCATTTAAAGAAATAGTCAATTGCCATGATAATGTATCGATGACTGTTTGATGTCCTTGGCCTTATCTCACTTATGATATCAATTTCCTTAACTGTAAATGGCTATGGAGAATTCATTCCCTAAAGCTCCATGGATGGCAAATGGCTCACATCCCTGTAAGCTTGGCAGTTGTGGCATTTCTTTAAAAACTTGATGTGATTTGCTTCCATGGTGATCCAAAAATAACCTTGATAAGATATTTTATTTGCTATAACTATCCCATTAATATGTGGCCCACCCACCCCTTCATGAATTGCTTCCATAAGTTTCTAGGCTTCCTCTTTATTAATGCATCTCAAATGGACACCCGTAGGCATTCTTTTATGCAGCATTCCATTGTGGCTAATGAATTACGGGATAGCATTCACAGAGACATCCTTTCTTTCTTATCGACATCATCAGGGAACTGTCCCATGTCCAAGTACCATTGTAAATAATAAAACCAAGGCTTCTTAGTGGTATCCACAGGCATTGCCTTTATTTCTTTATAGTAAGGGGTTCGAGACTTTGTTAATATTAGGCACTTCACCTCTGTTTGTTTTCCACTTTCCTATATGAAAGCCAAAGCATCAGCTATCTAGTTCTCTTCTCTTGGGAGATGAATAAATTTGCACTAAACAAAAAATAGCAAAATAGCAGCCAAATAATCCATACACGGACGTAGCCTATCTTCCTTTACTTCCCACTTATTAGAAGCCTATTTTACTACCAGTATTAAATCTTTGTACATAGTAACATCCTTTTTCCCCACTCTATATAATGCTTATAAGCTGAAGATGTAAGCCTCATACTTTGCTTAATTCTTTGTTACTTCAAATTCAAGCCTTTTAGCCATTAGGATCATTTCCCTTTTTGTCATGATCATGATTATACCAATACTAACTCCTTTGTTGTTGACAGCCCCATCAAAGTGCATTTTCCATCCTTGTACCTCTATGGCCCCTAAGTGTTCATTAAGAAATTCTAACTCCCATTCTAGCTCATTGACTACTAGGTTTTGAGCCAAAAATTCTCATATTGCCCTTCCCTTTACTACCTTCTTCACCACATAATAAATGTCAAATTTAGTGAGCAGCACTAACCAATGGCTAGCTTTCCTATGAGTGAGGGGTTTATTGAATGTACCTGAGGGGATCATGTCTAGAAACTGCTTATATGTTGTAGGATTGAAAGTAATGCCAGAGCTTCTTCATTGCCCAAATTATAGCCAAACATGTTTTCTCTACCAGGCTATAGTTGGCTTCATATGGGAGGAGCTTCTTACTCAAGTAATACTCTACATTTTCAATCCTTTCTTCATTTTTTGAGCTAGCATTACCCCAATTGCATCCTTTTCAATCTCCAAATATAGGATTAAGAGCTTACTTGGCTTCAGTGGTTATAGAACTAGAGGATTCATTAAATAAGTCTTAATAGCTTTGAAAGCTTATTGGCATTCATCATCCTATATCATACACTAATTTTTCTTTAAAATTTTGAAGATCAGTTTACAAACAATAGTCAACTTAGCTATAAACCTACTAATCTACTGCAAGTGTCCTATGAACTCTCTAACTTCTTTTGCATTCTTTAGAGCGAGCATTTACCTAATTGCTTTAACTTTATATGGGTCCACTTCTATTCCCTTCTAACTAACAATCTATCCCAGTAGCTTACTAGACATTACCCCATAAATGTAATTCTTTAGATTCTATATGAGATTGTACTTTTTTTCCCTTGCCAGGAACTTTTCTGAAGCCTCAAAGTGCCCCTCTCTAGTTACAGACTTCACCATTATATCATTTTTGTACACTTCTATCTCTTTATGAATCATATCATGCAACAGAGAATTTTCCATCCTCTAATAAGTAGCTCCTACATTTTTTAATCCAAATGGCATTACCTAATAACAATAGATCCCCCACTCGATGACAAACGATGTCTTCAGCTTGTTTATTATTGACATCAATTTGGTTTTACCTTGACAATCCATCCATGAAAGAGTGCATTGCACTAGAAATCATGCTATCAACTAATGTGTCGATGTGTGGCAGTGGGAAATCATCCTTCAATAAGCCTTTTTCAAATCTCTGCAGTCCACACACATTCTGACCCTCCCATCCTTCTTGGGAACTAGAATTATATTGGCCAACCATTAATTATCCTTTACCACATCAAAGAACTTTACCTTTAGCTGCTTTTTTACCTCTTCTTTGACTAAAAGCACCCATTCCAGCCTTAGCCTCCTCTTTTTTTGCTTTACTGGCAATATATGAGGATATGTAGGGATTTTATGTTCAAAAGATTTCCCTGTCAATCCCAGGCATGTCTTTATAGCCCTAAGTAAATACTTTTTATCTTTTTATTAATATTTCTCTCATTTTTTCTCTCTCATCATGAGGTAGATCAAAAGCAAGCAATATATTTTTAGGGTTGTCGTATGTGCCTAGATTAAATGATCCAGTTTGCATGGAATTAATGTCAAACATATGCATGAAATGATCATCATAAATAGAATAACCATTAGAAAGCACATCACACAAATAAGAAAAATCATCAGTTTCAAAAAAGGAAGTAAGAGAAATATTAAAATCATCATAAAAGACATCCATGATGGAGTTGAGGACATAGGCTTCAAAATCTAACTCCTTTTTTTGATATCAGCATCCTTCATCTCTGCAGCGGGTATGTCCTCCTCAGATCCTTCTTCATTTGGTACGAGCTCTTCTATAAGGATCTCCTTAATAGTAGCTTTCTTTATTTCATTCATAAACTTAGCAAATGTTTTAAACCCTAGAATAACTTCTTCAATTATTAAAAATGGTTATGGAGTCCCATTATATGGATACCTGGTGCCTTCTCTCTTAAAAGTTTCCCACAAGCTCTTCTTTTAACCACAATCTCACCCTTTTCTCTATCAGGCAAATCCTAGATGTCAACTTCTTCTTCAGAACCATCTGTCACTTCAAATCCTACCCCATGTTTCAGAATGGGTACTTTATGATCAATAAATCTTAAAGGTCTACTTTGGTCCTTTCGTAATCCCATACTAGGCATAAATTTCATATTGTGCATCATGTTAAGAACCCTCTCGCCTATTTCATCTTCATAAATCATATAAACCTTAAAACTCAAACTTATAAGGATTTCTTTGAGTGATAGTTTCATGGTAACCACAACAACTTTAGTCTCAGTGAAGATGGTGATAACCTTGCCCTCATGTGGAAACTTATTTTTCTAATGGACAGTGGAAGGCATGCCACCAAAAGGATAAAACCATGGCCTTCCTATTAGAATAGCAAAGGTCATAGGAATATTAATCACGTGCAAGTTAACCTCAGTCTCGATAGGTCCTATCCTAACCAATGCTATAAATGTTCCCTCCATAGGCCTCTTCATATCATCATAAGACTTGATGACTATCTCAAAAGGTTTTAAATCTACCACAGTCAACCCTAGCTTAAGTAGAATCTTCAATGGGCATACATTAATGGCAGGGCCATTATCTACTATAACACTACAAGTCATTTTCCCCTTAACTTTAGCCTTGATGAATAAGGCTTTGTGGTGATCTCTCCCCTCCAAAGGTAAATCATCATCAGAAATCATTATGGTGCCTTGGGGGGTTTCTGTCAAAGAACTAACTATCTACTTAGGAGTACAACTTGTGGAGATCTTTTTCTAATCTAGTGCCAGAACTAGTGCTTCCTAGTGGTTCCTGGAATGCATGAGTAACTCCCAAACACTAGTGATGGTTCCTTAGTCTTTCATCACTTCTTTCCTTATCCCTGCCTTCTTTGCCTCTGCCAACTCAGGCTCAATAATCTTAACTTCTTACCTTTTCTTCTTAACCTTTTTCATAGATTAGATTAATATACCTTGCTCATTATCTGACAAATCAACTTTTACTTCATCTTCATCATTGGAGCTCTAGATATCCAATATATGCATAAAAAACTTGGTAGATTGTATGTCTTAGTTCAAGTCTTTTGGTTCAAGTTCAAGCCTTGTTGGATTAGGATTGGTGTCAACAAAATAGCTCAAGACTTGCTCTTATGTTAAGCTGGTGTTAATCATTAAAATGGGTGGGTTAGGTGGTGGCATGTTTTAATAATTAGGTAGAGTGTTGTTTTGGGTGTTTTGGTTTTCTTGTCTCAGGTTTGTGTTTTTACCCACATTAATTAAGTCTTGGATCTCATGCTTCAATCAAGTAGAATTATTGGTGTCATATCTAATGGTCTAGTGGAATTTACGAAAGATTTTCAGATTGGCACTGGGTAAATGTTGTCATGAAGGCAAGGGTCACAATAAGTTTTTCTTGATCAACTTTTTAAAGACTTTGGATAAGGGCCGCCCCAAATTGGAGAATCTTTAGGGTTGCCTAATAGCGTTAATTTGCATACTACTACTTGGTTGCCTGATAGTATTGATTTGGACATTGTTGCTTGAATTGGTGCCATCTTTGCCTCCAGATCTCCCTTTAAAGAATCTCTTTTCCTGGACCAAATTTGATTCTTTATGAACCCTAAATCTATATAACTCCTCAAAAGCTTCTTAGACAGTGCAAGAACATGTCCTTTTATTGCCAGCACTAGTTGGTTCGACTCGGCAGGCCTATGCCTCATTTGAGATAGTTTTTCTCTCCAATGAGTTAGATAATCAGTGAATGACTTATTAAACCTTTACTTGGTGTTTTTTAAATCCCTCAAAGATATCTCCAATTGAACATTAAAATTGTATTATTTCATAAATGCGGCATACAGTTCTTTCCAATCAGACTAAATATGTGGTTCTAAAGCATAGTACTAGTGGATTGGTGAACCCTCTAATGATATAGGGAACTACTTGATTATTTGAGTCATAGTCAGTTCGATAGCTTTCATTTAAGTCACATACTGCTTTAGATGTAAATATGGGTCCTCAATTCCATAATACTTTTTCATGTCGAGGAATTTGAATTTCCTAGGCAGCGAATTATCCTCCCTATCTAGATTCAAATCAATGTAGTCCAATGGAGCATCCATGCCCTTCTCCTTCATCATTAATTACATCTGACTCGTAGCCTTGGTTATACTCTTAGCCCACCCAGTCTATTCCATATCCTCAGTTGGGTTCACATTCCTCTATTTTTGTAGATCATCCAATACTATCACATCATCCCTTCCTTTTCTCTCATTGTGATTTCATCATTAAGGTCAATCAGATTAGTTAGCTGTGCTAGCTAATTTTCTCTAATTGACTTAGTTATATCTCCCATTATCCCCTCATCATGGACCAGGTCTCAACGAATACCTCCTTTTTCAACTGTGCCTTAAAAGCCTTAGGATAAAAACCTCCTACCATTTCTATTTTTGAACATCTGACTAATCAACCAGAACTGGTCCAAACCCACTTGGATGAGCTTCAAAGATCTATATTGCTATAAGAGCACATGTTAGAATTATGATTATTTAAAGAAAATAAGAAAAAAATAAGCATATTTAATATAAAGCCAAATGCAAAGCATAAAAAAAAACCTTCGCCTTTATTTCTCCCACACATGTGTTCAATGACAAGTATCTTGTCCTAGGATTTTTTTTGCCTATGTTTTAATTATCAATATGGGATAAAAAACTGATGTATGCAAGATAACTCTCAGAATGGTGCAAATAAGTAATAGATCCTCCAAATAAATCTAAAGTCCGTCTTTAATGGGCCAAGAATGATATTAGGGATTTACCTTACCAAGATCCATTTCAATGGGCCAACATGGGCATGATAGGCCCGTTTTGACAATACTTACTTTGAAATGGGCTAAGAATGGACACAAAAGGCTCATCTTGACAAGTACATTTGTAACGAGCTTGGGTTTTATTTTAAGGGTTCATTACAAGGCATAAAACACAAGCAATTGGGAAATTCTTATAGAAAATTGCTAGGCCACTACATGAGCTTAAGTCTTGGGTAGTAAGCTTAGTCTCCCATAATGATGTACATCCATGTATGTCTCCCCATCGAAGGGTCCATCTTACAGGGATAGTACATGTCATGAGTGATGATAATCAAATATTCTACACCAGGTTTGAATGAAACGTAGGTAGCAAAATACTGCTATTGTTGATTAAAAGGGACTGAAGTGCTCATTTATGCAAAGAGTGTAGTAAATGCAGTAGAAATGCAAAAGAAATCAAAGAATAATTAAAAGATGATAAATTAAAAAACACCTGGAATCAATTTCTCTATCCCTAGTGGAGTCACCATTGTAGGTAGTGGGGTTTAACGCTTGCCTAAGTGTTTGGTGACCACGACAATGTGTGGGCTTGAGGCCTACTAAGAAATATGAAATGGGTCATGAGCCTATTTAGAGATAGAGTCACCACTCAAATGAAAGCCAGGACACACTGTATAACAACTGGATCCCATGGAGGTTCCTAAAAGCTGTCATCAGAGATCAGGTTCAGAAATTGTGTATGGGCATTTAAATGCCCACACAACCTTGCGGTTGGCCCCCATTTATGTATTACCCTTAATTATTCAATGATTTCTCTATTACTATGTGAATTGTAATTTCCTTCAAAAAAGTATTGCATTTTATAATTAGATTTCTTTATAATTAGGCCCAAATTTACACATTAATTATATTCATACGACTAGTCCCAACATTCACCATGAGTAAAATAAAAATTATAATTTACGACCATACATTCCAAATCAAGTGGGGAAGGGATTAAGGATTACAACACATATGCAAAATAAAAGTATAATAAACATAAAATAAACTGCTTGACTTAAGTGAAAACTCCTCAAGAACTAATTAATGGGAGAAATACTTAGTGATTGAAAATCACTTATGAATCCCTATGCCAAACAAAACATTAATTCTTCAAAACATATAAAGATCATACATAAAAAAATCTGCAAAGATAAACTCTAGAATCTATTGCATAAAAAAGGGATATAAGGCCACAAAAGGTCAATGTTAGACTTCAATTTGATAGATATTATGAGGATCACACAAAGTAGACTTGAGTAGTTAAGGCCTATACATGCATGGGAAATCTATATAGTATACAAAAAAAACTAGACAAGGTTATATGAGACCTTATTAGAGTGACATGGAAATAAGGAGATATGATCACGCTAAATAGAGAACTCATGAAGTTTGCCAGAGTGGCAAGTGCCTCATGGCAATAAGGCAATCACCCCTTTAAGAGGCAATCACTTGATGGGCAGTGTTAGGCGACTTTCAAACCAATAAATCTTTCATTTCAAGAAAGGATCTACTATTAAAAGCAACCTAAATACACAACTACACGTAAGAGCTTAATGAATCACATTAAAAGCAAGGCATATTACAAATAATGAATACAAGATACTAAATAAAAAAATAGTAAACGGATAGATTAGAGGTTATATAATCAAGTAAGTAAGAACCATGCAAATCTATGAATCAAACTTGCAACAAATTAAGAAAATTACTAAAAAAAATAACCTTTCAGAATAATGGCCCTTAGAAATGTTTTGGAATGTTGATATTCTCCTTGAATGTAAGCTTCTTCCCTTTTCTTTCTCAAGCAAATCAACCTTTAAGTTTTCTCTTTTTTTCTTCAAGAACAAATCTAATTCCTCTCCCTCAGAGCTCTTTTTTTTTCTCTACAACTTTGTCACGACCCGAACCCGAAGGCATATGACCGGCACTAGGGAATGGGTAGGCATAAGGCCCCCGAAACCCGTAGTAAGCCTAAAGGAAAAGAAAATAAAACCATTCATATTTTAAACTTTAATTAATAACAGAATATATTATCAAACTGATTTTTCTCAAATTACACAAATTCAACTGCTTAAACAATAATGTGTTTCAACATCTCATATTATAAATTGAATTTCAATCTTATACATAAGTATGGTTTACATAAATAAATTACACAATTATGTTTAAACCATAAAAATCTTTAGTACATATACTACTGCAGCAACCTAGATTAACACACAGTATAGCTTACAGTGACCTACATAAAATAGCCGGTGAAGAAGAAACCCGGCGTGGAGGTAGTCTGAGGTCGAACTCCCAAGCTCCTGAAAAAAATGAATTGAGGGGAATCAGAAATCACTGAGTAAGTCAATAAAAAGAGCTGTACGGTTTGAAAACCTTTTTGAAAACTATATATATTTGTAGTAAAAATAACTTATAATGTATAATTATAGCTTTTGAAAAATCTCGGTAGAACACTAAACCCAAAAATCTAAATGGCCAACCGGGCCCACTTATTCCAACTAACTACCGGTCCCCGAGAGTAAGGGCATCAACCAAGGCACCAAGCCATAGTCATTCACTTAATCCAAATATATGGCATTGGCGATCCCCGAGAGCAAAGGCATCGACCGAGGCACCCATCCTAGTCCATTAATAACCTTACAGTCACTGGCGGTCCCTGAGAGCAAAGGCTTCCACCAAGGCACCCGTCCTAGTTTAGCATTCACCAATCATATATATATATATTGGATCCATCTCTCAATCTCTACCATGTGCACATAGTCCTGGTGAAGCCCACCAGGTAGCCTGTTCTACCAAAATTTCTCAAAATCGATTTTAAATAAATAAAATGCATTTAAATCTTAAATAGCAACATTAAATTAAATAAACCATATAATTAATATTAAAATATGAGCGCACACATTTGTTAATTAAAACACACGCACAAATCATTCTATCGACTTACAACATGAATGTGAAGGCTGACGACCACGCGTCTGCCTCGGCCTCATAGCTTTTTAAAACATGACTAAGGAATCGAAATCAGAAATCAATAAAATAATGAAATTCCAAACTGACTCGAGAAAAACTAGACAAGACTCGACAGACAGGATTTAACCTAACTAACGGTAGAAATTTTACAAGTATCACGTTTTATGAGAAAATCTACCAAAATTTTGACATAGTCTCCTCTGTAAAATGGACATCTCTCTACCAAAGGTAGAGCCAGACCTATATAGAAAATGCACTTCCAATAACCACACACACCCACACTCGAGTCAGGCTTCCAAAACTACAATTTGCCCTGATCGAGATCACAACTCAATAAAATAGCAAGAATTAATAACATTTATTTCTAAAATACATATTTCCCGTACACGTATACTAAAAATAAATAAAATTATATAAAATCTCAATTATTTAAAATTAAACAATTAAATTTGCATTCCATCATCAAAATATAAATATAATTATAACCCAAATTAAAACCAATGTAATGTATTATATGTGTATATATATATATATATATATATATATATATATATTGGGAATTTGATATTTAAAATTTACACTACTTAGGTAAAAATATCAATTAATTTATAAAAATTGTCTAAACCCTTTAAATATTAATAAAACTAATTAAAATATATATTTTATCATATTTATTGTAAAATTACATTTTTACCCCCCTAAAATACATAAATTACATAATGTGCTATTAATACTAAAAATAATTCCTTAGCATTATTTAATCATCCCAAAAATTATTTTTCTCAAAATAAATCCTCCTAATATAATTAAAACATTTAATCAACCAAAAATTTCTCCCAAAAATATTATTTAACCTAAAAATCACATTTTACATAACCAAAAATATTTATAAAAATAGTATAAAATCTCAAAAATTATAATTTGAGTTCTAAAATTTATAAAATTCACTAATAACCTCATTTATCAAAATTTCACAATTTTTTAACCATAATTTTTGAAAATTAACAAAATATTACTAACATTTTCAAAAATTCTACCAAATTTAGAATAATTCCTAAAAATTTCAATAAAATTTGTTTCACTCAAAAATAATCATTAACAACCACCCTAGTTATGAATTATACCCCAAATAATTATCAAATAAAGCTAATTAAATATTAAATATTAAATAATTTCTGGAAATTTAACTAAATTACCAAGAGTTCCAAAAAAATTAAAACCAACTTCAATACATACTAAACAACTCTAACTAACCTAGGATCCACCAAAATCAAGCAAAAAAATCGAAGGAAGGAAGGGCCAAGTGAGCATTACTCACTGACAGTAGGACGAGGGAGAAGAGGAGGAAAAGCTTGTTGTCGTTGGGAGAAATGGAGGAGATCGAGCAGCACAGGCGAGGTGGACAGCAATGGCGAGCGAAGATTCAGCTAGCAGGATGTGTTGTCGCGCGCGTAGGAAGAGAGAGCTTGCTGTCTGATGGGGAGAAGGGAGTCCTGTCGCGAGGAAGGAGAAGGCAGCAGCAGACCACTCGAGGAAGGTTGCGAGCTCAGGTCCTCTGGTGGAGGTGAGGGTGGCACCGGTGAAGGGAGCGTCGGTGATGATGGTGGGTGAGGGGAGTGTGGGTGACAGGGGATGGGTTTTTTTTTTGTTTTGTTTTTTTTTTCTCTTTGGGTTCTAATGGGTATATATATACACACACACACACACACACATATATATATATATATATATATATATATATATATATATATATATATACATTTATTTATAAGCACCCATATAGACATAAAATTTAATATAATTTAAAATGATAATAATAATAATGATAATAACAATAATAATAATAACAATAAAATAAACCATGAAATTTTAAACAATAATTAAATAATACTCACATATATTAATGACCCTAAAATAATATAAACATAAATAAAATATAATATGATGAAGAAAAAGTAATTATTAATAATATGATTTGATAAAAATACCCCTTTTTATTCAAGTAAATATATAGGGTATTACAACTTTATGCTATGTCTTTTTTTTAAATGCCAATAAGCCCCTTTCTCTCTCTTTTTTCATCCTTTTATTCACACCCCTAGCCTATACCCCTAATATTACTCCCCCACCGTTTCATTTTCTAGCCCCTGTCTTCTCCCAAGGATATCTTTTTCATGCTAGAGGCTGGGTTGCAGATGAGGTGGGCCGACCAAGTTGGCTGTCATGACCATCTCTACATTTAATGTAAAAGCAAGTGGCTACTGTAGTGACATCACCTCTATGTTGAAGCAATCACCTCTTCAACAACTACCATAGAGGCGATCGCCTCTCTAGCCTACCCTGCATTAGGCCTGATGGGCCTAGACAATTTGGACTAATTTTAAAGGCTTTTGGGTTTGTTCATTGGTTTTTAGCCCTTATGCTCATTTTTTAAAAAAATTTTAGGGTTTCAAGTTCTTATGCTCATTTTTGAAAAAACTTTTAGGGTTTCAAGTTTTACATTTCTCGTCATTGGGCTCTATTGCGGGCCGACTAAACCAAACATCCATAGTTTGTCCCCTATCATGGGTTTATTGAACCGAGTGTATACACAAGTTCTTTAAGCATATTTGTCAAAAATTCCTATTAAAAGTAAGACTTTTATTATTTTTTTTATTGATAAAATAAAAACAACCAAAAAACAATTAGAAAAAACAACCATAAAAAATCATGATCCAAAAATTACCAAAAAAAAACCATAAAAACAACTAGAAAAATAATCATTAAAACAACAAAAAAATAAAAATAAAATAAAATAAGCCGCTACAAAACAACCTCATAAAAATGAAAAAGAATGAACAAAAAACAACAAAAAAAAAACAAGAAAAACAACCACTAAAACAATAAAAAAAAAATCAATACAAAACAACTTCATAAAACTTAAAAAGTAAAAAATAAAATAAAATAATAAATATAAGGAAAAAATAACTAAAAAGCGATGACATTATAAATAAAAAGAAAAAGAAAAAATAAATACTCAAAAAAAACAAAAAAATTGTAATTTTTCTAAAAAAGAAAAAAGTAAAATATAAAAATAAATAAATAAAAGTAAAAAAATAAAGAGAGAAAAAATAACTAATAAAGAAACAATATTACAAACAAAAAAGAAAAAAAATAAATTCTTTCCTTCAAAAAATAAAAAATTATAATTTACCCAAAAGAAAGGTTTAGAAAGGCTTAGGTCCCTAACATGCTCCTATTGAGAGGACACTGAAGTAACAAATCACGTGTAGTAAATTTAAAAAAAAAATGTAAATTACGTAAAGATAATAGAAAAAATAGCACAACTAAAAAAAAAAGTAACTCATAATATTTTTTAAAATATTTAGGTTAAACACGGTGAAAACTATAATTTTTCCTAAACAAATTATTTAATATATGTAACATCCTAACTTCATGTTGAAAATAAAATATTAATAGGTTTAAGTGTCACTTTCTTGTGATTTTGGCTGGTAATGCTTATCCTTAAATTTGGATATAAAAAACCCCATTCGTGTTTATCATGTAAGAACTCAAAAATAATAATAATAATAATAAGTTTGAGAGAGAGGACTTAGGAGTCTTGCAAAAAAGAGGTGAGTGAATTTTGTGTCTTCTCTTCTTCTTGAGTAAATTTCTTAATCAATTATGTTAATTTCTTTATCAATTCCACTTTGATCCAAGTATAGAACTCCTTTTCATGAAGAAATCCTTCTTGGTCACTTGCTTCTTGAACTGTGATTTGGTTCCTTGAAATTTTTGGCTATTAAATTAATCATAGATATGATTGATTGTTTCTTTTTGATCCTCCTATCTTGACTCCTTGTGAATTTTAAGGAAGAAATTAAGTTTAAATATTAGACTTGTAGCTATACAAATTAATAATTGAAAGGAATATTTATCAGATTTATTAATATCATAAAAAATTACTATAATCAATTTGTTAGTGAAGTGATTACATCTACTTGGTTCATCTTTCATGGTTTTTGATATTAAATCCTAGTTAGCTAAATTATTTCATTATATAAGTTAAACTTGTTTACATGAGAAATTAGAATTTATGAAACACATTTGATAAATAGCTCAATAAATAGCTCAATAATCTATAGTTGAGCTAAAGCTTAGTTATGAAAGGTAAATATTTAGGCAAAACTAAAAGCTATAAAATTTGGTGCACTTGTGGATAATAAACTTTTAAGAACCTATCTTAAGTTCTATAACTCCAAATGAGACTTTGAAATGTCCTCAAAAAGTTTATTAGAAATAGCATAAATGAAATTATGTTTTTTTGCTAGGTTTTCGAAACTATACTTCTTTTTATACAAAATCTATAGATTTTTCGACCCAACCAAATTGATTTTGATGTTTCTCTTCACTCACACTTCACCACTTGGTGTGAAACCAATTTCAAATCAATCTAGACACCCAAAAATTTAGATTTGGAGAAAATTATTTGAAAATATGAACTATGGAAATTTTAGTGAAAATTTGATTGTCCTCTATGAATTTTGTCAAGTTGAATAGACACCTCAAGGGGGCTAGTTTGAACATCAAACTTCAATAGATAATAACTTGAGTTATAATTTTGATGTTTCTCTTCACTCACACATCCAATTAGTGTGAGACCAATTTCAAATCAATCTAGACACCAAAAAATTTAGATCAGGATAGAATTATTTGAAAATATGAACTATGGAAATTTTAGTGAAAATTTGATTGTCCTCTATGAATTTTGTTAAGTTGAATAGATACCTCAAAGGGGCTGGTTTGAACATCAAACTTTAAAAAATCATAACTATAGTTATAATTTTGATGTTTCTCTTTACTCACACATCCAATTAGTGTGAAACTTATTTCAAATCAATCTAGACAACCAAAAATTTAGATATGGAGAAAATTATTTGAAAATATGAACTATGGAAATTTTAGTGAACATTTAATTGTCCTCTATGAATTCTACCAAGTTGAATAGACACATTAAAGGGCTGGTTTGAACATCAAACTTTAAAAGATTATAGCTTCAGTTATAAAAATTCAATTGAAGTGATTTTTTATTTGTTAAAAATTATAAATTGTCCTCTACAACTTTGACAGAAAAACAAAATACCTAATTTTGCATTTTTGATGGTCTTGTAGAGAAATACTTTTATTGTGCCACCTTTAACAAAGCTTGACTTTGATAAGCAATGTTTAATGTAACTTCTTCTATACATACTCGATTAGTGTGAAACCAATTACAAGTTTCTCTAGTTAAAAGAAACTAATAGATTGGAGAAAAAAATAAACATTTTTAGAATTGCTTAAGTCTCTGATTTGAGACTAAATCTATTGCAATAATATTTACCTACAGCATTGTAATGGAATGTGTAAGCATCCAATTTTGGGATGATGAGTTATAAATGCGACAAAGGACTCTAATGATGAAATTGTCATGAATAAGTCTTCAATACTTAAACTTTGGAACTTCAGTAGTCTGATTGCATTTTTTTAAAGAAAGGATTTAATGTTTTCAAGGCCTAATTAAAACACTTAAATTCTTTCAGGGGTCTTTTTGTAATTAAAAGTAAAAAAAGTGGTCGAATTTCTATAATTCTGATCGGAATTATGTAATTTTAATCAAAATTACGTAATTTTGGTATGAATTAGACCTATGTCGTCTATTTTTTGTATATTTTAGAAAATATAAAAGGCTTTTTTTTGTATTTTAATTTGTCCAAAAAATTTCTTAAAATTATTTTTTGTATTTATCTAATTTTTAAAGAAATAGAATCCTTTTAGAATTAAAATCCTGCAGACACAAAAACTAGGGTTTTTCTATATGGTTTTGCTATAAAAAGGATGATTTAGATCCTAAAGAGGGTGAATTTTGGGTGCAGTAGTAATATTTTATTCATAGTTTTTATTGATTAATATTTTTCTCTAACCCATAATTGCTTTTGATTGATTTTTCTTGGAAAGAGCATTCTTGATTCTTTTCTTTTGTTAATTTTTTTAAAAAGAAAAAAACATTCTCTACAAAATTCCTTTTTATTTAATTGATTAATTGAAGACTTTTGAAGAACAAGATTTAAAGACCTATCAAGAACGGTGATTTTACAAAATCTGAGAAGCACTCCATTAAAATCATTCATAAGTATCATCTTCTCTATATTCTTCTTTTCTTTTATTTTTCTTTTTGATTTTATTTATTTATTTCTTTTATTTGAGGTATTATTATAATTTATTCACTAAGCATTAAAGGCGAGCAATAAGAGGATTACAGTTAATTAAAGTCAACAAACAGTTATGTACTATAGCATTATCAAAGGCGACCAATGAAAGGATTATAGTCAATTTGCAAGCAATTATGGATTTCATAACCATTGGTGAGCAATGAAAGGGTTACAACTAATCATGAGTAGTTATGGACTGTAGCATCATCGGTAAGCAATAAAAGGGGTTGCAGCTAATCACGAGCAGTTATGGACTGTAGCATCATCAGTGAGCAATAAAAGGGTTATAGTTAATCACGAGCAATTATGGATTGTAGCATCATCAATGAGCAACGAAAGGGTTATAGCTAATTGCGAGCAGTTATGGACTACAGCATCATCGGTGAGCAACAAAACTGCTACAGCTAATCGTAAGTAGTTATGGACTGCAACATCATCGTTGAGGAACATAAGGGTTTCAGCTAATCGCAAGCAATTATGGATTGCAACATCATCAATGAGCAATGAAAGGGTTGCAGCTAATCGCAAGTAGTTATAGATTGCAGCATCATTGGTGAGCAACAAAAGGGTTGTAGCTAATCTTGAGCAATTATGGATTACAACATCATTGGTGAGCAATAAAAGGGTTGCAAATAATCATGAGCAGTTATGGACTATAGCATCATTGATGAGCAATTAAATTGCAGCTAATCATGAGTAATTATGGATTACAACATCATCAGTGAGTAATGGAAGGATTGCAACTAATCATGAGCAATTATGGATTGCAGCATAATTAAATAAGAGAATTCAATATTATATGACCGACTATAATCAACATTACACGACCAAGTGTGATGTATTTTTCAATCAAGACTATATGGCCAAGTGTAGCCGGCATTGTATGATCGAGTACAATGTACTTTCAATCAAGATTATATGATCGAGTATAATCGGCATCATGCAACTGAGTGTGATGTATCTTTTCAAACAAGATTATATGACTGAGTATAGTCGGCATTGTACAACTGAATACAATGTATTTTTAATTCAGACTATACGTTAGAGTGTAGTCGGCATTGTGCGACTGAGTACAATGTATTTTCAATCAAGATTATATGACCGAGTATAATTGGCATTGTACAAACGAGTGCAATGTATCATTTAAAATCAGACTATACGATCGAGTACCAAGTACAATGTACTTTCAATTCAAACTATATGACCGAGTGTAGTCAGCATCACATGATCGAGTGTGATGTATCTTTTCAATTCAGATTATACAATCGAGTATAATCGACATCATACGATTGGGTGTGATGTAATTTTTTTCAATTTAGACTATACGATCAAGTGTAGTTAGCATTATATGGTTGAGTGCAATGTATCAATTCTAATCAGACTATACAACTGAGTGTAGTTGACATTATACGACTGAGTATGATGTATCTTTCAATTCAGACTGTACGACTAAGTATAGTCGACATTGTATGACCGAGTGTGATGTGTCATTCCAAATCAGATTATACGACCACGTATAGTCAACATTGTATGATTGAATGCAATGTGTCATTCTAATTCAGACTATACGATCAAGTATAGTCGACATTGTATGACCGAGTGCGATGTATCAATTCTAGCTAGATTATATGACTGAGTGTAGTCAGCATTGTACGACCAAGTGCAATGTATTAATTCCATTCAGACTATACGACTGAGTATAGTCAACATTATACGACCGAGTGCAGTGTATCAATTCCATTTAGAATATATGACCGAGTGTAGTTGACATTGTATGATCGAGTGTAATGTATGAATTCCAATCAAACTATATGACCAAGTGTAGTCAACATCATATGACCGAGTATGATGTATCCTTTCAATTCAAACTATACGACTGAGTATAGTCGACATTGTATGACTGAGTGCACTGTATCAATTCCATTCAGAATATAGGATCGAGTATAGTTGACACTATATGACTGAGTGCAATGTATCAATTCCATTCAGACTATAAGATTGAGTGTAGTCGACATTGTACGACCGAGTATAATGTACCTTTCCATTCAGACTATACGATCGAGTGTTGTCGACATTGTATGATTGAGTACAATGCATCCTTCCAATTTGGACTATATGATCAAATATAGTTAGCATTATATGATTGAGTATGATGTATCCATCCAAATCAACAATATACGCTTGAGTATAGTGTTTCCTTAGATGTTTTAAGTTTATGCCTAGTGTTGTATGGTAACACAAGCATTTATCATGAACCTACAATCAAAGCATCAAGGAGCATAGGTAAGTATCCTAACTTTTAATTTAGAAATTGAGTGCTAGTTTGCTTTACCGCAATTTGTCAAGCAAATAACGAAAAAGGGGGGCAATTGTAAGCACCCAATTTTGGGATGATGAGTTATGAATTCGACAAAGAACTCCAATGATGAAAATGTCATGAATAAGTCTTCGATACTTGAACTTTGGAACTTCAGGGGTCTGATTACATTTTTTTAAAGAAATTATAAAGTGTCCTCTACAACTTTGATAGAAATACAAAATACCTAATTTTGCATTTTTGATGGTCTTATAGAGAAATACCTTTATTATGCCACCTTTAACAAAGCTTGACTTTGATAAGAAAAGTTTGATGTAACTTCTTCTATACATATCTGATTACTGTGAAACCAATTGCAAGGTTCTCTAGTTAAAAGAAACTACTAGATTGGAGAAAAAAATGAACATTTTTGGAATTTCTTAAGTCTCTGATTTGAGACTGAATCTGTTGCGATAATATTTACCTATAACATTGTAACGGAACATATGAGCACCCAATTTCGAGATGATGAGTTATGAATGTGAAAAAGGACTCCAATGATGAAATGTTATGAATAAGTCATCGATACTTGAACTTTGAAACTTCAAGGGTTTGATTGCATTTTTTCAAAAAAAGGATTTAATGTTTTCAAGGACTGAATTGCAACATTTTTTAGGTCCTAATTGCAAAAATTAAATTCTTTCATGGGTCTTTTGTAATTAAAAGTAAAAAAAGTGGTCGAAATTCTATAATTCCAATTAGAATTACATAATTTCAATCAAAATTGTGTAGTTCTAGTTGGAATTAGACCTATTCCGTCTGTTTTTAAGATTTTTAGAAAATATAAAAGGTTTTTTTTCTATATTCTGATTGGTCCAAAATTTTTATTAAAATTATTTTTCGTATTTATCTAATTTTTAAAGAAATAGAATCCTTTTAGGAGTAAAATCTTGCAGACATGGAAACTAGGGTTTTCTGTGTGGTTTTGCTATAAAAAGATGATTTAGATCCTAAACAAGGGGACTTTTAGGGGCAACAGTATAATTTATTCATAGTTTTTATTGATTAATATTTTTCTTTACCCCAAATTGATTTTGGTTGATTTTTCTTGGAAAGAGCATTCTGGGTTCTTTTCTTTTGTTAATTTTTTAAAAAAAGAAAAAAACATTTGTTAACTTTTAAAAAAGAAAAAAACATTCTCTACAAAATTCCCTTTTGTTTAATTGATTCATTGAAGATCTTCGGAGGGTTTTTGAAGAACAAGATTCGAAGACCTATCAAGAACGGTGATTTTACAAAATCTAAGGAGCACTCCATTAAATCATTCATAAGCATCATCTTCTTCATATTCTTCTTTTCTTTTCTTTTTCTTTTTGATTTTATTGATTTTTTTCTTTTATTTGAGGTATTATTATAATTTATTCAATAATCATAATTTTGTTTCTTTTTTGATGGTGATTATAGAGGAAAATACATGATAATCATGTTTGGAGGATTGAATCCATGAGAATTCCATGGAATGCCATGGATAAGATCTTATAGAGACATAATTTCTAGGGTTTTTATTTTTATTCATTGCTTTTTGGGGTGTATTAATTATTTTTATTATTATTTTCTATGAATTATTGTAATAGCCTCAATAGTGGGAATAGTAAAATTATATATGTGATTGCATGTTTATGTTGATTAATTGATGAGTAAAATTAGGGTTTCAATTGGGCAATTAATTAAAATCAATGGAGGAAGTATATTAATTTAGGATTGCATGTTAATTAAAATTATGGTTTTAGAAGGAATAATAAATTGGTTGTTTAATCTTTTATTTAATTTTTTTAATATGTTTTATTTATTTTCAGGCTTATTTATTTATTTTGATGTGTTTTGGGCCTTAAGCCCGTATTAGATTCTAATCCACTTAAATAAACTTAGTTTTTTTTTAAGTTTAATTAATTAAATTCATTTTAGGCCCATAATTAATTAGATTTATGGTAGGGATAACTTACGCCCATTTAATAAATTAGATATAGGCCCACCTAATTTAATTTAATTAATTGGACTTAGCCCATTAAATAAAAGCCCTTTTCATAACTTGTAGATTTAAGATCACCATAGAATTAAAATATGTAGAATTAGGCCACTAAGTTAAATACTTCATAATTTGTAGATTTAGGCCCATTTTTAGAATTAAAATAAATAGACTTAGGTTCACTCAATTAAAATTAAATATGAATTAGGCCCATTAGTCTTTAGGCTCACTTGTAAATTAAAACTTGTAGATTTAGCCCAATTAATTAAAATCAATGTAGATTAGAGTAATTTAGGGATTGTATTAAATGCATTATTTACTTGTATTTTTCATGACTAGTTTGCCTTAGAGTTAATTGCTAGAATAAGGGTTTATGTGAAATTGCATGTAATAGAGGATAATATAGTAATTCATAAAGTAATTCTAAAAGAACACGAGACTGAAAGAAGTTGGTATTCTGTATCTAGAATCTCCTGGCTATGGTGCTAGCTTTCTTTTAGGGAATCGAGTACCACCTTTTCGATTTGTCCCAGTTATTACCCTGGGTGGTGACTCCTCATCTCCTCGCCATCTTTTTGTGATAGTGGTTAGTGTGTTCTTTAGAGCCCCTGAGTTCAAATAGTGTCGCAGTTGCTAAAATCTTGGACGCGCGCTAAACCCCGCCGTCTACAAAACGTTATATGGGAAACCTTGAACTATTAATTTTATTGCAATCAAGGTTATATAGGAATAATGAGACATTATTCAGTAATACAAAGTAACAACAATATAATGTTTGTATAAGAGTAAGTGTTGAATAAAAGGAAATATGTGTTCAGTTGGGATAATGTTGGCCAACAATTGATTAAAAACTATCTTTGGGACAATGCATAAATTCATTATGCCTTTGGGGAAAATTTATATGGTTGACAAGTATGCATATTGATTCTAAATTTCTTTAAGGAAGAACTATGAGATATTGTGCTGTAACAAAAAGCAATGAGTTATACTCAGAGAAGGAGTTATATGTTGTTATAATCTAAGAAGGAGGTAATGATAAATGTAATGTCAAACTCTTTAGGAATACAATATGATGACTAATATTTCATGTCTAGACTATAATTACGACAACAATTGTTGTACTTTAATGCTCAAATCTCATATTGAATAATACAATCAATGTAATTGAGAAGATAAAAAAAATAAGATCATGAAATTATAATTTAATTGTTGAATGGAATTGTACTTGAAATGTATTATCGAAACATAAATCCTATATATTTGGAACAATAATGCTAAGATAATATTTTTAATATTATTTATTAAGTTGAACCTTGATATTTGATTGATTGTTGAGCACTTTTTATCTTTGATACTCTGCATCTTTAATTTATGTTTAATTTTTTAAGTGCTCCTTGATATCATTATACTTATTAGGCAATTTCCTTATGAAATTACTCATACTTATCTTTCTTTCATATGTTCCAATAATGGTTATATATTTTGTTTGTATAGCTAGAGCTATTCAGTATGGCAATGCAAATAGTCATGATGGCTTATGAGGTGACCACGATCAAGATGCTAGTGAAGCATATTATGAGCCATGATGGTGATGCACATCAAAATGTAAATTGAGGTCCTATGAGAGCATTATTGATCTATTCAGTGTTTTGACTATTTTGTATAATAACTGATACTGATTTTTAATAAGTACTTTTATGTATCTAAGTACTAATAGTTAAGTTATGTTAATAAGATGATTATGTACAAGGATATTCCACTTGCCATCTAATTACATCTCAGATTAAAGTTTTATATTTTATATTTAGTAGTATGTAAGATGGTTATTTTTATTGGCTTGTATATAGGTAATGCTCCTCTCTACAATGTCATTATTGGATGGAAAATTCTAGTAAGATATTGTAGGGGTTGGGTGTATATATATATATAGAAAAATGGATCTCATTTTCAATAAAATACCCTTTTTTTCTAAAATATTACACGCGTGCCTAACATTTTTAAAAATTGCATGCTTACCCTATTTAGCATCTTTTTCATTTTCTCTGTGCTTTTTTTTGTAGTAAAATGCATTCAGCACAATATGGACTAACTATTCCATCGCATGCTCAAACACTACCGCATGTAAGATACAATGGGTTCTTCTACCAGAATAGGCTACGCCATTATTGAGACTTCATCCTAATGGAATCTTTCTATAACCCTGTTTACCCTACTAGCATAGACTCTTGGCCTTCTCTTAAACAAGTTCTTTATTACTATGGCCATCACACTTCTCTTTTACTTCATCTCCTTCCTTTACCATCAATATCTATATCTCCTCTCTGTATCTTTTCTCTTTTGGAAATTAATTATTGTAGCATTTTTCTTGGAATGCATAATTGATGATGATGTTTAAACCTTGAATTATTGACATTTTATTAAAAGAATTATTTAATAATTTAAAGAAATTGTTATGTTTGGTTTTACTTCTAACTACTTAGTTAATATGGAATTAGTACATATTCCTAGACTACTTCTTTGATAGAAAATAAAAGAACAATTAGAAAGTATTAATACAATTGGAAATCATGGAAAAAGTATAAAAGACTTATGCTAACCTTTTTCAAGGTTATGAACATCATCAATGGCTTTTTCAAGTTCAGATTGCTTGCTACTACTAAAGGCTAGTCTCCATTTTATGTTTTTTACACTTAGCTTTCAAGATTGACAAAGGCTTTCAATAGTAGAAGCCATAGGAGAAATGGAACTTAAAGACTATCTACTTCCAAAACCAGCAAATTACATAGATTAGGATTGAAACTCATAACTAGATTCAACCACAGGGCAGTAAAATTATAAATTCCGAGCTCGGGGGGGGGGGGGGGGGGGGGGGGGGGGGAGAGGGGGGGGGGTTACTATTCATGTACTGTTTCAAGCTTAGAAAAATTATATTCTAATATATTCTAATAATTATTTTAAACATATTTTGTGAAAAAATTTTATTGAAATTATATTCCAATTATTTATTATGAATTTTTGAATGTTTTTGTAAAAATTAGATTTTTGGAAAAAATTAGTATAAATTAGTAAATTTTATATTTTCATTGAAATTATTGTTAATTATTATGTTTTGGATAATTTTTTAGTAATAAATAATAATAAAATAATTTTTATGAATTATTAATTGAAATTAATAAATAATAAAATAATTTAATTAAAATTAGTATAAATTAGTAAATTTTATATTTTAATTGAAATTATTGTTAATTATTATGTTTTGGATAATTTTTGAGTAATAAATAATAATAAAATAATTTTTATGAATTATTTACTATTTTTAGCTCATTAATAATAATTTCAGGAAATATATTCAAATAATAGTTTTATTTATTAATTTACTGATTAAATTAAATTTTAGCTATTTTTATTATATATTTGAGCAATTTAAATAATTATTGGTAATTTATGCTATTTAATTTTGATTATTTGAAAAATGGATTTTATTGATGTTTATTATTATATTATTGATTTTGAGCATATTGGTTCTCAGTTGGGTAATTTATGTAGTTTGGGGGCCCAACCCGACAAGTTGAGAATTTTGTGTATATGAAGTGTGTTTACATATAGGATCGACTCTACTTTTAGTAGAGAGATGTCTGTTTTACTGAGGAGACTCCATTGAATTTTTGGTAGATTTCTCGTAAAATGTGACATTAGGTCAGTCCTAAGTTTTAAGTTTTAGATGAGTCATGTCCTAGATCAAGTTATTTTTTAGAAATTCTAGATGTATAAAATTAAGAATTTAATTCTAATATTATTATTATTATTTATTTTTCTATAGTTGCGCCAAGACCGAGGCCTATAAGACCAGGCTAGCAGAGTCATTTTAAAGGAGTGCACAACTATAAGTTATTATTATATGTATGCATTGCATCTAGAGAAATTATTGACATCTATGTTTTCAATAAAATATGAATTTTATTATGCCATGTTGCATTAAATATTAATTGTTATTGTTAATATATATAAATGTTTGTTTGCATATATATATATACAAAGTTGAATTTTTATTTGAATAAATTGGATGTTTTACATATTTAATATGATCTCATTTATTTAATTATTTTTGATAAAATATTTTGGAGGATAGCAATAAAACGTGTTACCTTGTGGGCTACACTAAGACTGCGCACCAGTACATTAAAATGTTAAGATTGATATTTTGGAGTTTATTGATGTGAGATATAAATAATTGATTATTGAGATTTATGGTGAGAGAGTAGTGTGATTGCGGGAGCTCGGTTGACCTAGTGTCTCAGGGCCAATCATACCGACAATGAGATTGCGAGTGCTTTATTGACTTAGTGTCTCAAGGCCAGTCTACTATCCAAAAATTGAGAAAAGAAATATTTTGGAATTAAGTGAGTCTGTTAGCTAGTGAGGTTCAGTGATTGAGGTTGCAGAATATTTTAGGGTTCTACTCCGTACTCCACCTAAATATTGTTGGATTTATTCATTTATCAAAAATGTGATTTTGAGTATATGTATTTAATGCATGTATAAATAAATAAATATAAAAATATAATATTACTATACTGATGCTTGAATGTTTGTATTATTAGGTTGCATATATATATATTAGTGATTTACTCAGTGAGGTCTGACTCCTCTCAATATTTTTTTAGGATCTTCTACTTCAAACCTTCCTATTAGAATTAGTCGTCGGACTCTTTTCTCCCTAGCCGATTTATGTAAATATTGAACCATTGCTTTCTTGTATTTTAGTAAATGTTGTAGTAGTAGTGCTTCTAGTTTTAGTACTTATTATTGTATTAAACTGAATTTTTGTATTTGAATAATTGTATGAATATATTTTATTATGTTATGATAAGGATTTATTTTACATTAATTAAATTTTTAATTACGATGTATTTTTTGTGTTATGTTTGCATGTGTTTTTATTTTAAGGCTTGTTACAGGATATGGATTCATGAGAATTCCCATTCCCTAGCACCAGTCATGATTTTCCGGTTTAGGTCGTGACAAAGTTGGTATCAAAGCCTAGGTTTAGTATTGTGGACCTAGGTCATTAGAGTTGTGTTTTTTTTTAAACTATTGTAGTAAATTAGCTTCAACTATGTCTTCGATAAGTTTTCCTTGTTTTTGTTTTCTACGTATCTGTTTGGGTGTTTGTTTGTTATTTATGATTTTCTGAATTATATATTTTATTTTTGTTCTTTTAAGATTATGGCAAGCGTGAGTCGCTCCATCGATCGACGAGACCAATGATGGAGAGTCTTCTAAGGATAAGGTTATACCCTATGTGCAACTAGCTAGGCGTAGGAGTTGAGGTGAATCTAAAGGGTCAGGTGGTCACTGTAGACAGCGGAAATAATAGAATTAGGAGCATGTGGCCCAGGGTTTCGATGATATTTCCCATACACTAGGAGCTCTGTAGGGTGCAATGCCAATACCTCCAACCGTACCACATATGCAGCTTTTATTTTAGTAGATAGCTCAGGATATGTCAATTCTACGTATATTCCATGTTATGAATCTTGTTGATTTCTATATCTTTTCAAGTGAGGTGCATATGAACTACTTTTACCACGTAAACAATATATTGCCAAACAATCGTTTCAATTGATGTTATGATTCTAGTTTCAGCCCCTATTACAACTATCTAATATAAGGGTAGGTCAGAGGCAACTATAACTCAAAGGCCAAAGTAGTTATTGTAAGAGGTACATGTAGCCTTTGAATTTGAACTTACATCATTTGTGACTAGGATAGCCAGAGTTAATGAGGGCTTAGTAGCACTTAACTAAGTATGATAATTATTTTGAATATGCTTTAGTAAAGGAATTAAAAGATGTCTAATGTAGACGAAAAACTTTTGTACTTTTAATGGTGAAGTTTTTAGTTTTTACTGCAGTATAAGATTGGTACATGTAGTCAAATTAGCTTTATATGACTACTGTGACATTATTGGAGTTTAAAGAGTGATTTTTAAGATACTTCCATCCACCTTCAAGGGGGGATAATTACACATGGCAGCTATTGCACAGAGTAAGAGAAGAGCGGTCATTTGAGAAGAAGACTTGTAAACTCTTTAATTTGTCACATCATGCTATAGACATGATACAGTATAAAAGGAGATTGGTAGAAATATATGTTACAGGATTAAGTTCAGTATATATTAGCATCCAAGTTGATGAATGAAATTTAGAGAGTTATTTGTGGATTTAGTCCTTTTAGGTGTAATTAATTTTGATGTGATTTTAAGAATGGATTTTGATATGATCCTTGGAATCGATGGGTTATCTTAGCACTATGCCACTGTTGGTTATTGGAGTAAAGAGGTGATTTTTAGAATTTTGAATGATGAAGAGTTTAAGTTTGTGGGTGATAAGTGTTCTACACCTCAAAATCTTATCTACACTATCATGACTAGGAAGATGTTGAGGAAAGGTTGTTAGGGATACTTGGCATTAGTCAAGGATATTATAGTGGAGAATACATTTATCTCAAATGTTCTAGTATCTTATGAGTTTCCAGATGTCTTTCTTAATGAGTTATCAAGTTTACCACCTTATAGAGAGATTGAATTATGTATATATGCGGTTCCAGGCATAGCTCCTATTTTAATGATGCCCTATAGAATGGATCCTACAAAGTTAAAGGAGTTAAAGGAGCAGTTGTTAGTTTTGTTAGGCAAGGGTATCATTAGACTTAGAGTTTCTCCTTAGGGTGCACTAATCCTATTTATGAAGAAGAAGGATGGTATATTGAGACTGTGCATTAATTATAGAGAGCTAAATACAGTGACAGTGATAAACAAGTATCATCTTTCGAGGATAGATTATTTATTTGATCAACTTCAAGGTGCACAGTTCTTTTCCAAGATTGACTTGAGGTCAGGCTATCATCAGTTGCGGATCAGTGAAGCTGATCTTCCTAAAACATCAATTCACACTAGATATGATCACTATAAGTTTCTGGTGATGTCCTTTGGGTTAACTAATGCACCAGCTGCTTTTATGGATTTGATGAATAGGGTGTTCAGAGCATTTATGCATTAGTTTTTAGTGGTCTTCATTGATGATATATTGGTCTATTTGAAGAGTATGGAGGAGTACGTATATCACTTGAGGACAGTACTACAGACAATGAGAGAACATTATCTTTATGCTAGATTCTTAAATTATGATTTATGGGTGGAGAGTGTTGCATTCCATGGAAATGTAGTGTCTAAAGATGGTATTCAGGTTGATCTATAAAAGATAGAAGCAGTGTCTGAACGGCCTACACCAACATCAGTCATTAAGATTCAAAATTTTTTGGGTTTGGCTGGGTACTATAGAAGATTTGTGCAAGATTTTTCAAGAATTATAGCACCTATGACTTGCCTAACTCAGAAGAATGTAAAGTCTGTGCGGTCATATGCTTTTGAGAATAGGTTTTAGCTACTAAAGGAGAAGTTGACCATAGCTCCAATTCTAACTTTATCAAATAGAGAAGACAAGTTCACTATGTGTAAGATTTTTTCAAGAATTATAGCACCTATGACTTGCCTAACTCAGAAGAATGTAAAGTCTATGCGGTCATATGCTTTTGAGAATATGTTTTAGCTACTAAAGGAGAAGTTGACCATAGCTCCAATTCTAACTTTATCAAATAGAGAAGACAAGTTCACTATGTATTGTGATGCTTCCAAAGTCGACTTAGGTTGTGTGTTGATGCAGAATGGTAGGGTGATAGTTGATGCTTCGAGGCAGTTAAAGAAGCATTTACAGAATTATCCTACTCATAAACTAAAGATGGCTACAGTGATCTTTGCTCTTAAGCTTTAGAGACATTATTTGTATGAAGTGACTTGTGAGATTTTCATAGATCATAAAAGTTTTAAATACATTTTCCAGTAGAGAGATATGAACTTAAGGCAAAGAAGATGGTTGGAATTACTGAAGGATTATAACTATGATATTCTATACCATCCAGGCAAGGCTAATGTGGTAGAAAATGCCTTAAGGATGAAGTCCTCGGGTAGTCTTGCTCACATTAGTGTGGAGAGAGACCTTTGATCCAAGAGTTGCATGAGTTAGTGGATTTGGGTTTAATAATGAAGATAAGTAAATAAGGTGGATTGCTAGCTTAGTTCAAAGTCATATTAGTATTGAGAGATAGGATTAAGGTATCTTAATTTTGAGATCTATTTTGGTAGAGCTTAAGGAGAATGTTCGTAAAGGAAAGTTCACTGATTTTACAATTGATGATAAAGGTGTTTTTTGGATTAGTAGTAAATTATATGTTCTTGATATGGATAATTTCATAAAAGAGATCCTTAAAGAAGCGCATTCTAGAGCTTATAGTGTACATTCAAGTGTTACTAAGATGTACCACAACATTAAAGATTTCTACTAGTGGGGATGGATTGAAGAAGGATGTAGCT